>JANEYF010004814.1:0-304929 GCA_029963845.1 Rhamnusium bicolor | reverse complement strand
AGAACCTGAAGATGGCAGATGAGATTCTGCCGAAACGTCGTTCAGACAGCCACGGTCCCTCCTCGGGGCCTATCACCTACGCGGGAGTATACCCGGAAAACGAATTTAACATATATATATATATATATATATATATATATATATATATATATATATATATATATATATATATATATATATATATATATATATATATATATATATATATATATATATATATATATATATATATATATATATATATATATATATATATATATATATATATATATATATATATATATATATATATATATATATATATATATATATATATATATATATATATATATATATATATATATATATATATATATATATATATATATATATATATATATATATATATATATATATATATATATATATATATATATATATATATATATATATATATATATATATATATATATATATATATATATATATATATATATATATATATATATATATATATATATATATATATATATATATATATATATATATATATATATATATATATATATATATATATATATATATATATATATATATATATATATATATATATATATATATATATATATATATATATATATATATATATATATATATATATATATATATATATATATATATATATATATATATATATATATATATATATATATATATATATATATATATATATATATATATATATATATATATATATATATATATATATATATATATATATATATATATATATATATATATATATATATATATATATATATATATATATATATATATATATATATATATATATATATATATATATATATATATATATATATATATATATATATATATATATATATATATATATATATATATATATATATATATATATATATATATATATATATATATATATATATATATATATATATATATATATATATATATATATATATATATATATATATATATATATATATATATATATATATATATATATATATATATATATATATATATATATATATATATATATATATATATATATATATATATATATATATATATATATATATATATATATATATATATATATATATATATATATATATATATATATATATATATATATATATATATATATATATATATATATATATATATATATATATATATATATATATATATATAGAAACGTTTTTTAATACTTACTGTAAAATAATTATTAAGGTATCAAAAATCTAACTTAACTAATGAAAATTGGTACGTTACCTAACATAAGGAAAATTAAAAAAAGTTGACCCCGTTTAATCAGAGGTTTTTCCAAAACAGACACTCATTATATCATCATTGATTATTCAGCAATTAAGCAATTGGTTTAAAATTTTCCCTGCCCTTTTTGTATATGATATCTTTACCTAAATTTACTTTTGATTTTGACGAAAAATATATATATATTCCTTTCATCAACTCAATATGCCTTTAGTAAAATAGCGTTTGCATTGAAAAATATATATCAATATTATAATTTTGTTTCGCGTACGCGATGCTGGACAGTCCTCCCGTTTCTCCGGTATTCGCACTAAACCGGCTCCTAACAATCTCCAAAAAACTACTACAAATCGACTCAATGGTCTAGCTTTAATGAATATTCATTTAGAAATACCACTGACGTGATGAAATTCTAGATGAACTTTCAAAAGAAAAGGGAAAATTAAAAATTAATACTAAAATTTTAACATCAATTTATACCTGTGTTTAGGAAATATAATAATTTTAATCATTTGTATTAGTGACTTTGCCCCCGCCTCCAGGATGAATTTCGGGTTCACCATTGGAAACTGTAGTCAATATAATAAGTGAACGTCAAATAAAAATGTCATCGTTTATAATGAATTTGACAGTATAAATATTAAATGCAATATAAAATATATCTTGTTTTTTTGATCACACTGTATCGAATGTGGCTAAAAAAAATAAATCGGTAGAATGTTATTTCTGGTTAACCGGAAGTAAAAATGAACAATTTTATAAAAAATCGCATGGAGAAGTGACAAGTTACTTTATTGTATGTATATGCTTACCCGACTTAGTGATGATTTTCTACAACATATATTTCTAAGTGGCAAATCAGTTGGACTTCTGTAATGGTTTGTTTTTGTTATACCTACTGAATTTAAATTTCTTTTTGTTTTAATTGAAATTTATTGTTGCTATATTACATTTTATTGGAGTTCTCTCAAAATACAAGAATACAACATTTTATGAAAATATTTATTTACTTATAGGGTATCATTTAAAGTTTACTGAACATAAAGCTTATTTTTGTATTAAACCAAGTAGAAGATTGTTACAGTTACAATAAATTGAATTTTACTAGTTTGAGAATATGAGTATATTTTGCTTCTGTACACACAAGAGCTTCTTAAAATTATCACGTTTCATACGTATTCTTGGTTGTAACTTTTTAATTGTTTACTATAGAAACAAACCGGATTGAGATTTTTTGTCTAAAAAAAGTATGTACCTATATCTTTCCAGAAATGTATCTGGAAAGTTCTACAATGCAAAATGACGACAAGCGTTGTTGTACTATGGTTATGATTTTCATTAGAGATTGTAGCTTTATAACGTTTTCCATTGCCTGCATTTTTATGCATTCGGTATATCTCTATATCTTATTTTAACTTATGTATATAAAAGAAAAGGAAATACACCGAGTGCAAGAAAATGCAGCCAGTCAAAAACGGTATAAGAGTTTGATTCACTGTACAATACGAAGATTAATAAAAAACTGATAGTAAAAATTTCTTTTATTTTATGTATATATACTTTAGATATTATTTATGACACAGAAATTTTCTTTTATACATTAGATATCTTTTATAACACAGAAATATTTTTTTTATTTTATGTATGTATACTTTAGATATATTTTAAAACATAGGGCCTGGGGGATCTGGAGGACCTGGAGGGCTTGGAGAAACACATTAGGCCCTCCTATCGCGTTTCTTCCTTCCGAGCATGGACATATTACAAGCTGAAAATTTATTAGTACCTACATTAGCGAAGGAGGTCTAAAAAATATTGTTGTACAAAAATTACCGTAATGAATTGTTTTTCAGATTTCTTCTTGGTTTTGTTGTTTGTTATTTCTTTTTCTTTTTTTGAAGTTTCTGAAAAGTCAAAGGAAATTATAAAGGTTCCTATAATATTTATATTAGGATAGGATGAAAACTTCACAAGCAATTTGGACATTTCATTTATTCAATGACAGAAACTTTTACAATCAAATGTCAACGTTTTGGTGGTTCATTTCCACCATCTCCTGAGTTGCAAGAACTAAGATACTTGTTAAAATAATAAAAAACAAATTAAAATATAGTTATTTGCAATTTAAAGGAATCGCTTTTAACTGCACTTAAAAACCGGTTAATAAAAGAAAAAAATATTTTTTTATTTAGTGACTCATCCAATCAAATATTCGAATGAGAGCATTTAAAAACTATAAAATTTATTAATACATTAGCGAAGGAGGTCTAAAAAATATTGGCTCTGATGAATTAAAGGTAGCAAATGCTTGTACTACATATTATTCAAGCAAAACCTTTGATCTCCATATGTATATGATTAATATTTTCAGAGCATTTGCTTGATACTGTCGGTGCGTGTGTGTGGATGTGGGTGGGTGCGTGCGTGCGTGCGTGCTTGCGTGTGTGTGTGTGTGTGTGTGTGTAAAATTGGCCAGCTGTCCACGGGATTCAAACTTTTTTGTATTTGCCTTTATAAGAAAATATATTCTTGATGAAAGATTATAAATCATGTCTACTATATCAAGCCAATAAAATATATTTTCCATGTACTTAAATAAAGCTGATGTAAACTGAAATTTTTTACACATTTGACCTCATAAAATGGGGTTAGGATAAATTTAACAGTATGGCATTTGAAATGTCTAAATAAGTTACAAAAATGTCATTGTCAATAAGAAGAAATTATTAAAATATATGACATGAATTATTATTGACAGTATCGAATGAGGTTGATAATTAATTATTTAATTGAGGTATGTAAAGAATTAAATAGAATGATTTTTTTTTATATCAGGAAGATATATACTGTTATAAGACAGTTATGTGCTGACCACATCAGATATTTTAGAATGTATTAAAAAAAAAGAGGTAGGTCAATTTTCTTTTAAAAAGTTACAGACCAATAATTGAAGAGATGTCGAAATCCCATGAAATCCAAATTTTCCATCACCTCCACTCCTTTATTAAATCTTGATAAAAAATTAAAATTTCATTCGATTTTTTTTTAAATTCTCGATAAAAAATATCTTCTACTTATATGATACTAACATGTGCAAAATACAGTATTTTAACATTTAAGCATTTTTGAGATTTCTTAGAAAAGTCGATTTTCTTTAAAACTTCGACACCCTGTATTTTATAAACGAAGTTTTTGGCTTCTTTTTCGTCAAAGAATCATGCTTTAAAATATGGCTAAATAAAAGAATAATACCTAAGTATGTATTTATGTATATTCTGCGGTTGTGCTCCTCAAAAAACTAAAAAACGCTTTTCTTTAAATCTGACAGTTTTAGGGTAATTTGGGACCGTGATGGGGGTGGGTCACCCTGTACATAGTTTCTAAAAACTGCTTTTTTATTATTTTCCTCTTTTTATAAAATAATTTTCTGACATTAAACAAAAAATGATTTAACAGGTCATATAAAATTATCATATTCCAAAGTACAAATTATTTTATAAAATTATTGGTTTGACATTATTGATCTAGATTCTAAATCGATTAAAATTAATTAATCCTAGAACATTTTTATTTCTTGAGTTTTAAAACTCATTACTTCCCTAATATAATTTCTCATTTGTAGTTTCTTGAAAACGTCTACTAGGATACTCACCGTGATGCACCCTGTATTTAATTTAAATTTTCTCATTTCCTCAGGTAATGTTTTAACTAATATCATTCTAAATTTGAAAGATTTGGTATAGCTAATATGGTAGATATTATTTTAATTTTCTTTTAGTAAATTGAATCTCTGAACAATTTTTTCTCACGTCAAATAAATCTGTGTTTATGATTCCATTCATCTTGTATCAATGTGAACCAATTACTTGGCAGATTTTAAAAAATATACCTGCATATTTTTAAAAATTTCCATTTTCCTTTATTTCAGATATTGCCGTATTCCCTGAAATAAATATCGAATTAAACTGATTGTTTGACCTGCTTTATTACAACATTTTTAAAACACTTTGTAGAGATTACACCAAACGATGATAAAAAATAATTTGCTACAATTAATTCAAAATGAATTGAGTCAAGGTAGAAATTATTTTTTTTTTAAATATATTTCTTTTTTTATTTTTGTATTAATTTTTTTAAACTATCTTACAATCCTCTTGCCTTATTTTAGTTACATTATATGTATATTAGAATCTTATAATCTAAAATTTTATTTTAATTTGTATAATATTTTGAAACAATCATAATAGAATTCAAAAGTTAAGCAGTCGCGATGAGTATGAAGGTAGTTAAACATATTCTTATTAATAAATAAACTTAGAAAGCCACGGGCGTGAAAGCTTAGAGGTGTAATCTAGCAGGCAGGGATATATAATTTTTTCAGGCCGTATAATGTGAAATCGCGCATCACGATAAGCTTTTCCTCTCGTGCGTTTTCGAGAAAGCTCGAGTAGGGAGGGGGCCGAGTAGTATAGCTATCGGGGTTGCTCTAAATTTAAATCAAGTCGTTTTAAACGCATTTCACTTAATTATTAACTAATTAGGGGTTGATTACAATGTCATAAGTGTTAGTGTGCTTCGTTTAACCCGTCCAAGATCGTGTAATTCGATTGTATCGCTCTTTTTGCACCACTTCAACCGTTTACACCAGTTCGTCGACATTTTCCTCTCGGCTTTTCATTCAATAAACTGTTTATTTGTTACTACGGCCGTGTGACAATAATTTTCAAGGAATTTGAACGTTTTGTTTAAGTGAATTTAATGAAGTTTGTGCCATTTTTCAATTTTGTACTATTGAATTTATGAAATATACAACCCAGACTGAAAATATTGATTAAGCTGTAACACTGGCACTACTACTACAGTCTGTTGGATACTATACCGAAATAAATCACTATACACGAAAATGCAATCTATTTTGCTCATAATAAGACACAGAAAGTTTTTGAACAAGATATTTAAGAATAGGTGATCATGAATGTACACAGGTGAGTTACATTTAATTAACCTCTTATTTCCTACTTCTAGCAGTGAAAATAAATAAATAAAACTTATCAAAACACAATTTATGGTAAATTGTATTTTAATATATAGGCTTGATGAGTAAAATATCGATTAATAATTATCATTATATATATAATGTTACCAGGCAGAGCAGAAAGAAATTTCAGTGATGTGCATATCCATGGGCGTACGTACACTTAGAATTTGGAATATTTTTTCATTCATATTGTTATACATATTTTTATAAATTACATAACTTAAAAGGCACTTTTTAGCATCTGTTGTCTGTATCATTGAATAATAATCCTTTTGCCATACGTTGATCAAAATAAATTTATTGACATGTAATTTATGAAAATAAAATACGTTATCGTATGTTGATATATTTTTTTAAATCAACAACTTCTAGTTTTGACATCTTATGGTTAAAGTGCCATGAATATACTTTTATTCTATAATTGAATTAATATTATATTATTTCATAGTTTAAAATAATAGTATATACTAGAAATAACAATATTTATAACAAACAAGTACAGTATTTAGGGTTTTCATGCATGCTACAGTTTTTGATATATACAGGTTGTCCGGAAAGTAATGGAACCCAGCTACCTGTGATCAAATGGTACCAATTAAGCCAAACATACCTTAACTAAAAGTGCTTCTCTAAGTTATAGAGCTGTTTTTTGTTTTGGGTCGACTTCAGAAAATTATGATACAGAAGTTAATTAGAGGGTCGATTGTTTTTAGATTATACATTGCAGAATAACTTTGCAATATGATCAGTTTCCTTATATAAAAAATCTGATGTGGCCAGCACATAGCTTTCTTATACCGGTATAGGCGGTATATATCATCCTGTTCTAAAAAAATCCTTCTATTTAATTCTTCATTTACGTCAATTAAATTTTAAAAGCGAACCTTGAAACGTTTCTTTAAAATTTTTAAATAATTAACTATCAGCGTCCCTCGATACTGTCAATAATAATTCATGTCATATATTTTAATAATTTCTTCTTATTGACATTGAAATATTTTTAACTAATTAGACATTTTAAATGTCAAGCTGCCAAATTTATCCTAACCCCGTTTTATGAGGTCAAATATGTACAAAATTTCGGTTTACATCAGCTTTATTTAAGTACTTGGAAAATATATTTTATTCATTTGATATAGTAGATATGATTTATAATTTTTCATTAAGAATATATATTTTTTGTAACGTCAAATAGAAAAAAGTTTGGGTTCCATGTACCTCCTTTCAGCTGCAAATTTTGCCCATTACTGAAAATATCATTGTCTTTGGCCTTTAGAACGTGTGTACCAAATTTGAAAGCTTTATCTCAAAAACTGTTGCTGCTATAGCGATACTACAGACATGCAAACAGATTTTTTCCATAAAGTTATGTTTTTTCGTTATAATTCGTTGAGATTCGTCCAGAAATGCAATAAAATTTGTTTATTTTTTTTCTCCAAAATTGTAGCTCTTTTCTTCTTTCACTATGTCTCTTCTGGTGGTACCACATTCACCAAATTTAATGTGTCACCTAAAATGTTGTTGAAAATCTTAATTGCCAAATTTGGGAATATTCCCATTAGTATTTTTTGAGTTATCGCGGATAAACATATACACACATCCACATACACACACGAACCGACATATGGTACATCATTCAGAAAATGTCAGAATGGATTCAGGAGGATTTAAAACGTATATATCAATCAAAATCTCGAGGTCGGAAAAAATCACGATACTTCCTTATATTAGTATAAGAAAGTAAAAATTGTGTAATTCAGTTTCATCAAAGTAGGTTGGTCTTCCTGAAATTTTGCATAGGGCCATAATATCACATTTTGAACAATTTTTCTTAATAACATTTTGCAGTATTATGAACGGATAATGTACTTTACTTGACGAAAAAATTGTTTTTACTTTCTTATACCTAAGGAAGTATAGTAATCATGATTTTTTTCGACCTCGAGATTTTGATTGATATATGATGTCTGTCGATGGGTGTGCGTGCATGCGTGCGGGTGTGCGTGCGTGCGTGCGTGCGTGCGTGCGTGTGAGTGTGTGTGTGTGTGTGTGTGTGATAACTCAAAAAATACTAATGGGAGACTTCCCAAATTTGGCAGATAAGATTTTCAACAACACTTTAGGTGACACATTAAATTTGGTGAATGTGGTACCACCAGAGGAGACATAATGAATGAAAGAACAAAAAAGGACCCAAACTTTTTTGTATTTGCCTTTTACAAAGAAAAATATCCTTAATGAAAGATTATAAATCGTGTCTACTATATCAAGCCAATAAAATATATTTTTCAAGTACTTAAATAAATCTGATGTAAACTGAAATTTTTTGCACATTTGACCTCATAAAATAAAGTTAGGATAAATTTCACAGTTTGATATTTGAAATATCTAATTAAGTTACAAAAATGTCAATGTCAGTAAGAAGAAAATATTAAAATATATGATATGAATTATTATTGACAGTATCGAATGACGCTGATAATTCCCTATTTAAAATTTTAATGAAATATTTCAAGGTACGGCATTAAAATTTAATTGAGGTAAGTGAAGAATTAAATACAATAACTTTTTTTAGATCAGGATGACATATACTGGTATAAGAAAGTTATGTGCTGGCCACATCAGATATTTTATTGTGTCATAGTCCCCGTCATTAAAAAAAAATTAAAAATATACTTAAAATTAGTTTCAAGCCAAGCATGGCTTAATCTCAACATATTAAATTGAAATTCAAAAAATGTTTATTCATTTCCACCTCTTGTAACATCAATTCTGGGACACACTGTACATACAGTGTGTAAAAACTCCTGGAGAAATGTAATAAAGATCACAAGTAGGCCATGAAATATAGCTGTTTTTTCGTACTAAGCTATCAGTTACAGCCTGATCTATCACAAAACTAATGAAATTTAAACTTTTTTACGATTTAAATTAAACTTAATAAAAAATACTCTAGTGTTAAATGTGGGAAGGGTATATTATATAGCGTTTTCATGGTTTGTTAAGAATATTATCTGTTATAGCTGATCGATCACAAATTTTGTGTTAAATCACTGATTTGTAATGTTGATGTATTATATTCAAATGTTCACCGAGACTTTAATGACCTAATACAATTTTGCTCTAATAATATTTACTACATGAGACCATAAACTGAATTGTTATTGAAAACGGAAGCATGCAGGAAAAATGTAAAAAGGAAAAAAAAAATAAAAATAATTTTCAATTTACGCAATTAAATTTAGTTACCACATGTGTACAAATAAAAAAAACATACCAAAAGGGTCATGTGACATAGACATAGTGAACAATCTGTACAATTAAACCATTAATAGTCCAGTCAAATAGAGAAAATTAGAGGGAAACAACTGATAAAGTTTTGACACTTGTCAAAGATGTGCATTCAGTCATACTCTTGCGGTTCGTAAAACATCACGAAACTGTAGGAGTGGGAGCAGGATTATTCAAGGCAGCAAAAAGAGCCGCAGATGAACTCGGTCTCGCATTTGACATCGGGCGAGGAGGCCGGCGAGGTGCTGATGTTGAGTCAGTCACCGAACTTCCAAATCGTCTGAAAGCCCGAATCAGAGCTGCTGAAACGGAAAATCTGTTTCGGCAGCATGTCGATAAACCCCAGCATGGCATCATCTATAAGAACATAGAAACACTGGGTTTATCGACCAGGCTGACATTCGCCTTTCTAAGGTCAGCCGGGCTTAAGTCAGAGACCGAGGGATTCATTATGGCCTGCCAGGATGGTGTTATCAACACCTTGGTCTACCGTAGCCGTGTGTAGCGTGTAGAGGTTCCTGATATCAACTGCAGGACCTGCCATCAGGCGCCGGAATCGCTCATGCACTTACTTTCTGCATGCCCCATATATGCGATTTCGGCCTACATCCACAGACATAACGCAGCATTACGAGTGCTATACTATCATCTAAGGCACTCGTACGGGGTAGACCAGACACCAGTGCTGCCTTACGTCCCCGGAGATATTGAGTCCTTTGTCGAGAACGAGAAATGCCGAATTTACTGGAACTACTCGTTCCCGACTGTCAGGCTAATCCAAGCCAACAAGCCTGATATAGTCCTCCTCGACCATCAACTCAAGGTGATGTATGTCATCGAGTTCTCGGCACCTGCAGAGAAAAACATCACCTTGAAGGAGGAGGAGAAACGGACCAAATATCGCGATCTCCGGTACGAGCTCCAATTGCTGTACCCAGGCTACTCGGTAAAGATGGTTGTCCTTATAATCGGTATACTCGGAGGGATAAAGCCTACTCTGCTCTCGGAACTGAAGATCATACCGGCCTGCCAAAAATCAGCTGAGTGGCTGGCAGGCCAAATGCAGAAGGCGGTCATTCTGGGTTCTCTCCGTCTGCTTAGGGCACATGATTCTGGTATCTACAGTCACTAACCCTGCGGGATGTGGGGAGTGGCTGTAGTTGATGCGCCGGCGCGACTCCCGTGAGGCGTCGGAGGCCACGGGAGGACTGACCGGCATCGGGAAACCATAAAAAAAGGAAGGGCTCCTCACAATCGACCCCAATCGAATGGGGGTCAGAGACAGGTTGAAGGAGCCCCCCTGGAAGGTCTCAATGTTGATAACAATGGCAATGGACATGGACGCTTTAAGTGGACGAGGGAACTAAGAGATGACTTGCTGACGTGCTACGAGAGCAGCTAACCTGAGCGCAGAGGATACATGGCGCGGTTGCATGGTGCCTGGTGTACCATGCACCCTGAACACCGCGCATTCTCTCAGCAACATCTGAGAGATCAAGTATCCTTTCTGCTCAGGACAGGTTACGTACGGGCACCCCGTCAGCTGGAAGAACTACCAGCCGCCATCCCACCGCGGCAATTAGCAGCTGATGGGGAACATCCTGTAGAGTTCACCGGTGTAGACTAGAGGACGAGGGTTAGCCTTAATACCAGGGCTAACCTAAAGCCACAAGACTTGGCTAGAATGGACGCGGTCATCGCTGAGGAACTTGCAGAAGATGCAGATATCTGGCATATCAACTTTGCCGTGTACAACGCTACGAAGCAACTCGTCCCCCCTGAGAGGTCAACCAATCACGGGGTCGAGAAAGCCAAGCGGCGTGTACAAAAAATCGAGAGCAAGATACAGTCGGCCAGACAACACGTTTCTCGGATCTAGAGTGTGGTGGAATATAAGACGACTGGTAGAGTTTTTACTCCCAGAATCCGGCGCATAGCAGCCGTATTAAGACGTCAACACCATACTCTAAATCTGACAGTGATGCTTACCATCAAGCAGCACTGTCTAGATAGGATCCGAGTGCTCGTGGCGATAAAGAAAACATTGAAGAGGCGGATGAGGAGTATGGAACAAAACAATTTGTTCCGTACGAATCCTTCCCGCCTCTTTCAAGAGCCACAGCGTGTTGTCGAGAATCCGCCGACTGTAGAAGATATCGAAATCTTCTGGAAGGGAATCTACGAAACGACGCGTCCATTCAATAGCGACACTTCCATCAATTGCACACGTCGAGGCTCTGTGTCACAGACTTCTTGAAGAGCCAGAAGAAGCGTGCCCAGCAATCAGTACGGAGGAAGTCCAGCAAGCACTTGTTGGTACCAAGAACTTCGCTGCCCCGGGCCCAGACGGCATTAACAACTGGTGGTGGAAGAAATTTCCTTCCACTCACCGCCGTCTGGCGCGAGTTTTCAACTTATGGTTGAACGAGTGGCAACAGATTCCGGACTGGTTCGTCGAGGGACGTACTGTACTTATCCCCAAAAAAGGGGGCTCTTTCCGACCCGAGGAATTATAGCCAATCACTTGCCTCAACTCCTGCTACAAGATATTTACACGTATCTTGTATGCTAGGACACTGAGGTCTTTTGATCCGGTCTTCCAGCAGATACACGAACAACGTGGTGCCAAGAAGGGCATGGCAGGTTGCAAGGACAGCCTGCTGATAGACCGCTGTATTACACAGGATTCTGTGCAATACAAGCGGAATCTATCGATGGCCTGGATTGATTACCGCAAGGCATTTGATACAACATTACATGAGCTATTGTTGTACTTGCTCGAATGTCTTGCGGTACCAGCACCACTAGTGAGATGCATAAAACAGCTGCTGCCGCTCTGGAAGACCCGCTTCACCATAACATCAGGTGCACAGCGGGTCACGACAGAGCAGGTGACATTTAGGAGAGGAGTTTTCCAGGGTGACTCGGTAAAAATTGACGTCCTTATAATCGGTGTACTCGGAGGGATAAAGCCTACGCTGCTCTCGGAACTGAAGATCATACCGGCCTGCTAAAAATCAGCCGAGTGGTTGGCAGGCCAAATGCAGAAGGCGGTCATTCTGGGATCTCTCCGTCTGCTTAGTGCACACGATTCTGGTATCTACAGTCATTAACCCTGCGGGATGTGGAGAGTGGCTGTAGTTGATGCGCCGGTGCGACTCCCGTGAGGCGTCGGAGGCCACGGGAGGACTGACCGGCATCGGATAATCCGAAAAAAATAAATAATAAAAATAAAAATCAAAGGCAAAATACAGTCGGCCAACGCGCTTTTCGGATCCAGTGTGTGGTGGAATACACACAAAATGGTAGAGTCTTTACTCCCAACTCCGGAGCATAGCAGCCGGACTAAGACGACAACATCACACTCTAAATCTGGCAGTGATGTTGATCATCAAGCAGCACTATCAAAATAGGATCAGACGCACGTGGCTATAAGGAAAACGTTGAAGAGGCGACTGAGGAGTATGGAGCAAAACATGTTGTTCCGTACGAATCCTTCCCGCGACATTCAAGAGCCACAGCGTGGTGTTGATAATCCGCCCACTGTAGAAGATGTCGAAACCTTCTGGAAGGGAATCTACGAAACGACGCGTCCCTTCAATAGCGACACTCCAGCAATTGCACACTTCGAGTCTCTGTGTCACAGGCACATGGAAGAGCCAGAAGAAGTGTGCCCGGTAATCAGTACGGAGAAAGTCCAACAAGTACTTGTTGGTACCAAGAATTTTGCTGCCTCGGGTCCTGACGGCATTAATGACTGGTGGTGGAAGACATTTCTTTCTACTCACCGCCGTCTGGCGCGAGTTTTCAACTCATGGTTGAACGAGGTGCAGCAGATTCCGGACTGGTTCGTCGTGGGACATACTGTGCTTATTCCCAAAAGGTGGATCTTTCCGACCCAAAGAATAATAGGCCGATCACTTGCCTCAACTCCTGTTACAAGATATTTACCCGTAACTTGTATGGCAGGACGCTGAGGTCTATTGTTACACGAACAGCGTAGTGCTAAGAAGGGCATGGCAGGTTGCGAGGACAGCCTGCTAATAGACCGCTGTATTACACAGGATTTTGTGTAATACAAGCGGAATCTATGGATGGCCTGAATTGATTACCGCAAGGCATTTGACACAACATCACACGAGCTATTATTGCTCGAATGTCGTGCGGTACCGCACCACTAGTGAGATGCTTAGAATAGCGGCTGTGACTCTGGAAAACTTGCTTCACCATAACATCAGGTGCACAGCGGGTCACGACATAGCAGATGGCATTTAGGAGATCAGTTTTCCAGGGTGACTCCCTGAGTTCTCTCCTCTTCTGAATCTCAATGCTGCCGTTGTCCGTCGGGCACCACCGAACCTGCGGTTATCAATGTGGACCAACCAGCGACCGGAGGCATAGGGGTGACCTTATGCCTCTATTTTATATGGACGACCTTAAACTTTATATTTTCTTTAGACTTGTGTGGGACTAGAACCAATAATTAAAACAACAAACTGTTTTTTAAAAAAGTCGACATTTCGAAATAAATTTATTTCATCTGCAGGACACTGAAATAAATTACAATGGTATTTTTATGAAGAAGACCATGTACATATAAAAATAAAATATACACTTTTACCGATTTAATATCACAGATTAAGAAAAAAATTATATTAACTCAACATTCCTTGAAAAGAAAAATTGACATAACAGTAAAAATTAAATTAAAATGGGAAAATTAATGTAATTTAAAAAGGGTTAAGACAGAATTAGTACTTAAAGATTATGAAATTTTTGTGTCCTTATTTATTTTTTGGTAAAAGCAATCATGAAGTTACAAAAGCATATTAATTACGCATTTGAATTAATAACAATCTGTACTTACATTTAAATAAAATAGTTTGTTGTTGCCAAAGTAATAAAATTAGTTGATAAAAACATTAACTGATAAAAATTATGCACAAAAACACAAAACAATGGCCACTCTTGAATCTCAAATACGAAATGAACTGCAATAAAATTATATTGGTTCTGCTGTAGGTACATATGGTCATTCTTTACAACAGCGACTTCTGCCTGACGAAAAAAAAAAAAAAACAAATACACAGTACGATGCTCCGTCATGTCAGGAATACATCCCACATAATTATATGTTGCGCATGTAACGAAAATTCATTGGCGTCGATGTTCTAATTAAAAAGGTGTATCCGTCTCCTATTTTTATTAGGCCAGATACTGTTATAAACAGCACCAAATTGAGAGTCGATAGTAACCATTCCCTCTAAGATATAAAGTGAAAACATTAAAAAAAAAACTATCTCGGTTATAAAACTGCGGGCATATGTTTATATGAACTTTTTTTCTCATAATCGTGTTTTCTATCAATGGTTACAGTTTGTTGGTTTAAAACAGGAACACCCTGTATAGACTAGTAGAAGTAGAAGAAAGCAAAGAAAAGTCGGATAGTTTTCTCTATGTAGGTAGGTGTTTTATATCAAATTAAGTATATAAAAACATCATGAGCTTCACCTCCACCCCCGTTTTTAAGGGTAAAAAGTGAAATAAAAAAAAACATTAATAACTCTTTTATTACTTTTATGAAACGAGGTCAAGAGTCAAAAGGTTTTGTAAATTGAATTTCCTATCGATAGGCCTGTTTGGTTTTGAAATTAAATTTGGTTAAATTACAAAGTTAATAAATAAAAAAACATGTATTTTTTCAAAAACATTGCAATAGATGTTTAACGTTGAATTCTAATAAAAACGTAAAGAGGAATCTTTAATTAACTATGCACTAAAAGTAAAAAAAAACTGTGTAAGAAGAAACTGTTTATTAAATACTAAAATACATTTCAAAAACAAACATTTAAGAAAACAAAATCTTCGATTACATGTAAGTCTTGTGTATCATCGAGTTCAATAAAGTTGTTGCTATTTTCACAATCTTTGCCAGTATGCCTGTAGAACACCAAGACCCAAACCTTAGCATTCACAAATTCAGCAACATATTTCAAAAGACACTTGATGAGATATATCCTAAAAAGTTATATAGAAAACACCCCCAGAAAACGCCATATGGATAAATGAGGAATTAAAAGCAAGAAGTAAAATAAAAAAGGCAACTCTATAAAGAAATGATACGGGGAAATGTATCAAGAGAAATATATAGAGAATACAGTAGTGACCTCAAAAATAAAAGTGATAGAAAGAAAAGCGTCCATCCAAAACCAGAGTAACATGGCAGCTAGTAAAGCATATTACAGGAAAAGATCATTATGATAAATTTCAAATAGAAAATATACTTAAAAGTGATTACCAAAACAGTAAACGGGAAGTATTAAATGAAATAAACAATTAATTTATAAATATGACTGAAGACGTTAGTGGATATTATAAAAAGAATTTGACACGTATAGAAATAACAAGGTAATGATTTTGTATGAAACAACTCCAGTAGAAATTTATAATATTATCCACTCTAAAAAATACAGTAGCTGTAGGAAATACCTACAAAAGTATTAAAACATTGTGCGGAATAGATATGTAAACCTTTGTCAAAAATAATTAACACGTGCTTTAGTTTAGGAATATTTTCAAATGATCTGAAGAAAACCATTATTAAACCAGTATATTAAAAAAGTGGTAAAAATGAAATTGAAAACTATAGGCCTATTGCTCTCATCTCTATAATTGCCAAAATTTTTGAAAAAGCCCTACTCATTTGTATAATTGATTTCACTGAAAAATATAACATAATAACAGAATTACAAAGTGCATACATAAAAGGCAGATCAACAATCAGAACAGTATTTTTAGGAATATGTAAAATATTGGATGCAATTAGTAAAAAGGATAAAGTTGTTGAGCTTTTCATGGATCTTTCAAAAGCCTTTGACAGTGTAGACCATACGATATTCTTGGAAAAAAAATAGAATTGATGGGTCTCCGAGGAAATACATACATCTTATCTAGAGAACAGGCAACAATGTGTTATGGTCATGGATGCTGATACCTTTTTAAAATTGGGAATTGGTTAAAAGAGGAGTGCTTTTAGGGTCAATTTTGGTCCCAATGCTATTTCTGTTTTATATAAATGATCTTCCACATGTGAGTAAGCATCTAATAAATTTATTTGCAGACGATAATTCTCCAGTAATTAGAGCTAAAAATAATGAGGAATTAGTAACTAAAATTTCAGCTACAATTGACATATTATGTGAATGGTATACATGGAATAATTTAAAATTAAATATTGAAAAACTCACCTATTGAAATTTAGTCTGAAGAAAGAACTACCGCTAACTATTAATTACAACAACCAGATCTTAACATCTACTAACTCCACAAAATTTCTTGGTATTATAATTGATCCGCAGTTGAATTGGAAATATCACATACAATATCTGGCTGCAAAAATAAGTTCATTTGCATATGCACTACGGATAATATCAAAATATATAAATGACACAGCGGCTATGGCCTCCTACTATGTTTATATTAATTATTGCAGATTTAAATACGGAATCATCTTCTGGGGAAATTCTGTGGAAGCCAGCAGAATTTTCAAGCTACAAAAAACCTGTAGTATAATTCAAATGAAAAAATAGACACATGCACCATAATATTTAAACAAAAGTGTATACTTACTCATCCATGTCTCTACATATATGAGTGTGCTTGCTTTACCAAGAACAACTATGATGGATTTATCAGCAGATACGGAACTAAACATTTATATAACACAAGTGATAAACGCAAATATAACATTATGCTTGCCACAATCATCCTACAGCCAAGTACAAATAAATGTTGTGACGCAATTGATAAAATTGTTTAACCATTTACCAAATGACTATAAAAACTTACCATTTAAACAGTGAAAAAAAAACTAAATTAATTTCTAATCACTGAAACATTTTATTCTGTCAGACTTTTTTAATTATAGACTTGTTCTACACCTGTGAGATATCTTATCTGTGGAATAAAGTTATTATTATTTAATAGAAAAGTTTTTAGACCGACTTATTAATTGTCGGAAAATTTTTTTGGGTAAGGGTCCTTAAAGTAGTTTTTCTCAAAATAAGGACCCTTACCCAAAAAATTTTCCAACAGTTATTATTATTATTATTATTATTTTCCGGTTACCCGACGCTGGACAGTCCTGCCGTGGCCTCCGACGCCTCACGGGAGTCGTGACAGCACACATTAATCACAGCCACTCCTCAAAACCCGCAGGATTAGTGACTGTAAATTCCGGAATCGTGTGCCCTAAGCAGACGGAGAGAACTCAGAATGACCGCCTTTTGCATTTGGTCTGCCAGCCACTCGGCAGGTATGATCTTCAGTTCCGAGAAAAAAAAATTATAAATACGTTTTATTGGAGACTGCAACAAATTGTTGACATAATTAAGGATGAGTATTTTTTAGTCGGATTAAAATTGTTTTCGCCTTGTCATTAAATATAATTTTTTAAGGGCTATTTTGTTCAGTAGTAATTAGGGGACACTGATATGTAGGCCACAGACGGGCCCTTTTAAACGACCCCCTATCGTCTCTGCCAACCTACCCACCTGTTCCTCTGTCAAACAAACCTTCTCGACCTTCTAATGAAAGCCAGAATCTTTTTCCATGCGAAGGAGCTTGCCACTTACCTCGGAAGCGTCAGCGCTGAGTTTCATGTGTCATCTGTCCGAACGCCCCACACTTCGGCCAGTGCTTGTCTGCAGCCACTAGATACCCTCCAATGCTCTCTGTCCAGTGAGTCCATTCATTTTGGACAGTTGTGACCTGCCTTCATGTCATAGGTTCCGGTCTAAGACAGGGCATCTCGGCTCTGAGTCAGCCAATTCGTCGGTCTTCTCGTTTCCTGGAATCCCACTGTGTCTCAGGACTATAGCAAAGTTTATTATATCAGTAAATTTTGTTCAAAGCATCCCCACACGTTTGAACAAGGGTCGAGACCTAGTTCTAGTGGATCAGATCACCTTCAGAACCGCTCCATACTATTGTTAACCTCCTTGCTTGTCATTTTTAGACATTGAACCATATCTACGAACGTTCGTAGATATAGTTCAATGTTGCTAGATGGCAAAAACTTATGCCTGGAAGACTGTGGTTGCACTATTTTGTTTATATTTATATTTCGATTAAATGTGTATATTTTAAAGACTGTCTTGTTTATATTTTATAATAATATTAAAAATAGTAAATAATTATTTATATTCCAACATAATTTACAGATGCATAATGCATTTATGAATAGATTTAAATAAAAATAAGTATAGGTACTTTATATAACAATTTTAACATTTAATTAATGGACACGATACAATTGTTATAAATGGTTTAAATATATTCCTAATTAGATACCTAAATAATGTGAGTATATTTTATATTTTGTACACAAACACAATAAAATCTATAATACCTTAAATTAATAATACTTAATAGATTCGAATTTATGTTTAAATGTTGTTACGAACAATAAATGGTCGCAGAAGTTTAATATATTATATATTCCATTACAAGAATCAGAAATGCTCAGATAATTAAAACTTTTATATCATACCAGGGACACATAATTTCTTTGAACAAGCGAAATTAGAAACAAGAGTATTAGGTAACTGCTGGTTGATGATTAGATCGATTGGTTCCTTTTTTTATATCATAAGAGATTAAGTAATGTAATAAAACTAATATAATTTAAAAATAACTCGGTGCTAACCGGAAATAGCATGTTGCATAATTTCTTAGAATAAAAAAAGGGAAATTATAAATAGAAAATGTGTGAGCTATAGGTAAAGTTTATTTCAAACTATATGCAACAAAAAATACGTCCAGTATTTTTGACAGTAACAAAAGGGATCAAAGACGCAGCTGTTTTTTACGTTGCAAATAAGTTTGAACTGAACTTTAAGTACTTAATTGATCTGGAATGCTTCAATATTTAAGTACTCGTAGTTATTCATTTTACTTATTTATATTTTTGAAATAAAGTCAAATTACTTAAATTAATAATATTAAATCAAATTCATATGTAAAACATTTGTTTATATGTATTCAAACTACACAACTTTGTACTTGAAAATTTTCCTACTTCTATTTTTTAGTTAGTTGAGAAATCACGATATCAAAAATAAATAAATAAATAAAAACATACAAATGCGATTTGATTTTTTTAGTATAGTACTGTACAACGATCGGCGAATACTGCAAGTATATTGCCGTATCAAAAAAAAAAAAATCAAAAATCATTTATTTGATTACAGTATACAAAATTATCCATACCAAGCCACAGATATGTACAATTTATGTGTGGTGACGCGCCTTTTAAAATATGCATATATAATTAATTTGGATTTTAAACTTAGCTATTTTCATAGCAGCTACAGCAATTTTCATAGCCGCTACAGCAATTTTGTGTGAAAATTGAAAGTTAAATTTATCGAAGTGAATTACAATTATTTATTGTTTGTGTTGTGGTTAATACCCTACATCGCGACGAAGTGAGCGTTGATCAACGTTTGCAGGTTAGGGGGTGTCAGTGTTTACACAAGTACTGACGCGCTTATCACCTTGAGTGTTCTCTTCCTACTCTCACTACTCTACGATAGTTGCAAAGCCGTTATTATCGAAATAGATTAAACGAATACTATTTTCTTAACTATATAGAAATTATACAGTGCGAACATTGGCTGTGGAGCGTTCCAAATAAGAAATTTCCCCATGACCCGTGGGCAAAATGTTCAGACAGGTCAATCTTATTTTTGAAACGTGCATCGTTTGTGATGCAATTTTTTTACCCCCACCCCTTTCTGCATTGACGTCATCGCCATTTTCTTTAAATGCCAAGGATTCTAATTAGTGTTGAAATTCTGCATATAGAAATATGTTGTTGTGTGATCTTCATTTGATTAGTTAGCAACATTATTCTGGAAGTAGGTTGGAACCTTTGATATGAAGCTAACACTGACGTAGTTTTCCACGAAATACCCAAACACTGTATACTGCACTCGACGCGCGTTTCATCATCTAAAAATGATTAAATCTAACCTGACACAGTAACCAATAGAGCGGGCTATATAGGGTTGGCCCACTGTCAGTATTCATACTATTTTTACATTTCGTAATTTCCCAACTTTCAAATGCATCCAGCCATTATTTATTTAATGGTTGTTATCAAACGCATGTTGGACAACACTGGACTTACCTGTTCTACCATATGAGATGAGTCATATGTTCCTTGAATCTGGTTTGAATTGATCGTCTAGTTTGTCCATACTAGGAGCCAGTGGTGGCTGATGGATTTAGGCTATACTATATCTCAATATTGGAGCATGGAATCCAAACAATATTTTAAGGCACGACTATCAGTACCGAATGAAGAAGTTTTACAGAAAAAAAAAATTGAAAAAAAAAGAGAAAAAATTACACAATGAAGAACTTAAATTTCAAAGTGTCATAACTTTACAAAAAAATCAAAATTTTCAAAAACCAAAAAAAAACTGGGGTGATAAATTTTCCTTCTGATGAGGAAAAAAAATAGTTTGCAAATATTTTACTAATGGTCTAAATGTAATCTGGGTCGGCAGCGCATTTTTTAAACTTTTTTTTCTCAATTTTTTTAAAAAAAATTTTTTTTCAAAACTTCTTCATTCAGTACTGGTAGTTCTGCCTTAAAATATTACTTGGCTTCTCTATGCTCCAATACTGAGATATGGCATAACCTAAATCTACCAGCCGCCACTTCTAGGAGCGATGTACGACAGCACCGAAACGTGTCTGAAGAAGTACAATTAAATATGTTGTTGTGCAATTGCCAGAATTTCCGCATAGCATTACACGAGCGCTGGATGCTGATAATGAAATCAGTTGTAAAGTACTTGAAAAAACATACATGGCGTCGATAAAAAGGGTGCGTGGGTGCGACAGTTCCCGTTTTAAAGTGTAGGAACACCACTTTATTCTATCAGCGGTATAATAGAAGCTAGGGGTAACTCAGTGAAGAAACGGAATGCCAAGCGGTTTGTGTGTGTGGTCATCGTTTGCGTAGCAATGGACACCTTGATCTTACCTACCGAAAATTATTCTCGGTGTACCAATAAATGCGTTATTTATATTTTTGTTTTAAATAAAAGGCATAAGTTCAACTTCACTTACTCTATTTATTTAAGACTGCTCACACATAAAAAAAAAACAAATATATACACAACAGTTATGTTGTAATACAATGTAAATATTAAACCTATATTACAAGTAAGCAACCAAGGAACCAAGCAAGAGGTTATGAAAATGCAAAAAACGGTAATCGATTATGTTATATCAAGTACAGCTAAGTTACTACTACAAGCATCTACACAAGCAAGCAAGCGGTGATTCAAAATAAATCAAGGGTACGGCAACTACTACTACTAGTAGCTACAGCAAGCGGTTAATGAAGCGGTATTTCGGTATGCGGTCGGTGCAGCAATATAGTTAGTGGTAAGCGATTACGGAGTACTAGCAAGACAAAAGTGCAGGAGGTCAGTCTGGGGCAGGTGGTATATTTGACTGTATAATCGCGAGCGTGCTATAGTTTAAGATTAACACCTCATATACCTGATTTGGTGTTTATTGACTACGTGTGTCGCGTTTACGTAGGTAAGATCTTATTCACACATGAGGTATTACAATCTTACTGGTAGTAAAACTATGACTGGGACGGAACTCTATCCACACACGTGGCATCAGAGTTCTATCTTAACGTCGGATACAACAGACAATGACAACCGAATGTTCTCGTTGCTCTGCTAATTCTATAGCACTGTAGTTCAGTTCACTGACTTGTATGTTAGTATAGACTGTCCCTTAAACTAAAGACCAGAGATATGCGAGGATGCATGAACGTTAACGCTCGGCTCGTTAATTACTTATAATTTAGAGCGATAGGTTATCACATCAACTTCAAGCTTATCTTCTTTACAATTTCAATCCAGTGAGCACGACTGACGGATGAATTGGTTAGCACCTGACTTCTAGAGCACGGCGTGAGATTTTATCCACACACTAGGTATTAAAATCTCATGTATGTCACACCGTGTTTACCTAGTAAAGTCCTATCCACATACGAAATATTAAAACTTTACTGGTAGTGAAGCTATTACTGAGACGGTACTCTATCCACACACGAGGCATTACCGTTCTGTCTCTACGTCATCTACAACAAATGATAACCGCGGATTCTCGATGCTAGCGGTTAAATAGATAACACTATTTGTATCAATGAATCCGTGAATTTCCTAAATATCTTATTAAATATTATTAAAGATAGAACAAAAAATCAAACGGATTTTGTTGTATGTCAATTGCAAAACAAACTGATATATTTAAATAGCGTATAGTGTGTTTGGAGTTTCCCTGGCCAAATACGAGAATACACCCTAACATGTCTATATTTTTATAATGAATTTTTCTCAAGTATTCCAAAAATATAATATTACACAGGTTGTTCTATATATACAATTTTATTTGATCAGGAAAAATTTTAACATCCTGTATAAGCTTTGAATACGTCAGTTTGTAGTCCGATTGATATACAACTCTCGTACTAGCCTTTTTCCTGTATCTAAAATAATAAAGTTTTTTATTTAAACTTACATCTTAAGTGGTACATCCGGTACATGACTGAGGCAACGGTTGGGGGTGGGGAAAAAGAGCCCATCTACGACCTACTTGCCAGGTGTTAGCCTCCCTCACTATTACTATTACCATTACAATTATTATTGCCATTACCAACTTTTTATTTGATTATTATTTTTAGCATTTTTTAAATAAACACGTTTTATTATTTTAAACTTTCCGTATTCTTTTCTACAGTATGAACATAATGTAAGGGTGTCCAAAAATTCGTTCCCCAGTACCTCATTAGATTTTAAGAGCCAAAATAAGATAAATGTATACTAAAATTTCGAAAAAGCTTTCCCTAATCTACGGCTAAAAAAAATACACTAATTTAAATAAAAGCCTCTCAATTTTGTTCTATGCACTTATGCAATCGTCGAATAAAGTTGATTTCCATTGAATTCAGGGTATCCTCAGTAATTTCTTTAAGTGCTCCATAAATGCGGAAAATAATATCACCCTCGTCATTTACTTCTGTAAAGTAAACCTGTTCTTTATATATTCCTAGAGCATTAAATCAATTAGATTAAGGTCAGGTGACCGAGGTGGCTAAGATACTGGTTCACCGTGTCCAATCCCTCTATTCGGAAATCTTGAGTTTGGTATCTCTCAAACTTGCAGAGAAAAATGTGCAGGTGCTCCGTTTAGTTGGAAAATAATATTTTGGTTAAGTGCTAATGAAACATGATATAAAAGAATAGTAGTGCATTCTCACAAATTATTTCATTCCCTAGTTTCTTTTGCGAATTGCATGTGGATTTTCATAAACTAACTGGTGTAAGTTATGGCGGTAAAACACTCTTTATTGGTTGAAATTCATCAATTCACAATACGTTTGAAAAATGCTGGGACTGTTTGAATTTGCTTGACTTTTGTATAAAATTGTGAATAGTAAAACGCGGGAGATGCCGATTTTGTTCCAATATTTTTACACTCGTTATCAATATCTTGCAACAATCGTTCTTCTTGCTACCATATCAATTATTTAGGACGTCTGGGTTGACACGTTTTGGAACTACACATCCATATGTTTTATGATCTGAATGCTGTCTATTGGGATAAATGTCACTCTAATACAGAGCATAGTTGTCAAATCTGGCGAGGGCGCCGGGAAGAACCGTACGGTGTTCATCAACAATCATTTGTGCAAATCAATAAATTGATGTTGAAATTAATTTTTGAATAACACTATTTGCATTATGAGCGGATGCTATAAACTGTTGGAAGTATACAGAGTGGGCCCTGTAGACTTTACACCCCCCTGTAGATTCGTTATTGATGATATCTTTATTGATGATATAAAAAAACTGTAAATACCAAAGCTGTAAAGCTTTTTTGTAGATTTTAACGGCATTAAGAATTTTTTTTTTCATTTTTAAAAAATTAAACGAATTTTTGTTTTTTTCAAATAAGACTGTATATTTTTTTATATTTGTATTTCTTATTTTTTTCTTATATCAAAAATACATAATTTTAATAAATTTTATTAATAAATAGGTTGCATGCGCGAGTTATCATCGTCGCCGAGCGGTTTGTCTTTTTTTTTTTAAGTGAATTTAAAATGTAAATGTAAAAGGTAGAACAGGGACGTCCATAACTCGCGTGTTGTCAGTTTTCAGACTGAAAGAAAACAAAACGATATCTATTCAAGTTTTGTGGTGATTGATTTACATTTTTCCATAAAATCATTAAATTTGTTATTTTTCAAATCTGGTGTTTTTTTACGCATAAATAAGAGACGTGAATTAAAATTATGTGTAAACTGTTTTAAATCGAATCATCAAACATACAATTGTCAGTCCTCCGCAAAATGCAGGACTTGTAATAAGAGACATCATACATTATTGCATTCGAATGAGGTATATCCGCAACCATTGACATCTGCATTAACAAGCATTCGTAATTATTCACAAGTTCTGTTATCTACTGCTGTAGTCCATGTATTTGACAGTAAAAACTTCATTCACGAATGTAGGGTTTTATTAGACGTTGGCTCGCAATCCAATTTTATAACAGAAGGGATGGTTTAAAAACTTAAATTAACCACCTTGTTCAATGATATTGGGACAATAATTGGCATCACGCAAAATCCTATTCATATAAACAAATCCGTTGTGGTAAAAATTAAGTCTCACATCAACATGTATTCAACTGAGTTAAATTGTTTAGTACTTGTTTCATTTTCTCCAGAAATCTTAAACATTCCATCGAATATATCACTTGCTGATCCTAAATTTCATTTATCGCGGCCGATAGACATGTTAATTGTAGCCAAACTATTTTACGACCTTTTAAATATCGGTCAAATTACATTAGTAAAAAACAAATCTCACTTACAAAAAACGAATTTCGGATGGGTATTAGGAGGTACAATTTACAATCCAATTAAAGATAAAAATCATACAATTTCATTTCGTTCAATAGAGTCGCTCGATTTCAAATTAACAAAATTTTGGGAAATTGAGGAATGTCAAAATTCCACAAAACCATTGTCTCCATCTGATTTAGATTGTGAAAATCATTTCACACAAACACATTACAGAAATAAAGAATGTACATTTGTGGTCAGGTTACCGCTTAAAAATGACCGAAGGAATTAGGCATCTCCAGAGATATTGCACTTAAACGATTTTTTTTTATTGGAGAAAGGATTAGCGAAAAATCCTGAATTAAAAAGTGAGTATGTGGCTTTCATGAAAGAATATTTGAAATTAGGTCATATGGAACATACAAAGTCCAGTGACAATCCAGAACCAGTATGTGTTACTATTTGCCGCATCACGCGGTCATTAAAGAATCCAGCCTAAGGACAAAGTTAAGGGTTGTATTTGCCGGTTCAGCAAGAACTACGTCAGGCGAAAGTTCAAATGATAACCTTTTAGTAGGTCCGATCATTCAAGACGAATTGTTTTCAATTCATCTTAGATTTCGGTCACATAGATACGTTTTAAGCGCGGATATCACAAAAATGTACCGTCAAATACAAGTTAATCCTCTGGACCGTAATTTTCAACGCATATTTGGCGCGAAAATCCAACCGAAAACATCAAAACATACAAATTTGAAAGCTTTATCTCAAAAACTGTGGCTGCTATCGCGATACTACAGACATGCGGACAGATTTTTTTTCATAAAGTTATGTTTTTTTCATTATGATTCGTCGAGATTCATCCAGAAATGCAATAACATTTTTTTATTTTGTCCCGAAATTGTACCTTTCTTCATCTTTCATTCATTATGTCTCTCTTGGTGGTACCACATTCACCAAATTTAATGTGTCACCTAAAATGTTGTTGACAATCTTAACTGCCAAATTTGGTAAGTCTCCCATTAGTATTTTTTGAGTTATTGCGGATACACACATATACACTCACATCCACACAGACACACGCACGCACCGATAAACATCATTCGGAAAAGAGTCAGAATGGATTTAGGAGGGTTCAAAACTTATAATATCAATCAAAATCTCGAGGTCGAAAAAAATCACGATTACTATACTTCCTTATATTAGGTATAGGAAAGTAAAAACAATATTTTTTGAAGAAATTAGAAATCTGTATATATTTTCCACCTGATTATGAAAAAAAAATGTTCCTCAAATATTTTACAAATTGTTTAAAAAATAACCTAGGAGGCACACAGTTTTTTTAACTTTTTTTTGTCAAATTTCAGTCACAAAATTTTTCTGCAAAACTACATTACTTAGTTTTGATAATTATGCGATAATGTATCGTTTGGGTCCCATGCTCCAATATTAAGATATGCCATAACCAAATTTCACCAACCGCCACTGGTACAATATTACTGAATAATGCATGTGTCACTATTACTTCTATAGTATGTGTTGTGGTTTGTTGTACTATTAATATCGGAGACAAAGCTTTCTGAACACTCAATGAACACTCAAAATTCTTAGTATAACATTAACAACCTTATTACACCTATTTCATCCACTTTCACCTTCAAACATTTATTTTGTACGTCCTGTATAATATTGCCCAAAACATTTTTATGTACACTTGGTAGATATGTTTTACGCAATGTATGGCTACTAGATAAAGGAAAACCTGGTAAATATTTTGCAAAGAAACTTCTAAAGTCAGCATTGTCGACTACTTGGCAAGACCAACTACATGCACAAAACCTGACACACAAAACAGAAAAATATCCTCTTTTGTAACTGTACCGGCAATATTGGTAAGACTGTTTCATGCGAGAATATTATTGGACCATATGCCAAACACCCTTACGTACGCGGTCTTGTTGCAAACAGTTATCTGTAATATTATCTACATTTATCCCGGTTTCCTGCCCCGCTTCTGGTTAGACTGGTTGCATATATATAAACATACTGTATACATTTTTATGCAGTGTATTTATTTATATACCTGTAATAGGACTTTGGCAAATATTTCCGTTGCCTAGAAATATTTGGCAAACTTTCTGGATTATTCTCGAATAATTCATTCTACAAGACCAGGAAGTAACTCCCTGTACAAGACAAATCTATTTGAACAGTGGTGCCATCTCTTGGCCAAGTGAAGAACCCTAATCAGGTTTTTATATCGCAATGTATTGAAAAGAATGTTTGGTTATTGGTAATTAAGGTTAAAATAAACAATGAATATGACACTATAAGTGGAATATATCACTCCCCTAATTCAGTATTTCTTAACTATCTGGAAAATTGGATTGAACAAAGTGTAGATGCAGAAGGTACAATTATAGTAATGGGGGATTTTAATATTAATTGGCTCTCTAATAATTATACATATACAAAGATACTAAAAACATATTGTAATAACTATGGGTTGATGCAAATTGTACAAACCCCAACGCACATATTTGGAGAGGGAGCGACAATGATTGATTTAGTCATTACAAATAATTATGAAATCACTGCTATAGTTTTAGACGAGCCCATTATTTTAGATCATTGTATAATAGAAATTGATATCGCAGGCAGGCCATTTAATAAAAAATGTTTGGTCAGAAGTAAACGATACGATGTTGATCTGTTAAAGAATAAATTAAATAATATACAAATTGATTACAGGGAACCTGTTATAGACAAAAAATATGATTTACTCTACAGTAGTCTCTTAAAAGTATTAGATGATGTCGATCCAAAGAAAAAAATAACCATACAAAATATGCATAAGGGATGGTTTAATGTTAGAGTGCTAGAGGCTATTAGGGACAGGGATAGAAAAGATAAACAGTTTAAAACAAACAATAATGAAAGTAACCAAAATACAGACCAAATAATCTGAAAAAAATCAAAGAAGTTCTAGAAGCAAACTGCGACTCTAAACACTTTTATGAACTAATAATAAAAAACCTATAATAAAACAACCCACACACCAAATAATAGTAATAATAAATATGTGCCCATGCCATACATACCAACAGTATCCGAAAAAACAGCAAACGTATTGAAACAACACAATATAAAAATAGCCCACAAACCATACAATACCACGAAAAAATTTTCAAAAAAACTTAAATCTAGACTACCAACCGAAGACGAAACTAACACTATATACAAGATAGACTGCAATGACTGTTGTAATGGTACCTATATAGGCCAATCTAAACAATATCTACATAATAGAGTATACATGCACAAATATAGCATAAAAATTCAAAACCAAAACACGACAGCACTAGCCAAACACGCCATAGAACAAAACCACCGATTTAATTTTAACAACATATAAATATTAGAAAAAGAACCTTACTATAACCGAAGAAACATACATGAAATGCTGCAAATAAAAAGACATACCAACGCCATAAATAATCGCACTGATATAGAAAATTTAAGCGAAACCTATTTTAACTTAATTAAACGATTGGGGTACATTACAACATGAAATCAATTTTTACATCTTACCGATACAAAATAATAATTCTTGAAATAAAATATCTTATTATATACTCACTATTTAAGCAAAACACCTACAGTAAATCATATGTATACGTTTCCAACGTTATCTCTGTAACATAAACAAAACTTTAAAAGCCTACAAATCATGTTAAAATATCTCAGTTGCGTTAAAACAGATAATCCAATAACATGTAAAAAAATTTAAAACAAATAGCTAATAATTAATAGTGTAAGTAAATTGTAATGTAAAATAACCATAACTATGTTTTTAAATTTTTAAAATATTATACTAATTGTAGTTCTCTGATGATGGTGTAATAAACCGAAACGGTAGAAAAAAAAATAAAATTAGTTATACCTGACCGAAATCACCACAAAAAAACTATCAGATATTATTTGATATTAACAGTCAAGAAAAAGAAAAAAAAGATATATATATATATATATATATATATATATATATATATATATATATATATATATATATATATATATATATATATATATATATATACCGGGTGAGATCTAATTGCGCTCGCCCCGATATCTCCTAAAATATTTGGAATAGAAAATTGAAATTTCGAGGGCTTATTATACGACTAAAATGCCATCTTTCCAATAAAAAATCAAGTTTGGTGCACATCCGGTTTGACCGGAAATGCCCACAACTTTCTATTTTTAAATGAAACACCCTATATATTTTTACATTTTTGGAATCTAGAGGAAATTTTGAATACAATACATCCATTTTGGTCACTTTTTGATAAACATAAAAAATTTTATTAAAAAATCTAGTTCTGAATCCAGAGTGCTGTGGTGCCCAAAATATATTTTAGTTTGTGTGCTACGTTACTATGATTTTTCCAATGTTATTAGGTTACCAGATTTTAAACAGAAATGTGTCATTTTAGTTTCCAAAGCCCACTAATCTATTAGCCGCATGTTTCTAAAAGCTTGGTTGCATTGTATTTTGGCTGAAATCTCAAATATTTCTGAGCGGATTTTCAAAATTTTTGGTATCATTAGATTCGTATGAAAATGGGGTATTTAAAAATGTTGGTGAACGATTAACTTCCCATTTAAAAAAACCGAGTTAGTGGCTAAAAATCACATTTAAAAATTTTAAACGCCTCTAGACAATTAAGTAATGCAATCATATTGCTTTTTTTATTTTATAGTAACGTAGCACACAAACTAAAATATATTTTGGGCACCACAGCACTCTGGATTCAGAAATAGATTTTTTTAATAAAATTTTTAATGTTTATCAAAAAGTGACCAAAATGGATGTATTGTATTCAAAATTTCCTCTAGATTCCAAAAATGTAAAAATATATAGGGTGTTTCATTTAAAAATCGAAAGTTGTGGGCATTTCCAGTCAAACCGGATGTAAACCAAACTTGATTTTTTATTGAAAAGATGGCATTTTAGTCGTATAATAAGCCCTCGAAATTACAATTTTCTATTCCAAATATTTTAGGAGATATCGGGGCGAGCGCAATTGTGACTTACCCTATATATATATATATATATATATATATATATATATATATATATATATATATATATATATATATATATATATATATATATATATATATATATATATATATATATATATATATATATATATATATATATATATATATATATATATATATATATATATACATACATATATATATACAGGGTGAGTTTTAAATGCGTAGTTATATTTTAACCCTCAATATATTTCGTCGAGTACAATTGATTGGCACTGTTAAAAAATTTTTTTAAACAAAAAAAAATTTTGAATTTCTGATAATTTTTTTCGTCCTCCGGCAACGGACATTTTGGTGGTCACTGGATATCTGTGTAAACACCGTTCATAGAAATTACGTAACTCAAGGCAGTGTTGCCACTGTCAGCGTTCCGCACAAATCTATTTTAAATTAGTACACATCTGGTAATTTGGTTTCACTTTACTAAAAATGAAACAAAATTGAAAATAATCATTTTATAAAGAAGCATATACTTTAAAGAACGGAAAGGTAGATTGGTTTACTTAACTGAAAATAAACAAACTATAATAAAGGGCAAGGAAAAAAATGTAATCTTCATATAAATCTTACTAACGAACTAAAAAATCCTTATTTAAAAAAAAAATAAAATAAGTTTGTGAATCGAACCCGCGTGCTAGGCAAGTATATTCTCTGTCATCTAACAAGTTCCTTGCTAACAATTCGTATAATGCGAGGTTATAAGTTGTCTGTCTCACTTTTGAGAGAAACTGATTGGTTCCATGAATCAATCAAACGTCCAAGTCTGGTGGGACAGGACCGTATTAAGATCATTTAATATTTTTGTAATAATGAATTAAGTACGATTACTCACTTAAATTATTAATTGCTATAATCCATTCACAATAGAATTATTTTTTGCCCAGTTTAGCCAACAAAAAAAATTTTAAATAAGAAATTATTATTGTTGCCCAGTAAGTACCACGTGGAGGTATGAGCTTTACCTGCCAGGAAGTGGTTGGGGTGAGGCTATGTTAGTAAAATTAACAATAAATTCTGAAACCAAAAACTTAAACTCCTTAATAAATAAATTAAACTATAAAAAATTCTAATACTTACTGAAATAAATAATAAAAAATTGGCATTCTGCACGTACCTAATTGAAATAAAATAATCTCTTCTATAAATAATCCACATACCCTGGTACACAGCAAAAATAAATCACTAATAATAATCAATAATTAAAAACACAGGACTAAAACACACACTAATAACTATTAAATAATATCACAGTTTCCGAGAATAACACTAATCACTAATAAAAATATCACACTTACAATGTCACAACTTTACTCGTTGCAATCTTCCCACGGATGAAACATTAATTGTTACAGTGGCGGTTGGTGGATTTAGGTTATATCATATCTCAGTATTGGAGCATGGAACCCAAGTAATATTTTACGGCATGACTACCAGTTACTGAACGAAGAAGTTTTGCAAAAAAAAATTGAAAAAAAAATAGAAGAAAAAGTTACAAAAATGCGCTGCCGATCCAGATTATTTCTAGACCATTAGTAAAATATTTGGAAACTATTTTTTTCGTAATCAGAAGGAAAATTTATCACCCCGTTTTTTTTTTTTTTTGAAAATTTTGATTTTTTGTAAAAGTTATGACAATTTGAAATTTACACAATGAAGAATTTAAATTTTAAAATGTCATAACTACAAAAAATCACAATTTTCGAAAACCAAAAAACCGGGGTGATAAATTTTCCTTCTGATTAGGAAAAAAAATAGTTTGCAAATATTTTACTAATGGTCTAGAAGTTATCTGGATCGGCAGAGTATTTTTGTAACCTTTTTCAATTTTTATTTGCAAAACTTTTTCATTCAGTACTGGTAGTCGTGCCTTAAAATAATGTTTGGATTACATGCTCCAATATTGAGATATGGTTTAGCCTAAATCCACCAGCCGCCACTGAATTGTTATCACTGCACTTGTAAACACGAACTACAACTGATACAATTTAGAGGTTAGCATCAGTAACAGTTTTGTTTTAGTTTTCAGCATTATTTTAATTATATAGTATTCTTCTGGGTATTTTTTGTCATTACAATGCCATAAAACGGTTTTATGTATACAACATAATAATATATTAATATAATTATATTGTAGAGGTACAACAAGAAACAAAACATTTTGACTCCTAATTTCTTTGCAAGAACTAAAAAATAAGGTATTTAAGAAAGTTTTAGCTTTATATTTATTTTTTTATTTAACTAGATGTAATCTTTTGTGTCTCAAAGATGCTTTTTTTTGTAGTTTTTTTTTGGGTATATTTCTTTAAATAACACAATAAAGAACATCCAGACTATTTAAATATTTTTATTAAAACCATATACATTCTTTATTTTGGCTTCTAAAATATAATTCAAATAAAAAAATTAGTATTGAAAAGAAAGTGATTTTATTGAAAAAAAAAAACAACAATTTTTATATTAACTAACCTATGCATTGTGTATTTTAAATAATAGATAGTACTCTATAAACCTGTCTCAATATAATTAAAAAAACAAAGTTTCTAACAATCATTTATGTAAATGTGCTTTTACTTATTATTAGAAATAGTGTACTTATATAAAATAATACATACATTATTGTCCTTTAAATAATATTAATTTATTATAAACATATCTCATGCTTCTACTTCTATCAAACATATTGCTGTTATAATGGTGAATTCTAATTTTAAAATATAGAGATGATATTAATTTAATTAAATTGACTGACAGGTAAACGCAGTCTGTTCTTTATGATTATTTAGGTTTTTAAATAAGTTTTAACATGATCCTGGCTAATTTTGTAAGTAGGAATATACAACAATTAATTTTCTTCAATAATATTGTTATAGAGAAATGTTATACTTTCGATACAAAACAACAATCCTATTACCCCCATTTTTCTTACACTCTCACAAACAGGTTTGCCAATCGCTAATTCCAAAGATTTTAAATAGTCTGCTGTTTCTGACAAAAATTTATTAAAACCCTCAAAATATTGTTTGTTAACAGGCTGTTTGTAACAATACTGATACATATTTCTGGAATTCAAGATGTCAAATAAGTTATTGATACATCTAATAAATTTTACTGTAGCCTCACAATCTTTAAACTGCTCTAATTTTAAAGTTTCGTTTAAAAACTCCAAAGCATGTGCTACAGAAGTACTAAATAGTTGGGTGGCTAATTTAACTTTCATTTTTTTGTTTTTTAAAGAATATGTGATTTTCTCAATTTATTAGCTAAATGAACACCCTCTTCATTTTGCAATTTCATTAATTTTACTAAATATTCCCACTGAATAATATCACCGTTATCATCAATAATATTTTTTTTATCTCCTAACAAATTTCTTAACAATTTAATCATACGACAGGGGTAAAAAAAGACTGCAATTCTACTGCCACAACTGGGATCAACAAATGTAGATTGTATATTTTTGGGATCAAAATTACACCCTAACTGTTTGGCCAACGTAACATTGTTCGTAGCTCCATCAAAACATATCGAAACCAACAGTAGCCCCGTTTCATTGACTAACTTTAGACACTGTAGCACTAAATTTTTTTTTTGTTGACCGATTAAACTATCTATTAAAAAATATCCAAGAGGAAGCTTCCATGACTCATTAATGCAAACTAGCATGAACACGAGTGCATCCTTGGCTACAGGATGACAGTCAGTTTCAGTTTCTACTCCAAAATCTACAAATCCGTAATACTTCGTTCCATCCCACTCCACATGCTGACGAATTGCCATTTCGTCTACAGTTAAGCTGCAAATAAGTTTATAATCTGTATTCTGTCCTTTGATTTTTAATAGGTCGAAAACTTCTGCTGTAAATCCGGCCTCGCCATTTATATTTTTGTACCACCTCGATATAGTCTGGGTGAGGAAGAGCCGAATTAAAAGTATTACGAACAAAATTGTATGCCTTAACAGAATAATAATGAAGAGTTAATAAAAAAGGCTTTAAGCTGTTCGCCACACTTATGTTTATGGTACATCTGTCTGCAAAAATTCTTCATTAGGTCGTATCTTACACAGTGACTTTGCCACTGAGTGATTTAATCACCTCAATAAGCCTAGCAACTCTTTTCTTAAAATGGCGACGAAGACTTGTCCTAAGCCTCTTAATTTTTTACGAGCTTTAGTCAACTGAGACTTCAGTTTTTCGTTTTCGGGGTGTTTCAACCTTAAAAAAATTTACATAATTAATAAACAATATTGGCACTATTATTGATTTTTGATTATAGATTGAATGAAGACTTACTTTCGTAAGATGTTTATTATTTTGTTTTAATTTAACATACTTCTATTACTTACTGAATGCCAATATTAAATAATAAAGGCCCTGGCAATGCTGACTGAACAATTTGAACAACTTATTTAATGTTTTTTAAATAAGGATACTTTATTTTTCAATAAGTTAAAATACTTAGTAATAGTAATCAATAATAAATTTTACTTAGTTAACTTACTTTAGAATGCCCTCGAAAAGGAGAACTTGGGGGTGTCTTATTTTCCACAAAACCCAAACTAGTAAATGACCTTTGTGGCAATTCTGTCCTTTCTATGTCCTGATAAAATCCAGTACTTGTTGATGGCCGTGGTTCATTTAACAAAGATATAGCAGCACTCGTCGATGGTTGAGACGAAACAGATGTAGTTTCGGTCAAGCTTTTACTAGTATCCTATAAAAAATAAGATGTATTATACCTACGTGTTATTGTTTATATTGTTTAAATCCTTTTGATATTTAATCTACAGGGTTTTTCTTCATATATTGACACTCACCCTGTCGAGCCCCCTGTAGACTTCATTTTAGGAGTTATCGAAAAATATTAAGTTTTATGGATTTTTCTCAATTTTCATAATTTGCAATCAGAAAAAATAAATGAATATTGAGAATGTAAAATTTCTAATTGAACTATCCCTCTGCTTTATTGAACATCATTCACCTGAATTTAAAAAAAATTAAAGGCCCTTGGAAAATTTTACATTTTCTATATATTGATTTGTTTTTCTGTAAGAAAATCACAAAAATAAATCCTCGAAAAAATATATTTGAAAATAATAGTATACCTAAATAATACACACCAATCTTTTAATTATATTCTCGAATAAATTTAATAGGTATTTATAAAATAATTTTTCTGCTCATATGGAAACAGTAAATAAACAAAAGTTATGAATAAATACATTATTGTAAAAATAATTTAGGCACAAAATTTTAAATACGTTTCTAATTTTTATAAAATTTTATGTAAGTAAATATTTGAGAACTTCGGAAAAGGTAATTTTTTGGACACTATTAACTTTTTGTTTAATAATTTAAGTAGGTAGGTACTGTATTTTTAATAATAATTATTTTAGTGATCTGAATAAACTATTATATATTTCTTTCGAATCTACTTACCGTAATGTCCATAATAGGTAAAGCATTTTGTTTTAAATGGAGTGAAAAAGGTGACTTCTCAAAATCATAAGACTCCTGGGTAAAATGTAAGTGGCATACATTGGAATTCACAAACATATCTTCTTTTCTAAATTTAAAGATACTCTCCAAGCCTCTCTTCTCTCAGTATCCTTTGGAACACTAAAAATAATGCAATCTTAAAGTACCTATTATGTAAAATCGTATAAAACGTGCTACTGTCAACATTAAATATATTCATCCCCTTTGATTAATCCACATTATTGCAATAATTAATAATTATTATCTTTGCAAATCTCATGGAAATGGGAAATACGGCTCTGTGTCTCCTTAAACAATCGAATATGGCCTCCAAAACAAACATGTTTATTAAGTAACTTACCGAAATAAATGAATAGATGATTTATCCCTCACACAGTTTGCAGTTTTGTGGTAAACACAACTTTTTATAAGGCACCTGGGCATTTTTCACGCTATATAGTCACAAAAATAGTCACTGAATCAAAACCTCACTTCCACAACGAACATCGAAATACAATATGGATGCGATCGAACTGTCGAAGATACCGACACACTGCCTGTGATTGGTGGGTGCCAGCAGTGGGGGGAATTGGCAGCGTGCGCCGTGAATTATGTTCTATCTCCCCCTTTCACAAATCTATGTTGATATGTAAACAAGCAAATTGTTGTTTCTTTATCGGTCATAGCGGTTTACGAAAATATACCTGGAGAGGCCAACTCACTCTCGCTGTCTTTGTTATTCTTATAGCAATAGAGAAAATAATAATTGGAAATCGTTCAGAGTGAATTTACGTAAACGTCTTTAGCGTCATTGACATTAAGTGTTAGGTAAATCGAGAATAAGTTTAGTTTCGATTTAAGTGCGTGTTGTTCTCTTTGTGCTTGTTTTTATTTCAGTTTTGCGATATTTTAACAGTACCTAAAAGTGCTTTTTGTTATTAGAATAGTTCTCGTCAAAGCTTGGATTTTGTTTACAAATAAAGTTACGTAGTTGTTTTTATTTAGTGACTCTTAGTTCCTGATTTGAACTAGATTTTCCATCTTAATTCATAGGAATATGCTTGATGTCTGTAATTTGAATCATAAATTGGTTGGTAATGTAGTGTACCTAAAAGATAGGTTAGTGTAACTCGCCCATTGACCTACATATCAGGTCAATGAACCAGCCGAACATATGACTTAGAAAACGATTTATTTATTAATAAATTACAGGATTACTTCAAATTATTATAATCGCAGGGTAAGTAACTACTACTTGTTAAAAAATAATAATTCTTTTATAAACTTTGAAAAAACGAAATCAAAATTGTCAGTAGCATTTTATGTTTACTGTTTATCGGAAAATTTGGTTTTAGTTTACGAAACACTTGAAAGAAAGTTTAATTGATGCAAGAAAAAGGCAAACTTGTACATTTCTTATATTAAAAGATATTTTAAAATGTTTAAAAATTATTTCAAATGGAGCACTTAATCGCATAAGTAGGTAATTATTTCATTCAAAATTATGTCCCGGAACGAACTTACTGCTAGGTGGTAAATTGTATATGAAATGCGGCAACACTGCTAAAAATCAATGCACTATTTCAGATAAAATGAGGAATGTTTCCAGTAATCAGCAGTTCCAAAACAATTTCATCTTATTTTTTTGAAAGTCGATAACTCAATTTTACGTGGGAATTAAGAGAAAAAAAATGTGTCAGTGGGTTTCTACAGATGTCAAGAATCGGTGGTTTAAATATAACTACGCACTTAAGACTCACCCTGTATATATATATATATATATATATATATATATATATATATATATATATATATATATATATATATATATATATATATATATATATATATATATACATATATATATATATATATATATATATATATATATATATATATATATATATATATATATATATATATATATATATATATATATATATATATATATATTTTTATATATATACATCTAATAACTTTTAGGAGATTAGTAAAAGAGAATATATGATGAGGGATAACCATTGAATAAAAAATGGAGATTGGTTAAATAAAATTGAAATTAAGTGACTTAAATTTTAATTTTAATACAAATTTGTTATAATAATTATTGCATTGTATTATAAAATTGTATTGTGTTATAAGAATTGTAATGTATTATTCTATTCTATTCTAATATATGCAATGTATTGTAAATAATATAACGTATGTAATGTATTGTTTTGTATAGCCTAAGGCTAAATAAACACTACTACTATTCGTGTAATATGTTAAAATGAAATTTTTTTTTGGCCCACCCCATCAGTTTATGTTTTCTGAGAAAATTATCCTTCGTTAGAGAGTAACGGTTTCCTTTGACTGTATAGTCACATTATTCAAGAAAAAGTACTTTGCGATAGTTTCATTGCTTACCTTTTCTGCTTCTTGGAATATTTCATATTACTGACTTTATTTCCTGCTATTTCATAATTTCATGAATAAATGCATTGATAAACTTTATTAGTTTTCTTGCAATCAAATAAAAATTCTAATTACTTAAGTTATCGTTAAAATGCAACAAAATATATGAAACACGCAAGCACAAGCAACACCTATTATATTACTGAATACAAAGAGGAAGAATAGATTTATGGAACAATATATACGAATATTACATTTTAGATCATAAAGAATATATTTATAACTTTTAGTCAACTATAATAATACGATATATGAATAATGATAAAATATAAAAGATGATTTCGGTCTTTGATGGCTAACTTCTTCCGTGTAACATGCGCATTCTTTATTTACGATTTTTGGCTTGATTTGATAAGATACAATAATGTTTAATTTTTCAAATTAATATAATTTTTTGCGAATAAATTAAAATCTATAGGATACGTTAAAATAAATAAGACTAATAACGTGTTATGAAACATATGAAAATATATTAAAACATATAGTAGTTGTAGGAAGAAAGCATTTTAGCTAAGGTCGCTAGAAGTACCACTCGCAGACGGAGGCATCGGTTCCCAGTGACAGTATCATTTTGTAAACACCTACTGAAACATTTCCAAACAACATAAAAAGAGAAATTTATACATGATAAAGTGAATTTTATTTCATTATAAAATATTAATACGTAAACGAGTTTTATTGGAAAACGTATGACAGAAAACAAAAAAAGTTATATTTTTACACTAGCCAAAGTTGACGTCACACTACATTTTTCCTTATAACTTGTGAACGGATGGAGATATCTAAATACTGTAAAGACATTTGATTCGTTTCTTGTTAAGGGCTACACAGCCGTAGGGGTTTCAGCCCTGTATACAACGCCCTTCTGGTTCCTAAATTTTTGATTCTAGTTAGAATGACCAATTCACCAAATAATATTTAAACAAAATATCTCAATTCTTCCTTAAACAAAACACAAATCGTTGAGTATATTTGTTGACCTAGATATAACGAATGCACAGTATCAGTATCTTAAAAAGTGTTTAGATTGTCACAAATAGGACAAGGCTTTGTTTGTGTTTTGAAGACTTGTTTCTTTGATTTCTCCCCTAACTGGGTTATTACTCTTTTTAATTAAGTTGGGCGCCGCGTGACTTGCTGCCACGAAAATAATTTTAGTTTGTTGCCTTGGTATTTGATTGTAGGAATGGAATTTTCTTAGGGTCGATTTTGATTATACAGAGAGATAAGGTAGCCTGTTCTTAGCCTCGTTGAATTTTTTGGTGTTCCTTTGGCTATGCTAGGAGAGCTGAGCAAGACTTCAGGAACCACTCTTCGTTGGTCCTGGCTTGAGGGACCTGTTTCTATATCGGAATTTGTAGCTGAAGGGTTTAATCAAGTGGCGTATGTTTTTTATTTATTTATTAGGGCAAAAAAATTGCACAGGGGGTCCCTTGCAATTTGACTTTTTTCTAGCCTGAAAATGATTTTTAGGAATACTGAAAATGTTTTTTCAGTTAGCTGTTATGTGAAAATAAAATTGAACAGGGGGCTGTGCAAAAATGTCTTTTTACTTCCCCTGCGAATGCTTTTTGAATTATGAAATTTAATTTTTCCAAGTCGTTGAAGGCCAAAAAATAATTTGAACAGAGGGTTCCTTACAAAATTGAATTTTACTAACGAGATCAGGTGATTTGTGAAAGTGTAAAATTTATTTGAAAAATCTGGTTTAAATTCCGGTTGGCGAGCTTTAAAAAAGTGAAATATTGGTGAGCATGAAAATGTGCGACAAAGAGGTCCGAGCAAACTATCCGGTGCGATAGAAGAGGACGTAGCATTGCAGCTGCGCGCGGCTCGTCCATCGGATGAAAGAGAGTGCGCATACTATTTGTTCGTGCAATTGAGAATGCACATTTTCATTCTCACCAATATTTCGCTTTTTAAAGCTCGCCAACCGGAATTTAAACCAGATTTTTCGCAGACAACCCTATATCATTCTGTTCGCAATTTAATTACCTTTAGTTTGATATAAGATTTATTCATTAAACAGATAAATGTAAATTACTAGTATCGAATTACCTGTTTATACCTGCCAACCCAATAGTTACGCCAGGAAAAAGTAGACAACCTAACGTTTGCATATTCTATAGGCTTCATAGTTTCGATTGGAATAAAATTTGTTCCTTAAACAAATGAATGCAATGTTTAAAAAAAAGTTATTTTTGAATTTTTAATAAATCATAGTCTTGCCAGGAATTTTTTAGCCAACCCACTCGCGATATATTTTATAACATATTAAAATTAATATAAAATATTTTTCATCCATTAAACGGATGGGTGAAGGTCGTCTTTAATTCGGATCCTCTACTAGGAGTCCTTTAGATGAACGTAAAATCCACAATCACAAAACACTTTAAAAAATTTTCTCGAAAAATTTTTGAAATTCAGCAGAAGTTGACCTACAACTTGGATACTACTAGCCTGCCTAAAAGGTTGCTCAAGACTTCACAATTTTTCTTAATAATGAATGATTTGTAAAACCAAAGTCGGATTCGAAAAAAAATTTGTTTGAGCAGTGTATATTTTTATGCTTAATGTTATTTTATTAAAAATGAAAATAAATTTAAACATTTATTTCCAAACGACTAAGTCGAAAGTTATTGAAAATTTAAAAATTAATTTTTCTAGACTAACAAAATGATTTGGAAGATATTTATTTTTTTGTAAAAATGTTGGCTGTCGATCCTTAAAACTCGAAAAATTTCAATAAATCTTAAAACTTTTATGGCAACCTAGTAAACGCCCGGGAAACTTAGATCTAACCAAATTTTGTTGAATAAATGAATTTACTACTATTAATAACTTCATTAGGAATTAGCTACAGGTACGTCGCTAGCGGTGAACCAGGGTGGGCCAAGGCGCACACAAAACTCTTACCAAAAATATCGATGACCCACCCAGCACAAAATAGTAGGCACTACTACATATGGCATACATAAAATTTAGTGCAATAAAGTAGTTAGAAAAAAGTGGTCTAACTAGTGATTTCTTTGCCCACCTTTAAAAAATCCTGGCCCAGGCTGTATCCACCCAAAATATTTACACTGATGACGTGCCTGATAAGCTAATTCTGTTGAGGCGTAAGAGGGCAACAATATTTTGATGATGAAATGAAAAATACTAAACAGCACTATAGCTATATTCCTTAAAATAAATTAAGTTAATGTCCTACTATTCTGTTATTTTGCAATAATCAACTTATTTTGAGATACATTAAATAAGAAATAACACCCTAGAGCGTTATGAATATCCATAACGCCCTAGGGCATTATAAATTTATAAAGCATTAACATTTTCACTATAACACAACACAAAACAACTAAATGGTGATAGCGTTATTGACAAACAAATTGTGTTGCATAGTTACGGCAATTTTGATTATTACTTTCTTTTAAATCAAATCGTCCTAAACATAATAGATGTCAAATTAATCAATCGTAAATGACAAAGAATTTTCGAATAACAGATTAGTAGGACGTTAAACGTTAAAGGCACCACAGCTGTTACAGAATAATGACGCCCTCGGTCGACGTACATCCCCTCGGGCCAGGGTCGCTCGGGAAGTACCCTGCCGACCTCGGTACGTTATTATCCTCAATGTCCTACTAGTCTGATGTTTTGCAATAATTATAACCCGACATTGAGATACATTAAATGATAAATAACGCCCTAGGGCGTTATGACTATCCATAACACTCTATGGCATTATACATTCTTAACGCAGTAACATTTTCACTATAATACAACACAAAACAACTAAATAGTGATGGTATTATCGACAAACAAAATGTGTTGCATAGTTACGCCGTTTACAAACCATTTTTATTATTACTCTTTTAAATGAAATCGTCCTGAACATAATATACGTCAAATTAATCAATCGTAAATGTCAAAGAAATTTCGAAATAAATAACAGGATATTAAATGTTGAAGGCACCACGGGTATTATAGGACAATGACGCCCTCACTCGATGTACATTGCCGACCTGGGTGTGTTATTATCTTTATAACACCATTGATACCTTAATAACTATGTAACACCCTTGATACCTTAATAACTAAAAACTAAATACATAAATAATCAATTGAAATGGTTATTAAAAAAAACGGTCCAAAACGCGATTTTTCCTAATTGCGTCTTTTCGTGGATTCGTATTCTTTTACACACCTAGTGACAAAATAAAAGAACCATCAGATGAGAGAAATAGAGAAAATTAATTTTAAAAATCTTGCATTTTGTGTACCAAAGTTTCCTAACCTTACTTCTTCAATTTGTTTTGTTTTGTGGCTAACTCAGAGGAGGATCTAGACGCAAGTATTATTAAATTAAACAGAAAGATATGCCAATAAAATGTTTAGAATACGATCAACTTACGAATCTTACAAACTATGAAAATTAAGTTTTTCTTTTGTTTTTTTAATATCTTCATTTTTGCATTTGTTAGTTTTTGAGTTAATATAATTACTTTGCATTTCGACGGACTTTTATTGCAAAAAAAAGAGAAAAAAATATTGAGTCGATGAAGAGAACAACAGCACTACAAACTATTTTTTTTATGTGAAAAGTCTAGAGAAAAATGAAACCACATTTAGCTTTTTTTACATATGGCCTATAAACAAAAAAAAAATGAAAAGATAATTTGGAGAAAATATAACGACAGATTTCGAATTTCATCAAGAAATATTGGTTTTCTATATATAAAGTTACACCGTTTTGAAATTTTATTTTAGATTCATTTTTCACTGTGCAAATTTCAAAAAGGTGCAACTTTGTAAAAAATCAATATTTTTTTTATGAAATTTGAAATCTGTCGTTATATTTTCCATCTGATTCTGAAAAAAAAAATGTTTCGCAAATATTTTACAAATCGTTTAAAAAACCTTGAGACACAATTTTTTTCAATTTTTTTCGTAAATTTCAATCGCAATTTTTTTTCTGCAAAACTTCTTCATTTAGTCTTGATAGTTACACCTTAAAGTATCGCTTGGATCCCATGATCCAATACAAAGATATGTATATCTGCCTATATTTCACCAGTCGCCACTCTTGGTATATGTATATTTGCAAAGTATTTCCAAGTCAGATTTATTGCATATATTTTTCCTGGCATTAATTATATCTTACATTATCACTAATTTATCAATTTATTTATGAATGAAATTCCTAATAACGTTATAGTACGTTACTGAGTGATAACGTATTTACATTTTCTATAATTAGTTCCAGTCACGTAAATCAGATTGCAGATTAAATTATATAACCTCATATGTTCTTGAGGTGCTAATTTCAGTATTGCTAACGTTTCGGTAAATTGAGGGCATTTTGTAAATAATTTGTTATTTGATTTAATCTGAAATTGGGTGTTACTTCTATTATATTTTTATACTTTCATGGTATTTAAACGATACTAATATATTTATATTTTCCTTTTACATACTCTAAAGTATAATTTACATAAATAATATTATACAACAAATGCAATAGAGAAAATGAAACATATTTTTTATTGATGAACTGTAATTTAGTAAATTGTTTTAAACGGATTTAATAACATTTAATTAGATACAGGGTGATTTCTGTGAAATTCTCACCAAATTTGTAGGTTTATCTTCGGAGATAAAAAAATTGTATTTGATGTAAATTTTGGGTTTTGGATTTTAAATATGCAATAAAAAAAACAACTGAAAGTGAAATAAAAGGGAAAAATATATGATACTAATATATTTAGCTTCATATTGTCTATAATTCTTTATTTGTGGCATCTTATCTTTTCTCGTACTTTCTTTGGATATTGCCACTGCCCTACAAATTATTCTCAAAATCTGTTAAATAATTGCACCAAAAGGATTAGTCAGAGGCTGTTTTTCTTTGAAAACATGATTTTGCCTCTCCAAAAAAATGTCTCACAATTAAAAAAATTTAACCTGAAAACAAAAGTATTTAAAAAATATTGACGTTTCGGAATACAACCTGATTCTGTTATCAAAACAATAGTCGGCTAAATCCAGTTAATGAAATTAATGATAGAGGCGCTATTAAAGGGCTCACAATGGCAACCAAGTGGAAATAACAGAATCCTGTAACACATTTTTTTTTTGACAGACTAACCCAGCTAATTGAATTATAGCTTACTATGTCATAACTAATAAGAAAATTAATTTGGTAGTAACTGATTTTTTCCATCAGTGTCAAACATGACAATTTTCTGTTTATACAAAGTGTTCCGAATTGCATAGACCAAATTTCATCAAGTGGTAGAACTTTTCAAAATAAGAAAAAAATTTCCTATAAACATGGGTCGGAAAGTGCATAGTTTTTGAGATACAGGTTGCTCAAGTTAAAATCCTGAAAATGGTTTTTTATGAATACCGTGTGTCCAAACTCGATGCTCACCATTAGGATCTCGGAAATGGTAAGAGCTACAATGTCGGTTAAATGGCATAAGTCAAATAAGACAGACTTTATGCTGATTCCAAATCAGTTAAGAAATCACGGCTAACTGAAACCGTTTTTGAGATTTTCAAAAAAAAACGAACATTTTGTGATCTTTTTTTGGCTGTAGCCAAGTAATCCTTGGTCAGATAGGTTCTAGACTTTTACTTTATTAGGACACTCTTTGGTTTAGATACGATTGCCCGATAGTCTTTTGTTTTCGAGATATCCTAGGTAACTTTTGTTTTTTAACACGCTTTTATTAGCTTCACTTGTATGTTTGTTTGTTTGCTTGTTTGTTTGCTTGTTTGTTTGCTTGTTTGTTTGTAACCGACTCTTTGGACTCGATTTTGACCCACTTTAAACGGACAGATTTAATTGAAACTTTGTACACTTACGAAGAACCGGTAACAATAAAATAATTTGATAAGTTTATATCATTATCCTGATCAGGATCGCCAGTCCTTTCCTCACGTATCCTCTGCGTGAGAGCAAGAGGCTTAATATTGTAAGTATATTTCGTGATTCTCAGTTCTGCCGTTGGCCGAGCGGGCAAGTCTAAGTCGACGCGAAACGACGGACTCCTCGGGCGTGAGTTCAAATCCATGGCTGAAATAAAAAAAATTTTTTTTTTCAGATATATCTGTTGGATCGTAATATGTTATAATATCAGCTTCAATAAGCAATATAAATATAGTTTAAAAAAACTACAAAACACGCTTTCATAGCACATCAAACTAAAAAGTGAAAAATAAATATAGTTTAAAAAACTAAAAAACACGCTTTTAAAGCACATCAAACTAAAAAGTGAAAAATAATTATTAATATAAACTGAAAACAATAATGAACGAAAAATACTAGTATTATTGTGAAAAAAGCGTGGGGCGCTTTGTGCCATATTTTTCGTATATCGAGCAACCCACGCTTTTTTTACAATAATACTAGTATTTTTCTTTCATTATTGTTTTCAGTTTATATTAATAATTATTTTTCACTTTTTAGTTTGATGTGCTTTAAAAGCGTGTTTTTTAGTTTTTTTTAAACTATATTTATTCTTATGGCAGCCGTATTGGATTTTTCGTTTTCCAGATTGCGCTTTAAAAAGAGCTTTCAGATGATGTATCACATGCCGAGGAAAACTTGTTTTTCAAGGGACTAATTTAAGAAAATTTATCCATTGCTTTACAAAACAAAATAGTAGGCCATGGAAAATCAAAAAGTTTTTGCAAAGCCAAGACAAGGAAGTTGCTTATTTAGACGGTGACTAATTATTATCTATGTACTTAAAAAACTACTGTAAATTGCTATATTTGTACATTTTCTGAAAATATCAATTTTTAGACGATCATTAAGGTTTTATTTGTCATAAAATTGTCAATAAAGTACTCAAAATTTGAACAAAGAAATCCTCTTCATCAAGGGCAGTCTTGAATACAAAGTAGTTAGTAATTAGTAAAATTTGAAAAATGCTTTTCTAAAACGACGTAATTCACACATGCATAACACTCAGTAAAATTTAGTAGGTTGTAGTTTAAAACAAATAATAAGTACTGTTAGTTGATAGTTGTTCCCTAAATAGTAGTGGCATTATTGTAAATTGTTCAGGAATACTTATTATTACTGTTCAAGAGTGTGATTACTGCAAAATGGCGCACAAATTTTCAAATGAAGAAAAATTTGATAGGTTATAATGCTATTTAAAAGTAAATGGAAATTCGCTTCCTATTTAGAAACATTTCCGGAGAGAATGCAACCACATAGAACAGATTTTGGAATAATTGTAAGCAATGTTAAATTAGGGGAGTTTTGATAATGAAAGAGACCATATGATATTGATAATGTTGACCGCACAAATAATATTCTCGAAGCTGTTAACAATAATCCCCGCAGTGCGACAAATTGCAGGCGGAACAAATATTTCTGACAACTATATACAAGATATTAAAACAAAGGAAATATCATCCGTACAAACCTATGATTGTCCAAGCTTTAAACAATAATAATTTTGGTAGAAGACTTGAAAGCCGTTTTACAAATTGTGGAGTCTTTAACAAGCACAATTATCACCATTGGGCCACAGAAAATCCGCATGTAACTACGCAAAGAAGATTCCAAACTAGGTTTGGATTCAATGTGTGTGCGGCGTGAGAGGTATTACCTTTTCACTGCCTATTCTACTCTTATGATCTATCTATAACACTTTCTTTAAGTATTATTTAATTGGTCCATTCATTTTTCACAACAATTTAACGGTAGCAGCCTATCGTGAACTTCTAGAAAATCAAGTTTTACCCAAGATAAGGCAGCTCTTTACAGAACAAGAAATAAACGAATTGTGGTTCCAACAAGATGGCTGTCTTGCACTTAATAATAATAATGTTACACAGATATTGCAGGAAAATTTTGATAGCCACATAATTTCAAATAGAGGAACCAGTATGTGGCCTCCCCGCTCGCCTGATATAACTCCTCCTGATTTTTATTTGTGGAGTATGGTGAAAAATAAATTGTATGATTTTGAAAGCCAGGAAACTATCGATAATTTGGAAGACAGAGTTAGGGACGTTTTCGGTACAATAAATGCCAATACTCTCAGAAGAGTAATCAGCCCAGTTGGCGTAGATGCCAAAAATGTAATCAGCTAAATGGAGGTCATATTAAATAGTTTTATTAAATCTTCTTACTTGTTTACTATCATTTCTTCTATTATGTTAATTTGCTATTATTAAAATTTTTTCTCCATATTGATTATGTTCAGTATTTTAACAGAAATTGGTAACCTTATTGTTACTGTTATTTTTTATAATGGTTGGTTTTAGGTATATCTATGAAATCAAAATAACTTTTTGATTTTCCATGGCCTACTATTTTGTTTTGTTAAGCAATGGATAACTTTTCTTAAATTAGGAAAAACAATTTTTCCTCGGCATTTGAAAGCTCTTTTTTAAGTGCAATCTGAAAAACGAAAAATCCAATATGACTGCCAGTAAAATAAAAGTTACCTCAGATATCTCGAAAACAAAACAATATCGAACATTTGTTTCTACACCAAAATATTAGTCTTCAAAAAGTGTTCTAATAATGTAAAAGTCTAAAACTTGTCTGACCAAAGATTACTTGGCTATAGCCAAAAAAGAGAAATCACAAAATTTTCGTTTTTTTTTTTTGGAAAACAAACGATTTCAGTTAGACGTGATTTCTTAACGGATTTGGAATCAGCATAAAATTTGCTCAAACTTATCCCATTTAACCGACCTTGTAGCTCATGGTTTCGGAGATCGCAATGGTGAGCATCGAATTTGGGACACACGGTATGTTCGAAATTTATAAAGATAAACGAATGATAATTTACAGAGATTAAGTTTTTATGCTTTATAAGGCAAAATAACTATGAACTAAAATCATCCAGGAGTGAGGCTACGTCAAATTTTACCCTAGCAAACTTTTTTGTGTGTCACTTTTCAATTAACTTATGAGTAGAACTTAAAAATTTGAACTTTAACTGCACAAAAAAGGTCTTTCACATTTTTTCCTTAAAATTATCCAGTTTTGACTCAAATTGATTTGAACTTTATTAGTTAGCGATCATTTTAACCAGCATTCTTTTTATGCGGGAATAGTGTGCTATGATTGTTATATTTTTAACAAATGAAAATTAATCCAGCTTGCTATGCCCAAATGACAATGGTGGTTTTTTGTGTTGTAAAATCCACTTGTTATGTAGTTTTATTATTATTATTATTATTATTTTGGTGAAACCGTTCAATTCAAGAGTAAAAAATGGTTATATTTAGTAATGTGCAGCACGGGGATATTCATTTTATTTATGAATACTGTGATGGAAACACAATTGCCTCGGTAAACGAATATCATATCATTTCCTAATATTAGAAGGCAACCGTCAAAAGGTGTTTTTATTCGAATCCACCTAGAATTTAAAAATGTTGGACTTAAAAAATAGATCCATGAAATGAAGTACGGCGAAATGAACAATTTAGAAACACAATAGGATCACTTAGTGAAATCTAATCTTTCCTATTTTTTCAATTTTTATAAATTGTTTCGTGTGGAAACAACCTCAAAGTCGACTGAACGAAAATTGAAGGAGATATTTGCATTTAAATAATCAAATGCATTGTCCGGCCAAGCACACCAGAGTGACGTCAGCAGATCTTATAATTATTAGTTCACTCGTAAAAAATACACGGGATTAGTATATGGCAGACACATACGCTATTTTTAAGTAGTTTAATTACGGTATTATGTGTCATTAACAATATGTTTGTTCTTGTTGTTCTTAATTATTGTTCATGTTTACGTGTAAGTTTCTAGACAATAAATACCTTTACAAGGAAAACCTAACTTAAATAGTAATAAGAGGAATTTTCAAAACACAAGAAACGTCGACTAATTAAAACTTGGTTTTCTGCTTTCTGCCGACCTTACCCCAACTAATTTAAAAATAACTAAATATATTATCTGGCGGTGCTGCAATAGTATTTTTGCACTCGAGTAGGAACTACACAATATTTATAGTTTTTTTTTATTGTCTATTTTACAGTTAATATTACCACTAAGCAAATAGTAAACAAAAATACGAAAACAGTTAGTTGCTAAACATTATATTAACTTTGATAAACGGCTCAACTATGTGCCTGTCTTTCGTCTTTCAATCAGTATCGACTAGCAGCTGTAGGGTACAGGGAACTGATGACGTCACGTTTGACAACGGATCGTTATTCAATGGACCATTATTTTATGATTTTTTAAATAATAATTTTTTCGAATACCTCGAGGATATTCCTCCTAATTTAAGAAATGAATGCTGGCTCCAAATAGACAGAGCTCCGGCACGTGCTGTTGTAAACCGTGCGTGGCTAAATAATAATTATCCTGAACAGTGGTTTAGTCGGTTAGGTCCAAGAGTCTAGAGATCCCGTTCACCGGATTTGACTCCGGTTGACTTTTTTGTCTGGGACTGTTTAAGTTACAAAGTTTACATAACCTCTGTAAACACCAGAGAAGAGTTAACTGAAGGAATTCGAGAAGCGTGTGAAGATTTACTGGCTAATCTTGATTTCATTCGTAATGTCACAGATTCTGTTATTCGCCAAAAATGTGTTGAAGTTGGAGGAACGGACTTTGAACAACTTTTGTAATTTGTAAGTTTCGTTATTTTAATCAAATTCATTGTTGTTTAATGAAAAATAGTGTATCCAAATTATGTTTTCCTGTCATTATTTTTTTGTTTTGCGAAAATATTCATAAAAAAGTATTCCCGCATAAAGTTCAAATCAGTTTTACTCAAAAACGACAAATTTTAAAGAAAAAAAGCAAGAACATTCTGTGTAAAAACTTCAAATTTTCAAGTTCTGCTTATAAATTAATCGAATAGTGACACAAAAAAAGTTGGGACAAAATGTTATCTAACTCCCCAATTTTACTCGCTCCAGAATGATTTTGCTTCATAATAATGTTATTATTAGTTTGACTTATGCGTTTTTAATATACTTATAAAGAAACTTTTCATAATTTTGACTTGAGTAACCTGTATTCCGGAAACTAAGCACTTCCCGACTCATGTTTATAGTAACTTTTCTCTTATTTTGAAAAGTTCTATCAATTGGTGAAGATTGGACTATGTAATTCGGGACACCCTGTATATTTCCTTGGACATGCAAGACAGAGTACATTGAATAAAATGTTCTTACTGTTCAAAGAAATATTTATAATCGTCAACGCTCACATGCAACCATTACTAGTTTATATCATTAAAAAATAAAATTGAAGATTTTACAAAACAAAATTGTGAATGGCTGAGGATAGGATACTCAATGAGATCTCGACGACCACAAATTATTAAAAATGAAATACGTTACTGACAAATGAATATGCCACACGGACACACATTCAGAGATTAATTTGGGAACAAAAGAGGGCAAAAGAGCTTGTCCCATTTTGTTTTAATCAACAATATGGCCTTTTTGTTGGTCATCAATCATTGAGATTGTATAATGGCCCGTGTGTCTAGTAAAATAATTAATATGAGTGTTATTTTTCAGAGCGACATCCCAGAGCTGATCTGGTATGCAGTGGCGGAAATTGGCGCGCTCGAAGATCACATCCGGTCGGTCACGCACGCGCAACATGCTCTGCTGTGGCCGCAGAAAGGTAAGTTTTTGATGAGTAATGCTGATTTTATGTACATAGTTTTGGGAACAGGTGTAATTATTCTTTTCTATTTGCGGTCAGAAATATATCTCAGGTGTATTTTTAATAACTTCTACATGGAATAAATTCTTTGTGTTGTTGCAGAGTGTAAATAAAAAGTAATTAAATATTTTATGGCGTTATAAATGCTTCAAAACAACGAGGAAACGCTGATCAAAAATGGGTAGCTAATTTAAGTACCACAAACCGATTCTTTTGCCATTAAAAGAATAGGGACCAGAAAGCAGTGGGGCTGGTGATAATTTTATTTGGGGGCTCTAGTTTCTTTAAAATATGAAAATAATAAAGACTCACCTTTAGTATCTCGGTAATTTCATCCAAATAGAACTACGAGTTTTATGTACATATGTACAAAAAAAATGTTTGCAACATAATAATCCCTTAAAAATGTTATTGTTTATACACAAAATCAAGTCTTCTGTCTTTCTGGGAAATAAAATGACCTTTTCGTCAAAATTGCTTAGGTATGTTATTTTTGAGCAACCTTTTTTCATCGTACCCTTTTAATATACTTATTTTTAGTCACCTGCTCGGTATGTTTTATAATATTTTGTCTATAAACGGAATCAAACTAAACTACACTATTTACTGAGCCTAACATAGTCAAATCCGTACTGCACTTTATATGATGTGCAGAAATTTCGTGCTATTTTCTGATTTAAATGTTTTAGATTTTTAAACCCTATTACCGACCATATCTGGTCCATTCCGACGGAATCGGAATAAAACAGAACACATGGAAAACAAAACAGAGCATTCACATCCATAAATCCACCGATATTTTTTGTAAATTTCCTTAGAAAAATGTCTCATGAAAGCACATATCACTACCCTGTCTGATTCGTTAAGATTCAATTCTGGTGTTAGTCTTACAAGTTTCTTGATTTTTACTTTTTCTGCTAACGGAAGAGTTTTAACACAAAACACGCAAAACAATGAAACAACAAATACATATCGAGAATGAAACGATGTGTTCCTTTTACTACCAATCTCAGCTAATCTAAGTGTTTTACGGTTACGGAGATTACATCAAAAGAAATTATGCCTTTATTTATGCAATGTAACCGTAAAATAATTTAGATTAGCTGAAATTGGTGGTAAAAAGGTACACAACAATTAAAAGCACACTGCGCCTGCTCACTGCGGCTCTGATAACTTGAGTCTTCTGTCGCGTTGAAAAACCGTTCTCCGCCATCGGTCGTTTCTGCACCTGGACTGTTTCTTCATATATTTCCCTATGCAAAGAATGGCCCGTAAGAGGTGAGCACAGTACTCTCTGGTTCGAGTAGTTATAAGTTGACGGTTAGTGCATTGTGTGACTTTATTGTACACATAGCTATCGCAAACTGCTAATAACTGTTAACTATTAAATATAAAAGAAAACTGAAAAAAAATTATGCATGCAGTTACTGTTACATTTTCCTAATAGTGACTTGGAGATGGCTCGAACTCCTGAACCTTTATGGAGCAGCCGCCATTACCGGAAAGGGAAGCAGATAGCACGGCAAATAAAAGAACTATTTGCCGTGTAGATAGTATGGACTTTTGATCACTGGCGGTTCTTCTATGGGGTCATTTAGTTCTTAAAAATATATATATATATATATATATATATATATATATATATATATATATATATATATATATATATATATATATATATATATATATATATATATATATATATATATATATATATATATTATATATTTTTAAACTTCAGAAAATGAATAGCTCTATTTTTTATTTATATGTGGGAGGTCATTGACCAAATGACCCTATAAAAGAACCGCCAGTGCTTTTGATTTCAAATAACTCAATGCAATCACTATTCTAGTACGTATTCAGCTTTACATAATAGGTTAGACCGCATATTTCGTATAGACTCCTAATTCAAAGTACTCTTTTAGCAGCTGCAGAGACACTGGCAGCTGATCGTGATCATGCATATGGTTTATTTTATAAAAATAGTTATGGCAGTGTTGCCAAATTTTATCTCAAAATCCATTATTCAGCAACAAAGTTTTCCCAATCACAGATAATAATATCAGATAAATAACATCTAACTACGCCACCTGTCAAAATTAACTAACTTTTTAAAATTAAATATTCTACTCGAAAAGTAAACATTTTGTGACAGCCAAAAAAGTATGGTATTATAACCCATGGATTCAATTACTGTTTTAAAGAATGTAGCTAAAAATTAAAGCATTTTGCTCACTAGGGCCAAGTATGGGTCGCGTGCGCATGACTACACAGTTTTGACTAAGATAAAATAAAATGATATTTCAGATTTTATGGTGATTGATTTACATTCTTCCACAAAATCGTTAAATTTGTTATTCTTCATAATATCTTTTTTGTGGACTTTTATTAATACAAATACTCGTACAAATACCAAATGGGGAATTCAAAATATTTACAACTTTGTGAGCATTGTACAATTTAAAAATGGAAATATAATAAATTAGAGTGTAACCGTAAGAAATCTCTGATATTGAGAGTAATTATTGAACTTATTCTTACATTTGCAACACGCTTTTGTTGTGTGAAATACTTTACAAAGGACTTCCTTTACTCAACCACAAACACATACAATTATTTCTTTATGTAGTCACTACACTCAGAAACTAAATAATTAACAATATTCCCATGTGTAATATTTGAAAATGCATTAATATTTGTAGTGAAGTCTACTTTTTCAAGGTATAAAAGCATCTAAACCAATGGCACATTTTTCATGTATAACCTGTAGTGTACATCACGAGACAATTCCGTAAAATACAAAACGTCTCTATTTTGAGCACATAAAATAAACGAAATAAAACAATAAAAATTGTTTTAGGTGCTAAATAACCAATATTAGTTTTTAAAACATATTACACTTAAAACAACACGTTCCGTTATCAGATCACACTGTTTGTTGTTTCGGTCTCAAAATCACAACTTATTACTTAAAATGTTATGTAATTAGTAATTACTGTAGAAATTAAAATAAGCGTTCTTAGGAAACTAGGCGACGTTTGTGCTATTCGATTACAACTGATGGGAGTCGAAAGTATCATCCATTTCAGATTCAATGCATGTTCAGTTCACAATTACACACACACAAAGATTTTATTTACCTTTTACGCTCATAAAACTAGGCACTAAAATGTCACGTGGCGATATACCTATACCTACACTTACATAAAAGTTCTAGGTTAATTTCGAACGCGCTCCTACACTATTACACACGAGTCTGCATTGTCTGCAAGTAGTATCACAGAAAAAATAAAACTAGCATTTCTGATACATTTTTGCCTATGCCAATATCCGACGACAATCGGTTACTAGCAATAATTATCACCGATCGTAACTCTATTCAACATGTTTTGTGTTTTAGCTATTAGATTCTGCATCGAATCGAGCAGCGGCATATTGTTCTTAGCTGCATTCTTAAGAAAATAAATGTTGCAATGTGCCATATCCATAAGGAAGTACCAAACCAAACTGAGCTGTCTGTATTTTATACAAATTTTAAAGAATTTTATGAGAATACTGGGTTGATGTAATATTAACGAGTTAATTTACAAGTGACTTTGTAAATCCTAATTTTCCAGTATTTTGTAGTTAGTAAAATTAGTATTTCTAGGGTTGCATGTAAAGCTGGATATACATTAAGCGAATGAAGGACTTCGGAACGCTTTAAAATTATACTTCAGCGAATCTTGATTCGACAATTTTAGTGGAAAGTGACTACTATAAATAATATTTATATTAGTTATTATAAATATTTTATTACTGAGTTAAATCAATTATTTTTTGTTTTTGTTAATTTTTTTATCATTCCAAAATGAACGTACAATAATATGTATAATTATGGACTATGATTAACAAATAAAAATCATAGAACATGTATCATTTATACATTTTCCAAAATACACCGATGTTTAAAAGGGAAAAACGACTTTTGTCTAAAAAAACTGTGTTTGCCTTTTAAATACTGTTTATGTTCAAACTGAAAATTTGAATTTGATGTAGACGTACGATTAAAAAAACCCGCCAGTTTTGCATCAATATTGCGACTGAAATATTGAAACGTAACAGCTGTTGCCGTCTCTTTCTTAAATAATAGGTGTGGTCTTTTTACTACCAATCATTTAATTTAAGTAGTTTTACGGTTACGGAAGTTACATCAAATGAAATTATGCTTTTATTTATGCAATGTAACTGTAAAACAATTTAGATTAGCTGAGATTAGTGGTAGAAAGAACTCACTTATTATTTTTACTGTATTCCAAACTGTTACTTTTTTGTGACACTTTAACCAATTTTCAAAAGTATTTATGCGTTACCATAGAGCAATTTTAAATGTTTTCGAATGTTTAGATACTTTAGTGAAATTTACTAAAATGTGTTTCATAATTCAGTCATAGAACAACAAACATTCCATGATTCAACAATAAAAAAGTTACTAGACTTAGTAGTCACAGAATTCTGTGATAGAATTGTTCTTCAAAAGAGTGCTTGTTTACATTCTTCGTTCGGTTTGTGTTTTTTCATTAGTATTGCAGTAATAATCATATATGATGAACTAGTCGGCGCTACCTGCGGGGAAAACGGCTGTTATCGTTTTCATGTACAAAGAGTTGTTTCATGTTCTGCAACAACAAGATTATCCCTTTTTGTGTGTTGACGAAGGATGTGGCAACATTGAACAGTGATTGTGAAATGCGATGGGATGTTGGGACATGGTCATTCAATCTCATTCCTGTTCTGAACATGTTCGCACTTTTTTGTTAAGAAAGGTCAGTTATTATATTCTAATTTTTAAAGTTTTTTTATGCACGATACTACTTATTATATAAAAATGGGTGAATCTTCAGTTTATAGCCTTTTGCTTTCTCTCCCAACTGTCGGCGCATCACAGTGTTGCCAAGTGTTGAAGCGTTCCTGCCGAGACCGTGAAATAAAGAATAGTAATGTTAAATTTTTAGGGCAAGGAACATTATTTATGTGTATTGAAGTACTAATTTTACATTTTTTGGGCAAGGAACAGTATTTATGTGTATTGAATTAAATTTTGATTGTAGGCTAATTTTGTTCTTGTGAAATTTGGCAACATGTTATGTTCATGGTGGTGTTTATAGTGTAGTAATTGTGAACTTTGTTTAATTAATTTTTATTAGTAATAAACATTTGCACAATATATGACAGTGTTTTGTGATGTCCCTATGATGTGAGGTGTGTGTAGGTATGTTTATTTTCTGTCTACTGTAGAAGGCTATAAACTGAAGAATGACCTAAAAATGTACTTATCCTCAAAAAATAGATCGTAAACAACTTGTATAATCTTTACACGTATCTTGTATGCGAGAACGTTGAGACATGTTAATCCAGAAATTGGCCGAGCAAGGATTTACTAATGATTTTATAAGTTTTTTTTTTGCTCTTACTTAAATAAGATAAATAAATTATATCTGAACATTACTAATTGTAATATTGTTACATATTGCCGTAAACTAGAACTACTTGAATTTAGGTATAATGTGGATGATACTACCATTAATACATGCAATCAGTTTAAGGATTTGGGAGTCTACTTCGACTCCAAATTGATATTCAATAATCATTTAAATAATATTGTTGCTAGTGCCTTTAAAAGTTTTGGTGTTTTAATTAGAAAACGAAAAAAATTTAATAACACTCTTATTTAATACCTATGTAAGATCAAAATTAGAGTACGCACAAGCAGTTTGGAATCCTGGATACAAAGTATATATAACAGCTATAGAATCAGTTCAAAAGCATTTTGTCAAATTTTTGTTGTAAAAAGTTGATGAAATCTATCCAACATTTGGGTTTCCAAATAATCAACTATTATCGAGATTCAACATAATTGAGTTAAAAACAGGAATAATATATCACTTGGTTTCCTGTTTATTGAAAGTTATAAATTATTTAATTGCCTGTCCAATACTTCTAAGTAATTTAAGTCTTCATGTCCCAGTTTTCTGTCTGGACAGTTGTATAAATAAATAAATAAATAAATAGATAAATAAATTACCATTTTATACTAGCGTTTCTGTAAATATTATTATATTTAATTCACAAGCTAAATTAAACAGCCATATAGTACAAATTAAATGTTCTGTATACTTTTATAGAGATAATCATTTTCCATTCTGTAATAAACATTTTAGTGACCTAAAAATATATATAGGTCGGCGTCACGACGACCGACGCGACTCCTAGACGGTGTAATGGTTAGGGGCAGAATTTGTGTGGGATGACACAGATCCCCCATCTGAGAACAATGCTTTGAAATCTAAAATTAAAACTAACGTATTTTAAAATTCAGGGTGATCCTAAAGCTTTATTACCAGAAGGAGGCAAATTAAATAATTTACTAGAAAAAATAAAAACAGAAAACAAAACTTTTGTATGAATTTTGTATTAGGCTTTAGAAGCTTCTTGCTTTAATGGAATTATTTTCTTGAGAAGTATCTTGCAGTAACAGCAAATGACAAATGTGATTGGTTAATTTAATTCTTCTCTAGGTTTTATAGAAAAATGTATTTTCTGCGAAGTTAGTAGAGTGTGTCTTTTATATTTGTCGAGGTTAATATCACCCAGGGTTAATATTTTTTGTAAAAGATAAAGGAATTTAAACTGAATAGCTCCCTGTTTCATGTATTACCACCATTCCCAGACCTTTTTTATTAATGACGAAATAAACTCAAATTATGGTGGCTTGTATAAATCTATGAAAGGAGTACTCGAAATTCGAAATTATCATGAGATTCCTTTATTAGCATCAAAAATAAAAGTGATTTTTTTAAATCTTATAATAGCGTAAGCGATATAGATTTCAAAATTGTAGTCCTTGTACACAAAAACTCCTTTAACTAAGTGTCATCCAAAAACTTTATTTTATTTTTTTTGATAAATTTGAACAAAGGATGGCGTATTATACATAATTAATTTTCACATATTTCTTGCATGACGAACCCCCTTTATAATGGCCACATTATTTAATATTTGGTTTACTATTTCGTCAATTGAAAATATTATATATGAAGGTGTTGACGTAGCAGAACATGATTTTGAAATCATTTGAATTATAAACAAAATAAAGGACTTTTCATTTTAAAATAGATCAGTGGTACTGTAATACTAGAGATTTCAATTATTAACATAATTATGAAAGGTCAGGCTCCAGCGGGTCAAGCACATTGCGCATTCACACTCATCTCACAATTACCCCACTATTATCTCGGAGTTGCGTCTGTTTGCATGACAACGACTTATAATTTTATTGGGTCACAGAGTATAGAACAAATAAGTGTTATTGATCATTGTCAATTTTTCTCGTTTCTTTTTTGGGACTTACTACCACATGAATAATTCTTCGTTATCTAAAAAATATACTTAGTTCAGTATGTTACTGGAAAAATAAACCTCTGCGTTTGTGACTACGTCAAAAGATTAGTCAGAGGGTGTTTTTTGTCAACTAATATGAGACATAACAATAATAATATAATTCCCTAAAGTTTCGAAAAACGAATCTGTTTTCTTTTTCAAAGTTATTTATCTTTTTACTTTCTTATACCTAATATAAGGAAGTATAGTAATCGTGATTTTTTTCGACATCGAGATTTTGATTGATTTATACGTTTTGAACCCTCCTGAATCCTTTCTGACTATTTTCCGAATGATGTCTGTCGGTGCGTGCGTGCGTGCGTGCGTGCGTGCGTGCGTGCGTGCGTGCGTGCGTGCGTGCGTGCGTGCGTGCGTGCGTGCGTGTGTGTGTATATCCGCGATAACTCAAAAAATACTAATGGGAGACTTCCCAAATTTGGCAGTTAAAATTGTCAACAACATTTTAAGTGAAACATTAAATTTGGTGAATGTGGTATCACCAGAAGAGACATAATGAATGAAAGAAAAATGGTACAATTTCGGGAAAAAAAAATAAAAATTTTTATTGCATTTCTGGACGAATCTCGACGAATTATAATGAGAAAACATATCTTTATGAAAAAAAAAAAATCTGCCCGCATGTCTGTATCGCGATAGCAGCCACAGTTTTTGAGATAAAGCTTTCAAATTTGGTACACTGGTTCTAAAGGCCAAAGACAATGAAAAAATTCGGTGATGAACAAAATTAGCTTTCTGAAAGGAGGTCCATGGGACCCAAACTTTTTTGTATTTGACTTTACAAAAAAAATATATTCTTGATGAAAGATTATAAATCATGTCTACTATATCAAGCGAATATAATACATTTTCCAAGTACTTAAATAAAGTTGATGTAAACGGAAATATTTTACACATTTGGCCTCATAAAATAGGGTCAAGATAAATTTAACAGTTTGACGTTTGAGAGGTCTGATTTAGTTACAAAAATGTTAATGTCAATAAAAAAATTATTAAAATATATGACATGAATTATTATTGACAGTATCGAATGACGCTGATAATTAATTATTTAAAAATTTCAAGATACGCTATTAAAATTTAATTGAGGTAAGTGAAGAATTAAATAGAATGATTTTTTTTAGATCAAGATAATATATACTGGTATAAGAAAGTTATGTGCTGGCCACATCATATATTTTTAGAATATGTCACGCGTGAAATTTGACACATATATTATTTGTTTATGTAATATCTATAAATACTTACAGAGAACTGTTGATACTTAAAAATTATACAATATTAATTTTGTTCAATTCTTCTTTTAACATTGGTAACCACGGTGTACCAAAATCTACAGAGCAATGGGATAAACATTTTTCTTCATTCTATATATTATTGCCGATTCCTTAATTTTTCTTTTTTTGCTATCCGCTTCTTTTATTAAATATTTTGCCGAATCTCAGTTTATTCTATATCAATTTTTCCAAGCATGTTCGCAAATTTTCGATTTTTCGATTTCACCCTTTTTTATATAACTTTTGTGCTCACGTAATCTTACACTGAGGGGTCTGGACGACTCTCCCACATATTGTTTATTGCACTAACACGGAATTCTGTAAATACATAATTCTGCTAACAATTTACCGGTTTTGCTTTTGTTAAAATGGATCTCAAAGTACTTATTACTCCTTTGAAATACTGTCCTAATATGAAACTTATCTCCACGACGTAGTTTTTCTGATAAACCTTGTAGGTATATAAGGAATTATTGTTGTATATTGGTATTCAGGTTTTTGTTGTACGAGATTATTAAGTCCATTCTCAATATTTATTAGAGTTCTATCAACAAAAAATTCGGGATATTCATTATTTATAAATACCTGTTAAATAAATTTTTTCTCATTATTTAATATTTGACCATTAGATGAAATTATTTTTGCTCTGTCATACAAACATTGAACAACACCCCTTTTAACATTTATTGCCAGGTTAGATTTAAAATTGAAATACCTATTATTATGATTTTTTCTGTATACACTAGTTTCAAATGTGTTATCAATTTTTTTAACCAAAATATCCAAGAAGGGTGATTCATTATTACTCTCTACTTCCAAAGCGAATTTTATGGATGCTTCTTTATCATTAATGTTTTCTAAAAAATTATGTAATAACTCAATAATATGAGGCCAAATTGCAAAAATATCGTCGACATATCTCCACCAAATAATCGGTTTATGTACATAATTTGGTAGGTATATAATTATTTTCAAAATCTTCCATATATATTACTTAATATTGGAGATAATGGAGATCCCGTAGTCATACCGAAATCTTGCTGATAGAATTCATTATCTAATTGAAAATAAGTTTTCTTAGTACAAACAGTCAATTATTCCATTACACTGTTTACACTGACTTTAGCTCTTTTTTGCAAAATTGTTATCATTTAGCAATTTGTTTTTAATTATTATTAAAGTTTTATCTACTGGGATATTAGTAAAAAACTAACTACTTCAAAACTCGTCATTAGATGTCTATCATGAATATTAATGGCATAAAATTTCTCCAAAAAAATGTTGACTATTTTTGATGTATGATTCGGTATTGCCAGAAAGCAGATTAATAATTTTCAGTAAATATTTTGTTAAATATTTACTAAAAACCTACCGGGAATTTCCCCGGTTTCTTACCTGATCAGTTCGTCCCTACATGCAAATTTTAAAATTCAGATCGATACGTATTAAGTTGACGTACTCTATAAGAATTGTATATGCTCCGTATTCTGTGGTCATAATCTCACAGTTAATAAGTACTTGATGTAAAGTATAAATGTTTATTTATAACGACATATGTAGTATGTTACTTGTCACACAGTACAGTCTGATTATTCAAATTGTCACTATTTCCTATTAAATTATTGCCAATTAATTCATCAAAATGTTTCATTAGAGATAATATTATTTAATTATGAATGAAGGAATAATTGATACGAATACAAATTATGATTCCACGCTAAACCATATACAATACACCCTGATGTTGGAACCCATCTATTGCTATCAATGATTTCTATCTTTGAAATGGTCTGCCGTTCCACTGCGATTCTCAATTAGTGATCATTTAGCCTGTCACCGCAGATAACACATTATAGTTTAACCCGCAATTTCTTAATTATATTACAGTAGGTACTGGAAGGTTGTTTGAGGTGTAAATAGTTTTATTAGAAGAGTTCATAAGCCCATAAGTCCATAATAAATGCTCATTAGTTCGTTAATAATGTAAAATATTGTGTGATAAGCAGAAAAATATGTGTAATTTTAAATGGATTTGAGGTAAATGAACTAAAATTTTACTATACGGGACTATTGTGGTTTTTGCATAAATAACAGTAGGTCCAGTGGACTAGCAGATAAAACGTTGTAACAGGCGTGCGATTGGGAATTTCAGATAAAATAATAATAACAAATTAAGAGGTAACATCCACAAACACAAATAACTAATAAGTATGCACAGGGTGTCATTGAGGCGATGTTACAAACTTTGGGTCCCGATGAAATTTTAAGATTTGTTTCTTCAATTACTCAAAAGAATTTTGTTCATTTAGAGCGAATAACAGCAAATATGATTTATTTACATTTTTTCCAATACTGCTACATTACATCATATAATAATTCTCACTTACATAAATACAAATAACAAATTTTATTTTAATAAAGCTGTCTGAAGTTATTAATGGACTATATTAGTGTGACCTTACATAATTATCCAACTTACGTAAAAGAGTCATGACACACTGGTTACCTATGTGTAACATTGGAACTTGACCCTTATGGTCATGAGCATAAAGCGATATTTTTGATAGAAACGGCACAGAATTTTATTTTTTCTCCCTTGAAAGAAATATTTAAGAACTTTTACTTACCATCCACCATGCACAAAATATGTTAGAATGTATATAATAATAAAGTTACTGTAATACGCTGTATTTGTATATTTTCTAACATATTTTGTGAATGGCTGATGGTAAGCAAGAGTTCTTAAATATTTCTGTCAAGGGAGAAAAAAGTAAAATTATGTGTTGTTTCTAGCTGTCCAAATGCCGCCTTTGTGTTCATGAGTATAAGGGTCAAGGTCCATTGTTACATATAAGCAACCAGTGTGTCATGACTCTTTCACGTCGGTTGCATAATTATTATTAATTTTATGATGTCACAATTAATATGGTCATCCGCTAATGATGAAATAACTATTGGTTCTATTGTTTGGTCGATGGTATTGTCAAGCTTCTATATTTACAATTCTCTTTCATGACATGCTTTACACACTTACGACACTTCTCTGCACTTATTCTTTTAAAGCCTATTCAAAATTATCCCCAACATCTTTCAGTTTGGAAGTAGTATTTATTCTTGCCACATAACCTTTCACTTGATCCCATACGTTAATAGTTTAAGTACACTAATACCACGTTTTTCTGCCTATTGCAGATTACGTGTTTTGTCAAACGTTGTTTATTTAACTTTACTATAGCTACTAGTTCTTTCATTACCACATTTGTTTTTCTGAGAGCCACTGCCAATTTCAGCTTTTGCCAAGAACTTGTTAGTATTTATTAAATTGTTCTCAAGTGGCAGCTGGCATTATCCATTAACTATTACTAAATCGCGCAGAATGAGTTCTAAAACAATTGTCCAAAATAATGCTCAAAACCATCTGCACTCATATCCTCATGATAATAACTAGTATACGAGTTAAGTGTGATGCTAATGGCACCACCTTCTGCAAAGATATTAACACTACCAATATGAGTTAAAATTAATCGGCGACCTCTTCTCGACGATGCGCGATGGTTTCATTTATTTGAACTAACTTTAGATGACCCTGACGAGCATTTTTAAGTTTTGATCCGGCCACGTCTTTCCAACCGTATATCCTTTATTTAGCCATGTTTCATCCAAATAATAAATATTTTCATTTTCACTGCGAAACTGTTATATTGATATTTAAGAGAACTTAGCCTACCAAAACATGTAACAATTGTATCATTATCAAAAAACGTGAATCTCTGCTAAGTAACTGTTATATCACCAGGAGAGTATTTGTTCACTTTAAATTTATTTGGGGTTAAAATTATATCAAAATCGTTCTTAAGTGGTGCTATGTGTAATATATAAAAAAATACACGTGTAGAAAATATCTTTAAAATAGTAGGTCTGTCACACGTACCTAGACACACGTCTGAAACTAATATCAGAGACTACATAGTCTCTGTTAATATAGACTCGTTTCTTAATAATTATATGGTGATAACTATAACAAAGAAATACTACAATAATAAACTAGAATATTATTCTCTGTAAGATATATCACAGTTGATCTATAAATAATATATTCTTACCACAAATTTTCAACTTGTAAATAATATGTTTAAATAATATGTTTTGTAATAAACTTACATCAATAATTAATGCCCTGAATACGCAATGTGGTTATAAGATATTTACAAAACATTCTGATATTATAAATACGTAATAGCATTAAGTTTATATCTACATTGAAATTCAGAAGGCGCAAGTTGCGTACACTTCGAACCATAGTTTTCATCTCTCCATTCGAAATTATGTTAATGGAAAAATCAAAACTATATGCAATTTTTTTAAACGATTCTCAATTATTAGCTAATTGATAAGTAGGAGGAGTTGAATGATTTTGAAATGAGTTTAACTCAAAGACGTTCCTGTCAAAAAATTAGAAGAAAACTTTGGTGAGAACATTTTTAGCTATAAGTTTATATGACAAATCCATATTATTTTAGCGTGTTTTATCGATTCTTTATGTTTCCCGATTTAAATCTGACCCACCCTGTATAAAGAGGATAGAAAACTGTAATATAAGGTTTTCTAAAATATCTGAGTCTGTGATGTAATTGATCTAAGTTGGTTGTCTGGGAAGTAGCTCCTGTTCCAATAAACAATTTCAAGTGATTCTGTTTTGGTTTTACTAACTAAAATCCATTTCTCGCAGAGATTTCCCTAATTTCTACTTACTTGAGGATCATCTTCATCCTCTTTAAGTGAAGTTAGAATCAAGGTAGGTGTAGGTATTTCTGTAATGTTGAAATAGAACAGATGAATTTTCTTCTGATACCGTTTATATGTCTTCCTCTATAATTATGTATATATCTTTCACAAATACCTTACATTAAACAAGGATTTGGCATATAATTTAAATTGTAACTCGATACACATTTTATATGCAACCCCATTTTTAAATATTTTTATTTGTAATATAGTGTGGTGGCAAAATGGCAAAACAACTGATTCGAAGAAACTCTCCATTAATGGTTAAAACTTATTGACTAAATATCTACGAAATGAATTTAAAATTTATTAATGTAATTGTTATTTTATGTACATGGCTGGATTATCCAAAAGGCAAACTAGGCAATTGCCTGTGGGCGCCAAAACGCAAAGGGGTGCGGTAGTTCACATATTTTACAAAAATGCGTAATTCTAGTTTTTGTGTAGTTTCACAGATTTGAGTTTTTGAGTAGGACGGGCGCCCACATTTTATTGTGGTCGATACAGTAGTGATTTACCTAAATTTTTTTGCTTATGACTCAGATGTCATGTGTTAAACCTCAAAAAACTTTGATTTGACTTATGCAAACATTCAAAAAATTTTGAGCTGTGAAGATTTGGACGAATCATTTTCTAAGGAGTGCATCCCATTCAAATACTTTATTGAGAATATTAAGGAAATCAGTAATGTAAGGAAACATTTAACTTTTAATAGAGAGAAAAAACGTGATCACAATGTTTCCTAACTTAGAAATTATAACAAGAATATTTTTAACCTTGCCGATAACAAACGTGGGTAGAGGTTGTTTTCAACTTTAAAAAGAATGAAAATACATTTACGAAATTCAGTTAGTCAAGAGGGACTTACGAATTTGGCAGTTCTCTCTGTAAATGGTGAAATGACCAATGCTCTTGATTTCAATGATATAGCAGAGGTCGCAAGCAAGAAGTCACGAAAATGGTTTACTTTTTGTTTTGCGTTTTGTTTTTTATATGTTTTGTTCACAATTAAAATACGTTGTTAATTCTTTTTAATATTGGTCAGAGAAATGTACGCATTTTTATTATTTTTTTTACGGAGGATTGGGACTTCGGGGCGCCAAACAACTTATGCCTAAGAAACATATACGGATAGTCCAGTCCTGTTTATTAATTAAATATAATGGCAAGACATCGGAAGAAAAGATATGTTTTATATTATTTTTCCCCTCCTAGTTTCTTACTACACTGTTTCCTTTTGATGACAAATATTTACTGAAATAAGTTTACAGAGACACTACTGATGGATGGTTATTTTAAGTAGCTGTCTTGAAAAGAAATTGCATGGAAATTTCCATTCAATACTCAACACAGAGATTGGCATTGATTAAACTTTGCGATTTAGAAGATTCACATAAAATTTGTCCTTCTTTAAAATCGTCTACAATATTCAATATCTACGCTTCATTGTAGTTTGATATGATTTATAGTTATATCAAATGTATAAATATGTATTCTGTATAGAATTACTGTAATGTTTTGCAGTTTTGATTATATAACAGGTTTGTTCGAGTAAAAGTGGGAAATAGGTGGAGTTCACTAGCTATGCGCAGCCGCTTTTAATAACCGTGATTCAATTTCCCATATTAGTGAAGATTTCATGAAGCTGAAGTCTTCGATGGCAGTCAATGGTCAGAGGGTCTCCAGCAGCACCTAGATGCTACTAAAAGAAGTTATCAGCAATGACCTAAGGTTGTATAAGAAGTGAGGTCGTGCGGTATTAAAAAAAAACATGGAGGAATTGAAAAAGTATGAGCACTTAACTTATTATATTATTGATTTCTATCCGGATTAATTTGTTCTAAACATAATATTACGTTTAGCTAATTTTTAAAATAATACATTTATGATCTTTGATCTTTAAATAATATTGCTATAAATCTCCTGTTTCTAACAAAACTGTCTCCATTATTATTTTCTATTTTATAGGAACGAGGTGTTAATTTTCTCTTTATTTTTCCAAAAGACCATTTTGAATTTAAATGCTTTTGAAATCTAATTTTCTGATTAGTTTGTAAACTGCTTAAAGATTTTGCTCCTCTATCATAATAAGTATTTTGTTTCTTTTGATCGCATTTTATTGTTTTGTTAAATTTGTTAAGTATAGTTTATATAAAGTTTTCGTGACATTAATAATTGAGAAGGACTAAACTTATTACTATCCACGGGGGTATTTCTATAAGTTAGTAAAACTAAATCTAGATCTTTTTTATCATCTAAAGCTTTATGTAGCTTTTTTTTTAAGTCTGTTTAACTCTCTCCACCATACCATTAGTCTGTGGATAGCGAAGGCTAGACATGATGTTTTTAGAAAACTGCAAGGATTAAAACTGTGGCCCCCCATCACTAATTAATATATTTGGAATTCCTAATCTAGCGAATATTGACTTTAAATGTTTTATTACAGACTCAGAATATGCATCTTTATGAAGATTAATTCAACCCACTTGGTATAATAGTCAATTACTAATAAATACATGGTTCTCCCAATGTAGGGTATATCACATCCAGTTTTATACCATGGTTTCTGTGGTATTTCATGATTTATTAAAGGCTCTTTTATAATGATATCCTCTATCTGAGTTGTCATACCTGGCCAATATATTCGGAATAATTAATTTAGCACCCTTGTAAAATAATCCTTTAAATTCTATAATTTTATCTCGAAATTTGAAGTAATTTCTAATTTCCAACGGAACTTTTTTAATATTTTTTGGCCACCCATTCTTTATAAAATTGCTCAATTATTTAAGAATTGAATCATTAGATGTAGCTTCTTGATATTCTTTTAATTTTTTCTCACTAAAATTTATTAATATGTCCACGACACACACTTGACTATCTATATCAAAATTTATCTCCAAGTCAGAATTATTTTTATTTGTCGATCTAGACAAAACATCTGCAATATACAAAGCTTTCCCAGGTTTGTAAACTAATTTTAAGTCATATTTTTGTAACTGCAAAAGCATTTTTTGTAACCTAGCTGGACAAGATACTAACGGTTTTTTAAAGATATAAATTAACAGTTTATGATCTGTTTCGACAACAAATTCTCGTCCACCCAGACAGCACATATACATCTTTAAGACGTTTTAATTACGTACATACTGGACGTTCAGTACGTACGAAATACGTACATTTTTTATCCCGTGTACGTACGAGGGACGTACGGGGGATGTCAGATTTCCACAAAATTGTATGTGCCTAGTACGTACAATTAAGGTCCATATGTGGACTATTATAGGACACGTTATGGATGTAGCTAGTACGTACATTTAAGGTCCATATGTGGACTATTATAGGACGTATTATGGATCTATATAATACGTACGTTTTAGGCTACAAATACGCAAAAAAAAGTTTGATAAGCATGTTTATCAATCTTTAATATAAAATATATCCTACAGTAAATTTGTATTAAATAATAAGGACACTTTTTTATCCGGTCCTTGGTCCGTCTTAGCCAATTGGAAATGGCCACTTCCATCTTCTTTTGGACACTTTTTACGTTCAATGCTACCTCTTAAAAATAAAAAATTATTACTTTTCCAGAAATTTAGGTATATTTGAAGATATTACCAATTATTATTCATAAATAGAATCAGCAGAATGAAAATTATTCTCAAATGGCATTGGATTTTGTTCTAAAACATTATTTTCACCAGTCAGTTCCTAGATATTTTCTCTATAATTGTCTGGGATCTCAGAATCATAATTGACTATGTGCCTTTGTGCTGTTTTGTAACACTTATTTTTAGCATTTGTGGCACTGATGGTAAGACAAACTGGACAACTTTCAGAGGAGGTCTAAAATTAAAATTGATAGGTGAAATTAAATTTGAATGGGTTTTATAGTGATATGGAGTAATCATACTAAATAAAGTATTCCCCTGAAAATGTGGACTTTCACAGAACGCAGTTGTTGAAAAGTGGTAGTGTCACCGAAACAACCTATTCACCGGTAACATCGACAACCTCAAATTAATCTAATATAAAATATCTAAATTTGAATGGCGTTTGTGTATAATAAATTGAATATAAAAACAGTTTAACCTTTCATAAAAATAAAATAAATTCATGGTTACGTTCAGAGGTTATGAACAACAAATCAAATCACACGTTTCTTTAAAAAATTTCAATTCCAATTGGGATGAAACCAATGTCAATTTTTCAGTAACTGCTCCGATAGCTCACTGATCCAAGGATTTATTACGGAACATTCTGCATACGTCAGCTTAAGACTTTTATTAATATAAAACAGGCACATGAACTTCTGTCTAAATATTATTATCTCAGAATAGTGGAGCAGACTCCAGCAAACATTATTTTTACACTTTTAAAATGAAATTTTATTGAAGAAAACTATAATAGGTCTTAACTTGGTCTAAAAGATTGTAAATGTCACAAAAATATTGTTTTTTAAATTTACAGGTTATGTTTTATCTCTTAAACTTATATCCACCCATTGTTTTTCCTATTGCAACAAGTTGAATATCTTGTTTTTATGAGCATTAGTCATTGATTTCCTCACATTACAAATAAATTACAAAGTAGAAAATATTGCTAGCTAAAAATGAAGATTTTCTTCCACTTTGGAAACCAGGTACTTTTACAAATAATCTGTACTGAGTTGCCGGTTAAAAAAATACCTAACCTCTCGTTATATAAATAGAGAAAAAGAAATAATTCAAACTTACCTCTTGATTGTCTCTGATATATTAAATTTATTATAAACTACACAACGACATGAAAACAGTAAAAACAACCAAAATTTAGATGGTACGTTGTACGCTCACGTTGGCGTTGGCGACGAAGTGAGGAGAGTCGCGCGCAATTTAAAATAGGGAATATTTTATCTTATTATTGTGGTGAATAAATATCTACCATTTATAAATATTAAGTAATGTTTATGTTTTTTTATATATTTTTGGGATACCATGGATACAGTTCTCTGTGTAATATATACATGATTCTTTTCAAAAATACTTTCATGAATATAATTTCAAACTCAATTTTGAAATAAGCTTATTTCAAATTGAGTTTGAAATTATATTCATGAAAGTATTTTTGAAAAAAATCATGTATATATAACACAGAGAACGGTATCCATGGTATCCCAACAATATATAAAAACATAAACATTACTTAATATTTGTACGGAAAAAAGTATGTCTTAAAGATGTACTGTGCAGATGTACATTCGACGTACATTCTAGTACGTACATAAGACGTACATATTACAGTCTGGGACGTACCGACCAAAATATGACGTAAAATGTACGTCCTCGAGACGTCGAGTGGTGTCTGGGCATAGACGTGCTGAGAAAAATTTTCACACCCGAAAAGTATTCCCATCATTTCTTTCTCTATTTGGGCAAAATTTATGTGATTCAGTAAGTGCCTTTGAGGTATAAGCACATGGTAAATTATTTTGCAAAAGCACTGCACCAAGACCTTCAAATAACTTTTTATAAGGCCTTGGTAATGGTAATGGTGGGGGAGGCTGACGCCTGGCAAGTAGGCCACAGACGGGCCCTTTTTTACCAACCCCCAGCTGTCCCCTCAGCCATGTGCTTCTCTTGCTCCCTCATCGAATCTTTCCGACCTTCTGATGAAGGTCAGGATGTCACTCATTGCGAGGGAGCTCATCTCCTCCCTTAGAAGCGCTTCAGAACCGAAGATACTGTGTCTCAGGCGCCCAAACGTTTCACATTGTCCCAGGAAGTGGTAAGATGTCTCTTCATCACTCCTGCATCTTGGACATGTAGGGCCTTCCTCAATACCTATCAATGATAGATGCCTCTTAAGTCTGCAGTGGCCTGTCAGAACACCGATTAAGAGATTCAGAGTCTTACGACTCCGTCCCAGCAACCAGGCCGATCTCGATTTGTTCGGCCCCGTCACAAAATCTCGGGTTTGCCTGCAGGCCCTGTTGGTCCTCCAGTGCGTCCTCAGTGTCTCGTGGGCCGTTGTGACCTGCCTTCTTGAAATACCTAACATAGGCTCAGGCCCGTGACAGGGTTCCTCGGCTCCGAGTCTAGCCAATTCATCGGCCTTCTCGTTGCCTGGAACTCCCATATGTCCCGGGACCCATACCAGTCTCACTTGTTTATGCCTGGCCAGCTCTTCTAGGGCATCCCCACACTCCTGGACGAGAGCTGATCTCGTCCTGGGGGGAGCACACCGCCTTTAGAGCAGCCTGGCTGTCGGAGCAGATGTATATTATCTGTTCCGCCCCATTCCTAACCTCAGCCCTACCTGCCACCGCTAGGATGGCGTAAATCTCTGCCTGGAAGACCGTGGTGTACGAGCCTAGAGCAAAGCTCTCCTGTACTTCTTTGCCTTCCAGATATATTCCCGCCCCGGAAGACGATCTAGTGGCCAGCCGAAATCCGTCTGTATAACACACCAGAGAGTCCGGGCGGAAGTCAATTCTTCCTTCACTCCACTCCTCCCTACTAGGAAGAGTGAGAGTGTAATTCCTTTCCAACCTTAGCTGATCTTTCGCTTCTCTCACCTTCAGGACAGAGAGAGGGATTTCCCTCTCCGTCAGTCCAGCAATTGCTGCGTGACCTTCAGCTCTGCCTGAACACTGCCAGTTCCCAGAATCCCCGCATTCTCAGATAGGCCGCCATAGCCTCCCTCTTAATCCACGAGGGAAGCGTTGGTAGGCCTAGCAGAACCTCCAGAGCAACTGTCGGTGTCGTCCTCATTGCGCCAGTGATCCCTAGGCAGGCTAGTTTCTGGACTTTTGCCAGCTTTCGGGATGTCATCGCTCTGTCTACGCTCGGCCACCAGACCACGGATCTATATTGGAGCCTAGGCCTGATGACCGCCGTGTACAGCCAGTGTAGGATCCGTGGGTTGAGGCCCCAGTTCCTACCTACCGCTCGGCGCAATTGCCAGAAGGTCGCAGTCGACTTTTTGATGACGTTGTCGATATGCGGTCCCCATGACAGTTTGCTATCTAGGGTCACTCCCAGGTACCTAACCTCCTGCACAAGCGCAAGAGGTTTACCGTACATGGTTGGTGCCCTAAAATCCTCTATTTTCCTTCTCTTGGTGAATAGGATCATCTCAGTCTTAGATGGATTGACTGAGAGGCCTTAATAAGTTATGATATTCTATAAAACCTAAATAAGTTTCATTAGATTCTATTGATTCAACTCTTTTTAATAAATTTAATTTTTTGCATGAGTCAAGTCTTAGAAGAGATTGTGAATTAGAATTTACTACAAAAAATTCAAGTAAACATTCTTTATCTTTATATAAGCAATTTAAATTACATTTACCAGTTGTCGGTAATTTATTGTTTGTATAAGAGGTTAATTTTAAATTCGTTGCATTTAAGTTACTTCGGTTCATATTTAGTTTATTAAGAGTGCTTACAGAAATTATATTGGCCATAGCTCCTGTATCTAACTTAAAATTTAAACAATGATTCTTATTAACTATCAAATTAACATTTCATGAATCAATGAAATGAAAATTATCTGAACTATTACTTTCATAATCAATACTATGGATATTTTTATTTTTAAAACACATATTCGAAAAATGATTTACCAATCAGCACTGTAAATATTTTTTCCCATCGCCGGACAGTTGTTTTTGAAATGAGTTCTGCCACAACGTGAATATGAAAAATGTCTACCTTGTCATTGCTGTGGCGTTTTACCACCTCTTACTGTTGTTCCGTGCATGCCATGCGTTATCGCTGTCGCTGGATGTTGACATCCTCGAATAACAGAACTGGGCATTCTCCTAGCCTGCTGGTTTTGAAAATGGCTCCTGCTGCCTGCTGATGAAAATACATCACTTCGCTTAGGTTGCGCATTTTTATTAACAGCTTCCACTACTTTAGGTGAACCACTTGTGGACATTGTTGATGATAGTTCACGAGTTGTTTCGACTGCCACGCACTTTTTATTGCATCGTTTAAATCTAACGACGACTCTTCTAATAATTTTATTCTTAACGATTTATCTTGTAAACCAAAAATTAGTACACATTTTGTTAAACTGTCTTTTAAATCACCAAGTTCACATCCATTAGCTATATTTTTTTAAATCTGTAGAGAACTGTTCGATTGATTCACCAGGCATTTGTTTACGTGCGATTAACTTAAATCCAAGTTTTTTTTCCGGCAAAAAATGAACTTCAGACTTTTTTATAACTGCGCTTAATTCTTTCTCTTCTTCGACACTGAATGTAAATGTATTATAAATGATAAAGCATTCATCTCCAATATAATATAACAATTGGGCTATTTTCGTTTCTTCATTTTTCTTACATATTTCCGTCGCTACCAAATAATTTTTAAAACGTTGTCTCAATAGTTTCCAATTCTCTGATAAATTGCCATTCATTGGTATTGGACTTAATCTTCTAAATTCACCCATTTTCAGATTATGGTTTATAATTAATGTAATTTTATCATTAATCACTTTTTTTACACACCACTCGTCTATTATTTATATTACCATCTCTTCATTTCCACGACTGTGCCCTGTTATGTACATGTGAATGAGACACATGTTGGAAGTGTAACTGGCTTTATTTTAGAATTCTAGATCCCTACCGGATGATAGGTACATTGTTACCAACTTAACATATTTAAATATGTATATGTATATATATATATATATATATATATATATATATATATATATATATATATATATATATATATATATATATATATATATATATAATTATAATCAAAGTTAATTTAAAAAATATATCTAGTTACACAAGGAAATATACTGGAGTAAGGCATGGAGTAAACATAAACTAAAATGATGATTTGGTGAACTGGAAAAGCCTAAACGCCTACAGAATCCATTACGATATTTTTTAAAAATAACAGAAGTTCTAGGTCTGTAGAGTTTTATAAGGCGCGCCATGAATAGAGGGGGATCTTGAAAGTAAACCACCATAATATTATTTTGTATAACAACTCAAACTTAAAATTTTGCATGTCTATGCTATTCAAGTAAATGTTAAAATCTATTAATGCTGGGATTTATAATACCATATCATTCTGACGATGTTCTTGTAATAAAATGTAATTATTCCATATTATATTTTTTCAATACAGCAAGAATAAATAGATATGATATGATTAACGGTGAATGTGGCAGACATCAAGGGTAGCTGAAAATTCTACTGACCGCATTACCGAGAGTGAGTATATGCAGATCTAAGACGTTTCCGTTCCTCAGTAACATATGACGAAGATAATATATATTCCTGCAAAATATTTTATGGAATGGTAAAAGTCAACAATAGTGTCAAATAATGTGTAGTAGATGGAAAATTACCGTTAGTTCAAAATCGATAAACATATAGTCACGACAACATTTGTAAATATTCATATCCTTATTTATTAATCTAACCAACTTCTACAGGAAAAAAATCGAAGGATCTTAAAGAAAAATAAACAGGGATCCTTTGCAAACCCAGAGCGGTTATCTAGATTTACAAACAGTGCAGACCAATGCTAAGGGGCGTTTAAGATAAAGCACTGAACAAGAGGGAAGCAATTATAATTATACGCTGTGTTAGATTAATTTTAATTAATTATTATTGAATACATTGCAAAGTTGGGTAGTCGCTGATTATTGTAGATTATTTGACACATTTATTGGTAATATTATCGCTAAATCTACAGTTTCCGTTGGAAATTGATTCATTTCTGCCATGTGATTTCCACATCTGAAAAATATGAAAATGTATGATTTAGATTACATTTTGATATATTGTCATATGTACATGGTTTTAGTTTATATTTTGACACCTGCCTAGAAGGTTTATTTTAAAAAGATAGGTATAAATGATTTTCCCTCTGGAAATGCAGCCATTTTATGTTTAGTCGATTAATTTTGTATTGTATTTTGCGTAATGTTAACATACAACATACATAACAAGTTCTTGAGGTTTTTTTCACAAAAACTTCTATTTCTGTAAGACTAACATACTTTCTCCTACTTAGTCTAAAGATTTTAGCAAACTGATATCTTCCAACGTTTTTTATCTATTTCTCTTTTTTAATTTTTCTCACCACTTTCAATTTTTGAATCTTCTGTACACTTCTGCACTTTTTCCGTTTTCGTTTTTTTTTCTAGAATCTCATCATCGGCGTTCTTACTTTTTTCAGACGGCTTATAGGATCTGAAAAAATACGCAAATACCTACATCCGCGCTAAAATGCATACTCGCGCACGTACACGCACACGCACGAGGATATGCACACACACGCACACGCACGCACGAATACGCACGCACGTGCAAACACGCAAACACACAAACACAAACGCACAATATACGTCAATCTGAAAATAGTCGCAAACGACTGTGGGGGTTTCAAAACGTGAAAATAAGTCGAAACCCGGATTTTTACTTTTGGGGTGATTACATTAATTTCCCTATATCTATACCTAAGTGAGCAGGAAGTTAACAATTTGTTCAATATGTAGTCAGTAATATGTACGTTAAACATTTTCATCTTGAAATATGTTTCATTTTATCTATTAATCTGGCAATAAAGTTAAATGTGTAAACAAGAAGTTTTAATAAAAACTAGAATTGGATCAAAATGTATTTAACTCAGTAATCCATTAACGTACTACACTCGTACTATAGATTTCTACCATTATTGACATTTTCTTGTGTGACATCCAGTCACTTTAAAAGTTAATGATCGCCAGACACGATATATTAGGGAGAAATTATACTTGTTTACATGGTTGTCGAAAAGAACTGCTGTATTTTTTTTATAACACTATTCACACTTTTCCTCCTTTCAAAGTAAATTATTTCTAGTCATAAGATTTTTTTTTTAATTTTCACCGTGAGTTATTTACTTTACACTTTATTACCATCAGTAATTTATTGTTTTATCATATAATAAATCATACAGTTGCATTTTGCAAACTCTTGTGTTAACTTTTCTTTATGCATGTAACTTGTTCTTTATTAAATTAGTTACTAAAATATTAAAAAAAAGAACAGAAATTTCCTCCATGCTACCATAATGCTACATATTGGTATACATAGGGGTTTCAGGTTTTAATGCCAGGACTTTAACATAGTACAGACAAAGTAGTTTTCACTGAAAACATTTTTTTAGAACTATCTGAACTAATTCAGATAATTTCTTTATATTTTGTATATACTGTATGACATTGAAATTACAATATCCAGTAATACATAAAGTATTTATATGAAAATATGATAAACAATAGATCTCACAAAAATCCATGTGAAAAGTAGAGTTTTTGCAATGGAATTAACTCCAGCGTCGTTACTTTCAAGATGTAAAATAAGTAGAGGGGTTAGAAATAATTAACTGCACTTGGCAGTCAAATTTGTAATCATTCATTTTATTAATGTAACATAACATTGTATACATACCTGGAATACAATTGTCATTGAAATCTTAAAACGATTTTTGCAATTACGACTTCCTGTAGGGCAATATAGGCCTGAGCACCTGCATCATTAATATAGCGTCAATAGTACTCTCATTTAAACGCCCTCGCTTCGTTGTGAATGTACCACTGTATTTTGTAAATAAAGGTTCTACATCTAGAGATGTTATACTCGCATACGCAAAAGACTGCTGGAGGTCATTTTCATAATTTCCGTCATTTAAGCACTGCTTAATGTGGCATAGTTGCATAAAATCCGGATTTTTCTTTAAAACGCCATTAAATTTCGCAGCAGAGAGAATACCAGGGCCATGCGTTAAATTTTGTAAAGCTATATTTACGTTATCCACTATAACATCGATTCAGTTAAGGATAAATCTTTTAATTGTTGGCTTGTTGAAGGACCCATATTTAATGAGATTTTCTTTTAACCTCTTAAAAATGGCTTTATTAGGTTGTCTTCTTTCTGGATAGCGATTGAAATATTTATGATGCAATATCACAATTGTTATTACTTTGAATAAAGCATTCTAGCATATCATATTTCTCGTAATTTTCATAAGATCGTCACTTTTACGATTAAATGGGGTGTAATTATGACGGACTTGCAGATTATCATATTCATTTCTTTCATACACAGATACGTACAAGCTGATGCTGCTGTGACTTTATAATCCGATGTGGAGTAAACTCAGGTAATTGGACAGCTGCAGCTATAAAAAAACAGACCATGGATTTGCTTGTTATTGTGGAGTGTCCAACAGCAATTCGTAGATAGATATAGGCGGATCGCGTGTCTAGGCACGTTACTTACACTACTCCATAATGAAAATGATTCATATACTCTAAATATGTATTATTTATAAAACGTATATGTGAATAACACGTAAATACGTAAACAGTGCGAAATGAAAGACAACAGAGATTAACTTTTTTAAAATGTCTCGTCTCGTTCAATTAATTTCTTCAGAGGGTAAAGTGAACTTGTGAATTTAGTAATATCCCGGAATTGCAATTTAACGGCACATATTGCACAGACTGTAAAAAAGTGTTTTCATGCAACATCAAAGCAAACATTAAGAGACACATTTCCTCGGACAGTCATAAAAAGTGTGTGAGTGGTAGGTAGTATTACTGAGTGACAGGCAAACAAACATGACTTAGATTCAGTGGAAATGATGGTCGGATGTAATATACGTGGATGAAACTAGATAATCTACTATTTAGACAATTTTTGCAAAAGTCTATTAGTGGGCAATGTTCAGGTGCCATCGGAAACGACGCTAAGATAAAAATATTTATCACAGAAATGTGACAGTATTAAACAAAAAAAATATTCTGATCTGAATGGAAAATACATCTGTATTAGCAGGGATGAAACCACCAAAGCTAGCTCTTGGCTGGAAGGTGGCTAATGCTTTAGTTGGTGCATTAATGTTAGTAATGTACTTTTACTCTTGTGATCGCTAGTTAAAACTACATGTGTGTATTAGTGTTTTCAGCTCTCCTCTATAACTTTGGATGTTACCGAATTTACCAAAATAACGACAAGGTAAGATACTGTATCATATATGCATGAACATATTTACGCGGTGACACATCACCTAGCGTCAACCCTGGATTTGACGTTATTTATCGCTACCTCCCGGTCTCTATGTTTCATGCATTAAATGTGCAAAGACAACATATACCGCTCTGGATAAGTCACTAGCATTAACTATGCTTTCAACGATGTTACAACTAGATTCGTCAGGATCTATAATTCGTGCTATCGCATTGTCACATGATTGTTTGTTGTGTCTATCTTTTCGTCTACAGCTATTTATATTTTTTGTTTTAAAGTATCCATAATTTTAGTATTACTTTTAAAATGGAGATCATTTTCGACATGTAATCTTCCTTTACCTACTTGATGTAATGCAATCGTTCGTATGTTTCAAGTTTGGCCCAGTATAATAATTAAAAATTTTGATAAAAAAAATGTCATTTAACATTTAAAGACAAATATTAATTTGAGAACAGATCGTCATCGAAAATATAAAATTATATTAAATTCTTAATTTTTATTAAGTATTCTATTTATGAAACGCCCATGACACACCGCTAAGCGGAAACTTCCAGCACATCTCCAGGAAAAACATGTAATATAAAACTTTGTTAATGCGCCTTAAATGAAAAAACTGTTCCTAGTATAATGGAAAAATATCTAAAAACTTTCTAGAAGAATCACACCACATACTCCATAAGCATAGACAAGGAGGTGCAGTGAAATAAAATGAGCATGAGAAGCCAGTTTTATTAAAGTGGTAATATATTATGTGTACTATTGCGGCCGAAAAACAGTGATCCACTGATTTTCCCATTGTAAATATGGTTCTAACCAGTGACGCATCAATCATAATATATTTTATTATTTGTTCTCAAAATAATTTAATTGACATAACTGACGTAAAAATCCCTATTTACAACAGACGTTTTTTTGAAAAAACATACAACTTGATAAAAAATCGACTACTTTTTTTTCGGCCGGAATGTGAGATTTATATTTGAAACGGGATCAATGATACATATTGTTGCGAAAAAAAAAATTTTATTTATTAGTATGGTTTAAAAATTATAAACACTTTTTTTACTTGTCTAATTTTCACTTTATTTGTTATTTTACAACTAGTTTCATCCTATTCGGACATTTTCAAGTAAACTAAATTATACACAGATTTTACTTTAATTTAAATATAAACTGACCTGAATAGAGGATGGGTCACTTTATGGTTGATAATATAATTCAAATTTGTACAGATGTTATGTTTTTAAATGTACTGTACAAATTTGAATTATATTATCAACCATAAAGTGACCCATCCCTCTATTCAGGTCAGTTTATATTTAAATTAAAGTAAAATCTGTGTATAATTTAGTTTACTTGAAAATGTCCGAATAGGATGAAACTAGTTGTAAAATAACAAATAAAGTGAAAATTAGACAAGTAAAAAAGTGTTTATAATTTTTAAATCAAAATGGATTTTCACAAAGTAACTTCATCTTCAATTAACTTTTTTTATTAGTATGGATCAACCAAAGAAAGAATCAGATTGCCTCTTACAATGATTCATCGGTCAAAATTAAAATATTATTAATATTATAAAGAATCTATTGCAGACAACACACAGAGTGTTCCAAAATTGCAAGTATATTCCTTATGCAAAATAAAACAAGTTCTTATGATCGATGTGTCGAAATAGGTTGTTTAGATCATTTTCTATGAATATATTTATATTAAAATTCAGTATGGTATTCTCGTACTAAAAAATAACACCAATTTCATTAAAGTTTGGAAATTACTACTTTATTCCAGTGTGTTCAAAAGCACCTTTTCTCGGTTTCCTCGAAAACGATGCGTCTTACCCATGTACTATAAGAATATCTTTTCTTTCAGAGTTTTCCGAAATTATCACACATTTTTTTTTCATATAAAAGACATGCTTATCTATACACTCCCATAAAAGATATGGAATAAACGATATGTCTAATCATCGTGTACATCCAAAAAACCGGTTTTTGTTAAAATTGAAAAATGTTAATTTTCTGATAGCCCTTTATCGCCCTGTATATCGGAAATGAAGCGTTATCGTGCCCGTCTTCATAGGAACTTTTTGTATTATTTTGATGTAAGAAGTATGTTTCTGAAGTGGGTTGGAACCTCTGATGTGAAGCTAATATTGACGTGGTTTTCCACAAGACACCAAAACACCAAATACTGCAGTCGACACGCATTTTGCCATTCAAATTGGCATCATCTGGAGATGATTAAAATTAACTTTTATGCTGACAATGTATCCTATTTACATCTAAACTCGGTAAACCGTGACCCACTAACCAACAAAGCGGGCTATTTGGGATTGGCCCTCTGTCATTATTAATACTATTTTTACACTTTGTGATTTCCAAGCTTTCAAATACATCCAGCAGTCTAGTATTTGTTATATTTCTAATTAATCTTAAATTTCTAATGGGTAACTCTTTGTCGCCATTCATTGCCAGTTTCTTCATGAACAGATTTGAACATAAGTAAAAGAAGAATTCGTGTATTTCCTCAGGGTTTGGCTTAGGTATGTGCATGATTTGTTTTCGTAAACAGTCATTTCGCGTCAGTTAAATTCACATGTGAAATTGAAAACTCTGAACAACTACCATTTTTAGATGCATTAAATTAGAAATATTGAAAATCAGTTAGAATTTGACATACACAGAAAAGATACCAATATTTTAAGATATATATCCCTTAGGACTCTCACCATTGTGCTCAACACAGGTTTCAATTTTTTATTTATCGCCCATTAAGCAAAAGAAAAGGCATTAATTAAGGATATAGCTGCGAGTAATGGATATTCTGTAAGTTTAATTGATAAAATAATTAGGAAAAGAAAGTTTAAAGAGTCGCTATAAGTAGGATGCATTGTTAGCATAAGGTTAGTTTTAATAATGTCCAGATGATACCAACTTGGTTGGCGAAACGCGCGTTGTTTGCAGTATATGGCGTTTTATTATTTTGTGGAAAACCACGTCAGTGCAAGGAATATGTTCCTGAATTTGTGCCGTGAATTTTTGGAAAACCTTGTATACAAGTCAAATGTCAAGAAATTAAACAAACAATTTTAAATACAAATTCATAAAATATATGAAAAAAATGTAATTAGTTAAGCTCCCTATATTGAGATATTTTACATTTGTACATGTAGAGGGTTATCCAACGAAATATATTTTGTTTATTTTTCGTTTTAGAAAAAAATGTTGCAAAGTTGTAGTGAACCAAATTAACTCTTTTAAAACCCCTGCAAGGAATATACAGGTTGTCCCATAAAAGACGGACAAGTCAAGCTTTACTTATTTTAAATGGAACACCCTATATTTTTTTACACTGTTGAAATCTGAGTTTTTGTGATTTAAAATATATGATTTAAAAGCAGAATCCAATAATTTAAATATGCTTCGAAAAAACTGCACAAATTGTGACAAACTAAATGAAAATTAAAAATGACTTTAAGCGCCATATAACCAAAATATAATCAAAGCAAAGCAACACTTCTACTTAAACATAATAAGTAATTCAGAAAATAAAACTCAGTCTTTGGAATATAGTAAATAGTAAACTTAATAGGAGGAAAAATTAGCCAGACTATAACATAAATTACAATAATAAAATCATCTCCGATATTACAGATATTTCAAATATTTTTGGTGATTACTTTGTCTCAGTAACAGATGATCAATTAAAAAAAACATTTTGGTATAAATAATAATATTTTAGACTCTTGTACATCAACAACCCACTGTTGCTAGAACTCTTAACAGTTCAAGAAATTAGTAAAATAATTTCTAATCTAAAGTACAAAAAATCAGCAGGCCACGATGAGATGCCAACAATTCTTTTAAAAAAATGCAACTTTGAACTATCTGAAATTAACTATTATTTTAAACAAATCCATTGAACTTGGGGAATTCCCTAGTCGTCCAAAAATTGTTATCCCCATATATAAAAAAGATGATCCTCTAATGATTCAAAATTATAGACCTACTGCACTTTTATTTATTATTTCCAAAATTATGGAAAAGGCTGTTTATATGAGAGTAACCAAATTCTTAGAAACAAATAGTTTGTCACAATTTGTGCAGTTTTTTCGAAGCCTATTTAGTTCGTTTAAATTATTGGATTCTGCTTTTAAATCATATATTTTAAATTAATTTTCTTTTGTTATATATATATATATATATATATATATATATATATATATATATATATATATATATATATATATATATATATATATATATATATATATGTATATATATATATTGCAAATTTTATACTTCCTGCATCGCATGGTTATCAGGTTAGCCATGGATGAAAAACAATTAATTTGACACTTATACCTTACAGAATAATTTAATAAATTAAAAAAAAAACTATCTAATAATTATTAACTTACCATACCAAATAAAATGTTTCCCGTTGAAGCGTTCTTGTTATTTTTTATAAATAGTGACATTATATTTTATCGCTCGGATAAAGTAAACGGTTTCCCAAATATTACACACAAAACTACGCAGATTGCTTTTTGAATTTATTGAATTATTCTTTAAAAGGCATGTGTCAAATGAATTGCTTATTTTTCATGCATGGCTGACCTGATAACCATGCAGATGCTGGTAGTATAAAATTTGCAATATATAAAAAAACAGTAAAAGATAAGATAGAACATACATATGTATATATTTGAAATCGTAAAAAAACACAGATTTCAAAAATAGAAAAATATAACGTGTTTCTTTAAAAGAAAATTTAAATTTTGTTTGTCCCGCTTTTATGGGGCTCCCTGTATATTCTTTGCAGAGGTTCTAAAAGAGCTCATTTGATTCAGTACAATTTTTATTTGAAACAGTTTTTTCTAATTCTAAAAACAAACAAAATATAGGAGTGGGCCTTTTCAACAGATCTCTATACGTTGGGCGAAAACTACGTGTGAAAATGGTTTCTCAACAATAAAAATATGCTCATTTCCATAGTAGTATCGAGGAGTACAGGTAATTATGGAACTTCTCGCACCTTGGGACTAATCATACAATTTTCCTAGTAAAAATAATAGCATGTGTATCATATCATCATGAAAACCAGTCCGTAGAATAATAATGAGGGTAGAACATTACCTTAATGGATTTTTGAAGTTATCCACATTTTAGCTTATACGGTATATCCTATTACGATACAAAACTAGAGCCGAGATGCAAATTGCACTTCAGCCCCAATGGAACAGAATGAAAAATGCGGAAGGTACGCTGCCATTCACCAGTCCTCCCTTTTCCCCGACTCATTATGAATGTATCAGGATCACGTGACCTCTGCCTCGTACACACGTTAATAATTAAAATAATAACGTACAATCCTGTACACTGTTGCCAAAAGTAATTATATAACGTCGGATAAAAATAGATACTTTTAACTGATTACGCTTTAAAAGTATATTTTTTACTTTTCACTTCAGTAATGTAATACATAAATACAAAATCAATAAATTTTTTCTACTCCCATACCTTAATTGATTAATTAGACATTTACTACCTCTACTTTAATGAAATTCATTATGATACAGATTTTTCATTAAGATACAAGTTTATAACCAATAGAAATGCAACATTATTGCAATATTCAGTCAATATCAAATATTATCATGAGCATGACAGATCTGAAATTTGGCAAGTCTGACAATTCGTATTTACTGTTTACCTTGTAAAGTCCTAAAATGTGTACTTTTTGCAAATAAAATCGGCCACAAGAACCACAAACAATTTATTACCCTTAAAATCAGCAAAAACATACAAAAAATGTTACTCTGTTTGTGGATTGGAGAGACAAAAATAAAATTAACACCTTTTCAGAAAACGTCTTAATTGTTTATTTTGATGAGTTATCAAAAAATTTGAAATCCACAAGTTTATGGACATATTGTTTCCCTATTATTTCCTTAGTTAACTCATAATTTCATTATAAATTGAATAAATCTTAAAAATAAAGTGCTTATTTTTTCATTATTATGACTGGTCATAGCAAAAATAGTGTATGCAACTCGTCAAAGTGACATGAAGTCTATTACGATCAGATTTTTTGAATTAAATATACCTAAAAAAATAAATTATATTATTTTCTTCTTACAGCAGATTAAAAAATAGTGAATGACACACGAACGAAAATGTTTTTCACACTTCTACGGTTGCTGAACTGCCGAACTGCATTTTTCGTCCTTGTGTCGTAAATAACTATCTTTGCATGTATGGAAACAACTGTATATCTCCGTTAGTTGTTCTTTGAATGCGATTAAATTTGATACTTAGAGGTAAAAACATTCAGGGAGTCCAAAGCGTATTGCCGGAAACGACGTCAAACACAAAAAAAATGCAATTTAATTTTTTTTTTTGTAATAAATCCTTCCACAATTCGGTAAGGTCCCAATCGGTCTATGATGCACCGCAATGAATATTGTAGAAAATTGACTTGAACCTATGCCATTTCGTGTGTTATTTGGTTACTTAGATTCTTTAAATTATCTGGTCTGTTTTTGTACACCCTATCCTTAATATTTACTCATAAGAAGAAATTTAAAGGAGTAAATCCGCAAAAGCGAGCAGGTCACTCAATGTGACTTCTTCTTCGTATTCACCACTGCGGAAAGTCTTTGTTGTCTTACATTTAGTGCAAAATGTGGTGGGGAGCCATATTGTGGGAACCAGATATTTGCCACAAGAACAATAGGATTGTTGAGAGAAGCGCTACAATGACTAGTATAATGTGATTTTTTTTACTAAATCAAGATATTCTGATCCATTTAAGTTGCCCTTCAAGAAAAAATATCCGACGGTATAATTGCCTATTATACCATTTCATATGTTGACTTTTTGGGGAAGTGGCTTGTGGATTTCTCGCATCTAATGGGAATTACCTCTGAATTTTTCCATTTAAACAAAATATTGCTTCATCAAAGAATAGAATTATATTCACAAAATTATTAGCATTACATAAATTTTGCTCAGTTTCAAAAAAATGTATTCTCCGATTTTGTTCATCTGTATGAAATGGAATTTGTAGGATTTTATCTCTTCAGACTTCACAATATTAATAACCGATCTTCGACATACATATGTCGTTGGCCAGCGCTAATTGTGTTGACGATGATGGGGGACCCTCTTCAATTTGTATTGTTACGCCACTGGACTGTGTAGACTGGTTAGATGAGACTGGAATTATACGCTAACGGCCGGGAATATTCTGGACTGCTCTAGATCGTGTGAATGGATATATAAATAAGACACACGGTGGGCCGAGATTTAGTCTGAAGTCGAACGTGAACGAGTAAAGAAGAAATAAGAAAGAGACTTATAAGTGTTCAGTTGTGATTATAATTAAGACAGTGATTAATCTATTGTTGTTAATTGTTAATTAGTAAATAAAGTAGTGAGTAAGTGTTACCTGGACTTTCAATCAACGAATCTACGAGTAGAGGTGTTTGTGTGGATAGCAAACACGTAACAATTTGGTGTCGGAAGTGGATTGGAAGAGAAATTTCTGGAATATTCGAAAAGGTTCTACAGTGTTCTTCTCAGAAATTAGTGGTAACACGAAGAATTAAGCTACTGGACAGTGTTTGGAGGACTATTTCTGGACTGAATAGTGACTTTAAAGTGGATTTTCGTTTCTAGAACATTCGATTTAGAAATAACTGCAAATACGCGAGTGCCGCTAGTAATAACGTGTTGTACACTGAGAAAAAGGACTACTAGTGCAATTTCGGGAAAATTCTAGAACATTCTATTTGGAAACTACAGGAGATACGTGAATTGTGTCGACGGGAACGTGTTGTAGACTTAAAAACGAGACTATAAGTGACTTTTAGTGACAATTCTAGAACATTCGATTTGGAAACCACAAAAGATACGTGAATTGTGTTAACGGGAACGTGTTATATACGTGTATATATATATATATATATATATATATATATATATATATATATATATATATATATATATATATATATATACGTGTTATATTAGTGATATATCGTGAAAATTCTCGAACATTCCATTGCACAATTAGTGAAGAGAAGTGACTTTTGTCAACACAAAAGAAGTATAGACTCTAAATAAGACTTTCTAGTGCTGTTTCGAGATTTTTTTTGGAACATTCCATTATTAAAATAGACGTGATATCAACGTTTTACGGAGTTAATAGTGTAATAAGCTTTATTTCGAACTGATTTACGTGTTGTGAGTTAATGCCATTAACAAGAAGTATGGCGGAAAAACAAACACAGGACTTGTTAGCAGCGTTGTTGGAACGAATGAACGATCAAGAAAGAAAAAGACAGGAAGAGAAAGACGAAGAAAGGAAGATTATGGAAGATCAAGAAAGAAGACGACAGGAAGAAAAAGAAGAACAGAAAAAGAAACGTAAGGAAGAAAAAGAAGATTTGATAAAAATGATCGAAGGCCTGGAAATAAGACGACAAGAAGAAAAACAAGAACAAGAGAGAAGACGACAAGAAGAAAAAGAAGAACAAGAGAAAAGACGACAAGAAGAAAAAGAAGAACAAGAGAGAAGACGACTGGAAGAAAGGGAACAACAAAGAAAGGAACGCCAAGAAAAATTAAGATAAATTATGGAGAGACAGCATGAAGTCATGCTCTCGGTCACTGAACAATTGAAGGAAGATGTACACGCTGAAGTCATGGAAGTTAAAGAAGAAGTTAGTGAAGTTAGAGGAGAAATAACTGAAGTTAAAGGAAAAGTTGGTGAAGTTGAAGGGGAGATAGCCCGGTTGAAACAACAATTAAGAGAGAAAGGAGGCCAATTAGTACTGTCGTCTGGTGCTAGGTTACAACCACCTTCCTTCGACGGTCAAAGTTCATGGTTAACTTAAAAGAGACAGTTTGAGGCAGCTGCTCGTTCAAATAACTGGAACGATGAGGAAAAGGCAACAGCATTGGTATTAGCACTAAGGGGCCAAGCATTAGACCTGCTCCAAACAATTCCTGCCGCACAGCAACAAAACTTTAGCATTTTGGAGGCAGCGTTAGAACTAAGATATGGCGACCAACATCTCGCCCAAGTATATCAGGCTCAGCTCAAATCACGCAGACAACGAGGTGGAGAAAGCCTCCAGGAGTTTGAGGCTGCGGTAGAAAGATTAGCCCATCTAGCTTATCCTGATGCACCAATGGAATTTCAACAACAGTTAGCAGTTGGTACCTTTATTGATGGAGTAAGGGACCAGGAAATTAGGCGAATTCTTAAGTTGGCGAGGCATAAGCTTAGTAGTGAGGCTTTAGTACATGCACTGGAGATTGAGGCTGCCTATGAGGATATCACACAACCAAATCAAAGAGTACGAGCTGTGAGTGTGAAGGAAGACAAGCCAGACAACACAACACAAAACCTGATATCTGATCTACACAAGATGTTGACCCAACTACTGACAAAATCGAACTCCCAGCAGAGACAAGACCAACAACGAAGTAGTGGGAGGCCGACTTTAGACATCCGTTGTTATATGTGTGGCAAATTGGGCCATATTAAGAGGAAGTGTCATGAGCTCAACATTAAAGATCCGAGACAAACCCAACAACAAAGTAGTGGGAGACAGAGTGGAGGACGTATGCGCTGTTATAAGTGTGGCAGAGTGGGCCATATTCAGAGTAACTGTCGTCAGTGCATCCCTGAGAGAGTCGCAGTAATGGAGAAGCCGCAGGAAAACTGGCGAGCTGGTACTTCGCGGAATATAGCAGATGGCCTTTCCAAAAGACCGTGTCAGAAAGACTGCAAGCCTTGCTACCGTAAGGAAGAACAACAGAATGTACAAATAATGAAGACCGTTAAGATTGATTATTGATTATTGATTATTGGACAAAAGAGTCGTTAAGGAAAGCGCAGTTAAACGATAACGAGACTGGTCCTATTCTGAAATGGAAAGAAAGAGGGACCCGACCCGATTGCAAGGACATTTCAAATAAATCAGTGGGGCTGAAGGCTTCATGGGCACAATGGGACTCCCTTATAGTAGAGGATGGACTGCTGAAGAGAGCGTGGGAAAGTCCAGATGGGAGGAAAGTTACTTTGAAATTGTTAATCCCCAGGTGTCACGTAGCAGATGTACTTCAGCAAGTGCATAATGGAACGTCTGGCGGACATTTTGGCATCAACAAAACCCTGATAAAAGTAAGACAACGTTTCTACTGGGTAAACAGTCGTCAAGATGTGGGGGCTTGGTGCCGCCAATGTGAAGTTTGCGCGGCAAGAATGGGGCCACAAATAAGAAATAAGCAATATAACACCAGGGCTCCTTTTGAGCGAATTACCATAGCAAGTGACCGTATGAAGGCTCGTTATGATCTTAAGGCTAATTCAGGAGGGTACCAGGTGGGAGAGTTGGTTTGGCTATATAACCCACAGCGAAAGAAAGGCAGGTCCCCGAAACTTCACCACACTTGGGAAGGACCTTACACTGTCGTCACCAGATTAAACGACGTGGTATATAGAATTCAGCAAAATCCAAAATCTAAAATGAAGGTGGTGCATATAGAGAGACTAGCCAAGTATGCAGGGAATAATGAATTGCCTGATCGGGACGTTCAGGCTTAAGGAGGGGGCAGTGTTACGCCACTGGACTGTGTAGACTGGTTAGATGAGACTGGAATTATACGCTAACGGCCGGGAATATTCTGGACTGCTCTAGATCGTGTGAATGGATATATAAATAAGACACACGGTGGGCCGAGATTTAGTCTGAAGTCGAACGTGAACGAGTAAAGAAGAAATAAGAAAGAGACTTATAAGTGTTCAGTTGTGATTATAATTAAGACAGTGATTAATCTATTGTTGTTAATTGTTAATTAGTAAATAAAGTAGTGAGCAAGTGTTACCTGGACTTTCAATCAACGAATCTACGAGTAGAGGTGTTTGTGTGGATAGCAAACACGTAACAGTATTATTATATTTAATTTTACATCATCAGCTGTGGCTGATTTTCGCCATCCTGTTTTAGGTAGATCTTTGACAAATTCTGTTTGTCTATAGCCACGAAAAGTTTTACACATTGTAGATCTAGTGATGTCCCGATTTGGATATAGATCATTGAATAGTATACGAACTTCTTCATATGAACTTTCCCATCTTCAAGAAATATGTAAAGTATGAAGCACTATTAAACAGAAACTAACACTTTCTTTTAAACTGACTATTAAACAGTGTCAACACCTAAGATCTTGTTCAGGCAGGTAAAGAAATTATGCTATTAAGGCAAGTGATTAGAACTAAAGCTGGCCGAAATGCGCGGCAGGACATAGGCGTATGCATCATAATGAATATAATAAAAAAAAATTAACTAGTAATAAAAACAATAAACTGTTACAATTTATAACAATGTATGCACAACTTACTCTCTTAACTAGCATGATGACCTAGCTTGGTTTTCGCAAACTGGAGAAGATCTTAAAAACTGCAGCGTCAGGTATGTTTCTATGGTTGTCTCCGTAAGTGATGTTCGGTGTGGTGAAAATTATGCTTATATTTTGAGAACGACCGTTCGACATCTATTAATGTAATACAGGCATACTTAAAATAGGCTTTGAACGAACTTACGGATCTGGAGATACACCATCAGTACCATCACAAATTTGTTTTAATATAGTTAAACCGGTGTCTTTCTTTAACATACGCTCGAACTTTTCTCTAACTCGCTCGTTTTGTGGGTCACCTGTCTAGTAGTCGATTTACTTCGTCCACTATTTGCAGTGACTCCGCTAACGGACAACGCACTATTGTAAGCTTTTTATGGCGTCATGTAATCTTTTACAGTTCTTGTGAATAGTTTTTAAATAATATTTTCGAATTTTGTCTGACTTTCCTTAATAGCTGCAGCCTTGTCAGGACTGAATTGTAGTATCACAGCTTTTATTTGTTGTAAATATTCAGCATAATAAAAAGCTGCCTTTAACCATGTTCCCCAACGTGTAAGAATCGACTGTGGTGGTTCGGGAATATTGGGACACTTACTGTGAAATATGCGAGGACGTTTAGGAGATTAAAGATACACTTTTTTTGTACTTGCTGTTAATGCATCTACCTCTGCCCCAAGATGTAAAGCATACACTTTACACGTAACATTACCAATCTACAACCGTGTTCTTGAACCAAACGCATTGTTGCGGCACCATCGGTCACAAACATCAACACTTTACTTGTTGACAGGTCAAATTTTTCGAGTCTCCAGCACCACCTGCGTAATTGTTTTGCCAGTACACTCAGTTTTGCTAGCTAGTAACAGTGGAAATGTCGGTTTAAGAGGATCCAGTACACGTACTATAACATTTACAAATATTTTTTTTTTTACAATCTGTCGTCTGGTCAACACATAACCACATCCGTGTATTTTTTAATACATATTTAATCTTATTTATAATGTCTTCGCGTACAGTTGGTACATAGTTATGCGACGTTGTACGACTTGGTAACGTCATCTGAGTATTGTATTTATTCCAGAACTCCCGAAATGGTTGTTTATCGAGTATGTGCAGCGAAATATCACAGACAATCAGCATTAACAGTAAATTGAACATAAACTGTGTTGTCAAAGGCACGTAATTTTTTTAGTTTTATGCTGCACAGTATTTACATAACGTCTATAATCATATTTGTCCCAGCACATCAGGTCTGTCTCGCACACCTTACAAATTATTGTAGCACCATTATAGAATAAATCTGGGAATTCACCGATAAATTTATTAATTTTGTCAGCGCATGGCCGTTTTTTACACTTGTGCACGTTTGATATACTTTATTATTAAATTAATATCAACAATAAAATACAACAAATAAAATTACCAACAATACAACAACATACAGTACAACTAAGAGGATTAAATTAAAAGAGAAACACCACGACACGTAACAATGGACTAAAACAGTCTCACGGCTTGCTTCAGATTTTTCCGCCGGTAAACACCCAGTGTTACACCGTTGACCTGCCGCACAACTCGCCAGTTTTAATTAGAATACACTTTTTACTAATTCTAAGTAAGAAAATTGTTTTTGCTTCCAGTACATTCAAATATGGTGGAAGATATTTCATATCGCAGCAATGTCACTGGAGTCTATTACATCCCAAAATTGTCGGAAAATCCAAAAATGTAATTATTATATATTGAAAAAAAGTCTACCATCAAAATTTTTCGGGAAATCCAAAAACAAAAACATATAGGGTGTCCCAATTAAAAAAAGTTAATGTCGTTTCGGTCTAAACCGGCTAAAGCGATACGTTTCTTGGACTCCCCCAATGTTTCCACCTCCTAGTACAAAATTTCATTGCAATCAAAGAAAAAAACTGACGGAGGTATGTAGGTTTTCCAAATTTTTACTAGCTCTGAATACAGAATACAGAATACACAGTGCATTAGGAACAAAATTGAACACATGGAAATATTTTTAAATGAACGTAATATAGATTTGATATGTTTAACAGAACATTGGTTAAAAAACTCAGAGATTAGTTCCCTTAAAATTAGTGGTTATAAAATATCTACTATGTTCCGTCGAACAGAATATATGAATGGTGGAAGTATGATTTTATCTAAGAATAGTCTTAATATTAAAATAAAAGAAATAACTCGCATATCAAATTTATGTCAAGAAAAAATTATGGAGGCATGTGGAGTTGAAATACAATTAGACAAAAATATAATAAAAATTTTTTGTATATATAGATCACCACTTTCAGATTTAAACAAATTTCTTGTATTATTATTATTATTATTATGCCCAAGAGCGTCATTTGGCTCTAGATGGTATATTCTTACGTATGTAGGTAGTATGACAATTTGAGAACAAAATGAAATATTCAAATGATTTTAGGAACATTTTTGTTTTATTTTTAAATATGTACGACTAAGGTTGCCAATAATGGAGTTACCTTTAACCTAACTTCTCCTTGCAGACTATGTGAAGCTTGTTTAATTTCCTGATAAAGGCGCTTTAGCATAATTACAATTATTAATTATTAAAACAGGTATTATTTTACAGTAGGTTTAGGTTTCTCCCATATAAAAAATTCTTGCAAATTTGCTAACAGTTTTATTACCGTTGGCTCTGGTCAATGCTGCTCGTTATTTTATTACGAGACAAAATACTACTGATACTTACTCTTACTACCAATTACGGACCAGATCGAAGAAGATTTATACAATTTGAACAATAATGGGCTATCGACTTTAATTTCGAACAAAATGAAGTTCTTGATTGAGCAGGATAAAAACTTCAAGTAATTATTTAACCGGTGATTTGTAGCCACGAAGCTTTTATATTTAAAATATACAGCTTAATTATAATTAATAACTGCTAAATTACATAATTTATTCCAATCAAAAAGATTTTAAAAATAAATAATAAAAATATATAAATAAATAAAAAAAAATTCGCAGAAATGTGAAAAATGTAATTTTGAAAATACAGGGTGTTTCTTAAATGATGTACGTTAGCGCCAAGCGTACCGCAATATTACATGTCCAAGTGGTGATTCAGTAATAGTGTGCTCTGATTGACATATTATTTTATATTATATATCGCACCTCAGAAACCACGACCCATCTGCTACCCTTTCTTATCCTCGTAGAGGACCTTGTAGAAGTGATCACAAAACTACTGCGCGTGGGGATGTAGCAATTTGAGTTAATGAGCGTCACGACAAAATAAAACTAGCTCAGATCTCAGGGCGTTTACACCCAGTTTATCAGAACTTCAATACCATAAAATTAACTACTCTACTTAAACTTTAACTTACCATGAATTATTCGTTCTTGTTATAAGGTGGTGCTTCTATCTATCTATCTACAATCGAAAGTATGGCTGTGGCAGCGTGGCCATTCGCACAGTGTCAAAGGAGGTGCTTCAAAATAAAATATCAAATTCAACAACTATGAAACAGGCTATATTAATATAAATGTCATAAAAGAGAATAACATATAAAAAAACTATTTACATTACTTTATGATAACTGTTCCTTAAATGTTAATTAACATATTTAGTACCACATAAAGTGTACAACATAGATCATGACAAGGTTTTAACACCCTGAATGTGGCCACACTGAAGGTTCACAGGGTATTCGGTGACATACAAGGTTAAGGTTATCGTTATCGTTATCAAACTTAAACTAAACAAAATGGGGTGATATTTCCTTATCATAAAAATCAAAACAATATATACATAGTTACCAGCTACCAGTGGCACGTAAAGTTAGGTACTCCTCAAACACTTTTCCTCGTCCCCTTTTACCTAAACTTGGAACTTCACCCGGTGCTTACGTAGGTACGTAGGCTTTCCAGTCCACTTGCAAAATAATGCCAAACCGCGCCTCCGACTTGCAGAACAATAGAGACCTTGCACCCAGGCTTACACAACGACACCAACTTCGCCGCGTGCAAAACGATGCAGACTTCGCCCCAGGTGTGCAGCCTAAAGAAATACGTTTGAATTACACACTTATTGAACTTTTACCTACTGAAAACTCAGTAATGTACGTAAACACAAAATGAAAACAATAACTATAATTTTACGAACTATTTACTTCGAACACAGAGGGTACAAGTGTCTTCCAATTTCTCCAGTAGAACCACAAAAATCATAACCTTATTTTTCATTTCCTATGGGCTCAAAACCCAACATTCCTCAAGACAATAATTATATTGTGATAATTTAAGTAAGCGTTTATTACAAACAAGCCTAGAAAATAAAGAAATGAACGTGCCATCTTATGAAAAACAAAATGTCAAAGTGAAGCCTTACCAAAGATCACAATTATATCCTGTTTTCAGTAAAAGTTCCCTTTTAAAACAACACTAACGCATTCTACACTGCGTCCAAAATAAGGGAACTTAAATTTCAGAACAAATTCCTTATATCCCTATCGGATGACCGTAGATCAGTCTTATGGAAATTGCCCTTTCCGATCAGATAACCGGCGTATTTCACGATGAACGACAAAATACCGGAAGCGAGATGACAATGCTTTGCGCAGTAGAATACAGAACGGCGCAATAACAAATAACGAGAGAAGTTTGCGAGGTATAGCTTTATGAGATTTTGGAATGTAACACATATCCGGTTATTATTTTATCTTTATATTACGTATTTGTTTACGCTTTTAATATATAAAAGCCAGCAATGTACAGTAGATGATTCCTTGGGCGATTTTAGTGAAAAAAAGTACATCCGAAAATACTTTCCTGCAGAGTTATGGCCCTTCAAAGTTAGAGAAAACTAAAAAAAATTTCGTGATTATTATTCGTAATTTTTAATTGAATAAGCAATAACTCAACTAAAATAAATATTCGAAGTGTCCACCATGCACTACTATACACCTATACATTGACTAGTACTTTCCAAAAATTTCGGGCATATTCTGAATAGTAATGAAAGAAACGATAATTCTGTTGCGAAAATCGCACCCATTGAAGGCCATCCAATGGGTGTTCGGTATACTAGAAATTTCAGGTAGTCCCAGAAAAATAAATCTAGGGGATTCATATCAGGATAGTGTGGTGACCAAGCTTTTCCCGCTAGATCTCTTTGTTGTTGATTTTCCCGGTATTGTGCGACCTGTCCAACGAGGGAGATAATTCGTATTTAAATAACCTGCGCGGCATTAATGATGGTGCTGGGGCATCATCTTGTATGTACCACATATTTTGTCTTACTCGGTAGGGAACTTTGTTCAACAATACATTCACTTTAAGAAAATAACGATACTATCACCTGTCAGTTAGGAAGAAAATCCAGCCCTATTAAGATAACCAACAATCTTAGCCCAAACGTTGAAAGAAAATTGGTGCAGAAATCTGTTCCTCATAATGGTATGTGGATGCTCCTCAGCCCACAAATGGTTATTATGAAAATTCTAAAGGCTGAGGAAGGTCGTCTGGCAATAAAGATTGTACCCACTGGATATGACATGGGTGGAGTTGGTAGTATTTAAAGACTTTCCACACAGTCTTCTTATGAGTTATGACTAAAGCTGCAAATCGTTTCTGTGTATCATGGTCGTAGAGTACAGATGTACTTACTGTCACCGGCATTCCCCTTGACCGCGAAACTCTCTCCAGTCCAGTCTATTATTAGCTTTCGAGTTATGTACACGTTAAGTCACCTGGGCGTATTGCATATTGTTTTTGTGTTTCTATTTAATTTGTTGTACTGTATTGTTGATATTAATTTAATAATAAAGCATGGCAGACGTACGCAGGGGTAGAAAACGGCCATTTGCTGACAAAGTGAATAAATTCATAGGCGAATTCCCGGATTTATTCTATGATGGTGCTAAAATAATTTGTAAAGTGTGCGAGAAAGATTTGATGTGCTGGGATAAGCATGTTTGTGGACTTCACGTAAATAGTGTACACCATAAAAATAAAAAATGTCATGCCTTCGACAACGTTTATGTTCGATTTACTATTAATGCTGATTGCCTGTGATGTTCCGCTGCACATACTCGATAAACAACCATTTCGAGAGTTCTGGAATAAATACAATGCCCAGGTGAAGTTACCAAGTCGCACAACCTTATGTAAATAAGATAAAATGTGAATTAAAAAATACACGGCTGTAGTTACCTGTTGATGAGACAACAGATTGTAAAAAAAAATTCTATTTTAAAGTACGAGTACTGGACCCTCTTAAACCGACAGTTCCACTGTTACTAGCTAGCAAAAGACTAAGTCAGTATACTAGCGAAACAATTACCAGGGTGGTGCTGGAGACGTTAGAAAAATTTAAACTGTCAAAAAGTCAAGTGTTGATGTTTGTGACTGATGGCGCCGTGACAATGCGTTCGGTAGGCCGTTCTTTGCAAGAACAAGGTTGTACGGTTATACATGTTATGTGTAAAGTGCATGCTTTACCTCTTGTGGCAGAAACTATTCGAAAAGGTTTTCCAGAGGTGGATGCACTAATAGCAAGTACAAAAAAAGTGTTTCTTAAATCTTCTAAACGTTGGGGAACATGGTTGCAGGCAGCTTTTTATTATGCTGAATATTTCCAACAAATAAAAGCTGTGATACTACAAATCAATCTAGATGAGACTGCAGCTATTAAGGAAAGCCAGACAAAATTCGAAGATATTTCCGTTGAAACAGCTTTAAAAATATTGCGAAGAACTATGAACCATTACATGAAAGCATAAAAAAAATTAGAAAACCGTGCGTTGTCGTTAGCAGAGTCACTGCAAATAGTGGACGAAGTAAATCTACTGCTACACGCTATAGCTAACGCAACAAATGAGCGCGTTAAAGAAAAGTTCGTAAGTGTGTTAAATAAAGACACCGGTTTTACCAAATTAAGACAAATATATGATGGTGCAGCCCCAGATCCGTTAAGTGTGTTCAAAGACTATTTTACGTATGTGTATTACATCAGTAGATGTCGAACGGTCGTTTTCAAAATATAAGAATATATTTTCACCAAAGCGAACATCACTCGTGGAGACAACCATAGAAACATACCTGATGCTGCAAAATGGCTACACATCTTCTCCAATTTGTGATAAGCAAGCTGGTTCATCAAGCTAGTTAAGAGGGTAAGTTTTACATACATTGTTATAAATTGTAACAGTTTATTGTTTCTCGTATTAGTTAAATTCGCGTACGCCACTGTCCCACGGAACATTTTTGAGACCTATTTATGACTCGCATTAAGTTCTACTACAATTTTCCTTGTACTTGTTGATGGATTGTTTTCAACTTTTTGCAGTTTTTCCTCTTCTATTACTGCTGTTCTTCCATGAGGGACCTACCGGGAATATTCACATTTAACTTGAATTAACCAGATTACCTGAAATCATTAAAAATTCGCGTAAGTGTTTTATTACAGGTTAATCTTCTAGTTGAAAATTTCTAATACATTACTGTCAGCAAGGCCATAGCAGGAGTGCATATGAGTTTTTTCTTCGGAAGTAAATTCAGCCATTGCAATGATTAAGATAATACAAGCGCAGAGGTTTTAATACACTTTATTCTAGTTCTCTGTACTTAATACTGAAGTTCTTTAGTCGGAAGCGATAAATGTTTTTTCTACTCCCTACATAGAAAATACCATTTTGCTCCCTCATTTCAGGGAGCAAAGTAGTACTTTTCCTCCCTCGGGAGGAAAATATTTTGCTTCCCTAGAGAGGAAAATACTTTGGCTCCCTCTGGAAGCAAACAAGTAAAAACTTCAAATAGCTGTAATAGTAGTGTATAGACTTATTTTATTGATACACAAACTTCCTGAAAATGAATGCTTTTCTTTGAAACAGATTTTTTATTACTTATTTTTATTTGTCTTTAATTTGGAGTATAGATCGCAACATGCTGTATTTGCTCCATAATGTTGAAGGCTTCAAATCGACGCATTTTTTGGAAAAGTAAAATAGGACCACTTCTTCACATATTTTTCTTATTTGCCTAGTCTCCATCCAACAATTAAATAGCTGGTACTCTTTTTCATATTTTTCACGAGACTTTAACGGTAATAGATTTAACGAAACCACGTTTGCTTCTTCCAGAATATCTTGAGGAACTTCATCTTCACATTATTATAAACTTTTTGGAAGTTTGTTTATTTTGAAAACAAGAAGCAACCTTAGCAACGTTCCATGTATTTTTGATTTTTAACAATATTTACTTATCTAAATACCTATTATGACATTTTGACATATTTGGTTTTTTGATTGTCATGCATAAGAAAATATAATAAAATATATGTAAAACCAATGTAAAACACTGTAAATGGTCGTAGAAAAAATCATATGTATTACACAGGAGCAAAGTGCCATTTCGTCCCTTGGATATTAATCAAACTATCCGCGGGAGGAAATTATGCACTTTTCTCCCTTGTCATACAGATAGCTATTATTAGAATTCTGCTTTTTGTGATAGCAGAAAGTTTATTTATGTTTTTTTTTTATCTTTTTTTGTGAAAACCGCCACTCCCACGAAAAAAATGTAAGAGAACTAAATTAAATTTCCTGTCATACGGTTGTTTTATTTTCAAATTGATCCATATGAAAAAAAAAAGTGTGTTAGAAAAACTTTCCGCGGTTTCCCTATAAACCTACCTTTATAATAAAGCTATTGTGTCCTAATTAAATAGACTTGTAGCTCCCAGCGGCTACTGGTCACATGCAAAATATGGCCGATGTAAGTCGAGCCATTTTAAAAATATGCCAAAATCCTTTATTTTTCTTTAATTTTGAAGGACCATAACTTTGCATGGAAGCATTTCCGGAGCAATATTCATAGAAACTTTCCTCTTTAAAACCATCTGGAGAATCACCTGTGGTTTTCGACATAACACTACCGAGCCGATTCACAATCATAATTAAAATACTAATTAAAATACTAATAACATAATTTTTTTTAATCTAATCCTACCAGTAAGAAAATTTATAATCTATCAGGTCATTAAATACACAGACACACAAAAAATAAAAAAAATTCTGTACTTTAAGTCCAAACCCTGTTTCCTTATTATATTTTGATGTGCTGAAATTGAATCTGGCCATAAAAATTAGTTATTTCGTCAATTTTTAGCTACGGGACATTTTTAGCGTAAAAATCACCTTTTTTTAAACAAAAAAATTACAATTTTGTTAGACAATTTTTTTACCTAAATTATCATAATCTACGTTTCCATGGGTACTAAACATGATTTTTTGGCAGCTGTCAACTGTCAAACCGCAAATTGTAAAATTCCAAAATTTATAAGAAGAGGTTCTTCCATGTGTAAAACTATATCACTACCAACGTTTTCGAGGGTGCTAAACATGATTTTGTCATCAAAATTGCCTTTTTGGCAGTTGCCAACTGTCAAACTGCCAATTCTCACAATCAATATTCTAGATAAATAGTTTGAGTGGCATGAAAAAAACTTTCATTAATTTCTTTTTCGAAATCAGTGAATATGATTTTGGTTATCGTAATTATATATCTGTAGATTTCAATAGTAGTAGTTCAATGTCATGTTGGCACCCTCAAAAACGGAGATAGGAATATAGTTTTACAAATAAATTTATTTTTTTGAAATTTTGGAATTTAGCAATTGGCAGTTTGACAGTTGGCAGCTGCCAAAGATGCAATTTTGATGTCAAAATCCTATTTAGCACCCTCAAAAATGTAGGTAGTGTTATACTTTTACACATGGAAGAAGCTTTTCTTACAAATTTCGGAATTTTATAATTTGCAGTTGGACAGTTGACAGCTGCCAAAAAGGCTATTTTGATGTCAAAATCATGTTTAGTGCCCATGGAAACGTAGATTACGATGATTTTGGAAAAAAAATTGTCTAATAAAATTGTAATTTTTTTAACGTAGGTAGGTTGATCCCATATGAGTAATTATTCATGATAAATCAAATAGAAAAATTCTCATAAAATTCCTTTAAATTTAAACCGGTCACATTAATAAAGGAATTTTATGAGAATTTTTCTATTTGATTTATCATGTAATTTTTTTGTTTAAGAAAAGGTGATTTTTTGCGTGATCTGTAGCTAATAATGTCCCGTAGCTAAAAATTGACGCAAGAGCCGTAATTTTTATGGCCAGATTCGGTTTCAGCACATGACATACATAAGGAAACATGATTTTGATTTAAAGTATAGAATTTTTTTTTATTTTTTGTGTGCCTGATATTCATGAAATCTAAATAAAATCTTAGAGAATGAGGACAAAACCAAGTTAAATCTAATCTACGATTCTAGATACAAAAAGAATTTTAGTACCTACATTTTGATTAAAAATAACTAGACTAGATTTCAATAAACCTCCAAGAGAAAGATTTACACAGATCAAGAAACTCTCTGACAGACAAGAAACAGCTAATCCCCTATAAAATCCTTTGTTACGATTGAAACTGGCATAACTAAAATTAGAAAAATCCAGGATTCGATAAAATTCTTAACATCTCGATCAAATGACAATTACTTTAGAAAATATGTTATTGGAAACAAATTATTTAAAGAAATATTATTTAGGTATTTGGCAGAAAAACTTTCACATTTTGAATACTTAATACAAGAAAATACCTAATTTTTTATATTGTATAATTATTGTATAGTTTAATTTAAATGATTAATTTCAGATTACAAGCAAATATGCAAGTGTTAGGTAAAAGCAATTAATTAATCAACATTTTAAAACACAACTTATTGTAGATTATTATTGTTACGTATTTGCGAATTGCAATTATGAAATTTACGAGTATTAGTTTAAATAAAACTCACAACTAATTTGAATTGTTTACTCGGTGAATACGTATAGTACAATGTCAAAATCTTATCGCTAATGGTATAAAAAAAGTGTACAAAAACGTGAATAAAAATATAATGTATGAATATTCTTTTAAAACGAAATTACAACTAAAATTGTTATTTAATACTGATTATAACCGAATACATGTATTATATATAACAATTTCTCTCATCCTAGCTAATATTAGACTCGACAAATTTACATAGTTGCAAAATCCCTCCCCCCTACAGGTTCGTAATTTTGGTCACTAATTTGTCTCGTGGTGTTACCAAGCAACAAACTTTCGTAAATAAAAATTTATTCGACAAAATCATAAACCCTTGATATATTATTACAGACAACAATAGGGAACTTGCCTATAATTTTAAAAATAAAAATAATACTAAAAAACATAGCGTAACGTTGTAATAAAACGTGTACTTCACAAAAAAATAAGATTTCTAATTCCACGCGATCAGTATGAAGGATCTAAACAGCGATAAAACTGAAGTGGCCCGAAACGAGCTACTATTGACTGTGACGTCATACCATACAATATTCGGTAGTCGTCGCGCCGGGAAGCAACACAATCAGATGTTTACCAATTCCAATTCCAATTTAAAATCTTTATTCACAATTAAGTAGATTATTTACAACTTGTATGGGGTACAGAGTAAGATTTATATTAATATATACATATATACTGAAAAAAGAAAACTAAAAATCAATTCATTCATAAAATACTTAAAAATAATAATACAAACAAATTAACAAAGTATGACATTCTATATAAACATATGTACAATATGGTGTTATTAGACTGGTTGATTTGTTAATGACTGTTCTGATATAAATATTTAATTGTGTTTTATAGTACCGCTTATTGTAGTTGTAGAGGGCCAATCTGATAATTTGCCTAAAGTGGATATGTTTATGGTGGCATCTTTTATACAAAATAGTGAAAGTTTTTCCCTTGGAGAGGTCCGCAGGGCAGAGAAGTATGTATTTTTTTAGCTTTTAGTAATAATTTATAAACATAAAATAGTTATGACTTGATCACGGAATAAAAAGAAATAACTACAAAATGCTTAGTCGCAAATAAGCATTTTTAGCAGACTTAGTCTTATGTTTGAAAGAATTTAGGGTAATTCTTTACAACAGCCACTTCTATATTTTTCGTGTTTTTTTTGTACACACGTGTAAAGTGTCTCTATAGAAGACATTTGCTGCAAAGGAAATGTTGCGCAAATGTATAATTACCTATCGTAGGTATTTTCGTACTATGTTTTGGGGCAAGGGAAATAAGTGATTGTGTCGTGTTATCATTCACATAATAGATAAATGTAAGATTTGAATAGAATAAATTAAACGGCAAGGAAAAGGTATTTGCAATATACTATATATACTAGAGGTAAACATTTTACTCTTCGCAGACAGTAGTGTTATTGAACTTTTATATAATTGTTGCACATTCTGTAGGATACTCTTCGCAGTTTTTTGAAAAGAATCTTGTGTTTGTCTTATAAACTTCATTCTTACAATACCTAATGTATTGACTACATATTTAATTTTCTCTCCCGATGGTGCCGACTGTATTGGCGAAACGCGTGGCAGTATATTTTATAGTATAAACTAAGATTCATTCTTACAATACCTAATATATTGATCACATATTTAATTTTCAACTTTTTTTCATCTCCCGATGATGTCGACTGCGTAGGCGAAATTTGTGGTAGTATATTTTACAGCATTTTGGTGTCTATAGAAAATTACTTCAATTTTAGTAGCACATTGAAAATTGCAATACTCTGTAGATTCATATTTTTAAATAAAATGTCCTATAACTTTGATTTTTTTCAAAAACAATGGATTTCTTCCTCTAGCTAACGCTAACTTATAGCCCAAATTTAAATTCGATCGGACTTTTCTTTCTTTAGTTATCGTGCTTACAAGAAACGTGACGGACGGACAGACGGACGGACAGATGAACAGACGGACATTTTGAATGTTGTTCAGAATTCGATGACGAACGAAATGATTTTTTCTCTGCGAGCGATATTAACGATTTTAGAAATGTCCCGATCAAATGCAATATACTCTTCGTAATCGTATTTGCGAAGAGTATAATAATAAATAGCTGTTTACTTTCGCACCAGGAAATTACCTTTACTTAGTATCATTAAATTATATTCTATCTACTAATCTTATTTTCTAACATTGTATGTATACACATTCATTCTTTAATCCTAGCCTAATTAAAATTCAATAATTCGGAATTCGGAATATTTTATTGCCCGCCTGCGAAAAACTAGTAGATAGACATATAGTATTTAATAATGTACTTACATTAAAATGATCACACACATGTAGAGACTTACTACTCTGTCAAATGTCTTTTTCATTTCTTCTACACGCTTTTTGCCATTTTGATCGACGAATCTTATCTTCTGGTAATATTATAAATACTTTATCTGGCACTTTCATTGTAATATTCTTACACAACGGTACAATGCAATATTTAAAATAAGTTTTTTGTTTCCATTTTAAGTATACACTTAAAATTTATCTGAAATCAAGCGGTCGAGTGCTGGGATCTCCGTCGTCGTTTGTAAATTGTATGGTGTGATGTCCCGACTACTCCCGCGCTTTTGAACCTGTTTGAAACGGTTCGCTCGCGCGCGAAACTTTAATAATTTATAACAAATTTATTATTGGGAATTAAGGCGTCATATTTTGCATATCTTATTTTTTAGTATTGTAGAACATTTTTATGAAGTAAAAAAATGTGCAAGTTCCCTATTGCACTACACATTATTAATTTGTTTGTAATTATATGAATTACTTTTTTGGTCGTGGGAAAAATATTTTACACAGCTCACTGGAAAGTGTCTTACACACTCATGATTTCCGTATTCGATCTGCGGCCACGTGCTTCAAAATTCCCACTCGTGTGTCACTTTTCATGCTCGTTATGAAACTATTACATTTTCAGAACTATCACAAGTAATGTCAATGGCAATAATAATAATTTTAGATTATGTCAGAGTTCAAATTTACCATTAAAGAACGACATTAAGGAAATATATACATATGTAGAGGGCTTGTATATTATCGAATTTATCTCGATAAATAATTCATAATTTACTCACTGGAAGTTGGCAATTATGCTCATCGACGATGCGTGATTAAATTTTGAACTGTTTTATAATTATTATTTTAATTTGTTTCGGTTATTAAATGGAATGTATGCAAATAAAAATAATAAAAATATTGCCTCAGGTAATTAATGCTACTCTTGTGTGTGTGTATTTCATTATGCCTAGAGCGTATTTGTACAGTTGAAAATTGAAATCAACAGTTCCGAATTAAATTAATCATTTAAATTAAACTACATACAGCAATTGCACTAAACGTTTTGAAATGACATTATGTAATAATTAGGAAAGTAATTATTAATGGTAAATATTAGTATGTTTGTACTTTCATTTATAATGTAGTGATGTTAATAATAATTAACAATAATATAATGATTAGAGTTGAGTAACTGCGACCATAGTAATAGACATAGAGAACTTCAGTTAGTTATTTACGTAGTATATCTTAGACATTGATGATCACTGACCTGACTGGTCGGTTCAGGTGCGACCTGGTTATGTACGCGTCGCATGTATGTAGTAAATATAACGATATAAAGACCTTTATTCTTTGCAACTTCTATTCGTAAGCCTATAGATAAAGTTAAAGTGACTTAAAATGTGACAGTACAACGGCCCGGTGTTTTGTATGCAATGTAAAGCTGGTGTCGACACATTTCCACTTGAAAAGACATTTGAAATGTGCAGAAAATTAGGGCTGGGAATCGAATACGAATAATTCGAGTATTCAAATATTCGAGTATTCGAATACGAATTATTCTAATGGGAAACTATTCGAATATTCGAAATATTCGAATACTCGAATACTCGAGTATTCGATTACTCGAATATATTCGAGTATTCGAATATTTGATTATATTTGAGTAAATTTGAATATTAAAATATATTATTAAATTATGTACGAATAGGTATGCAGTATGCATCCAACCAAAGTAGGTAGATAGTAGGTAAAGGAAGGTACATATTCTAAAATCCAAATATATAAATAGACCTCATTAGTGACACGTTTTACTCCCAGTCAAACTATTTCATTTCTTTCTCGCCTTTCTTACTGTACTAAGGCAGGGGAAAAAATTAAATTTAAAATTTTAGAAAACCTGTAAACTATTGACTTTTCATGTATTTGTTTTACCTTCACAATCTGCGTCTTTTTTAAAAACATTCTAATTTTAGAGCACTTATTTTTTTTCGAAAAGGGAAAATAGATACAGACGTATAATAAACTAGCTCTGTTTTCGTTTTATTTAAGTTTCAATAGTTACATGTGAACAATAGCTCCTCAATCCTAAAATAAAATACTAACTAAATAATTCTGACCCTTAAACCACATGTACAGGAGACATACCCTATTGTGGGTATGGAAAGCAAATCAAATTGCCTGCTTAGTGGATTACGTCACGACTATTATTGTGGTCTATCCAACCAAATATTCAAATAGAGTATTTACTATTCACTAGTATTCAGTGCTATACCTATTAATAATGAATATTCGAGGATCCGGTTTATTCGGATACCTATTCGAATAATTCGGATTATTCGAGTATTCGAATATTCGAATTATTCGAATAGTTCGAATATTCGAATATTTTTTCGAACGAATATTCGAATACTAAAATCTGAAAAATTCCCAGCCTTATAAGGCTGGGAATCGAATACGAATAATTTGAGTATTCGAATATTCGAGTATTAGAATGCAAATTATTCTAATGGGAAATAATCGAATAATCAAAATATTCGAATACTCGAATATTCGAGGACTCGAATATATTCAAGTATTCGAATATTCTATTATATTTGAGTAAATTTGAATATTAAAATATATTATTAATTTATGTACGAATAGGTGTGCAGTATGTTTCCAACCAAAGTAGGTAGATAGTAGGTATAGGTAGGTACCTATTCTAAAATCCAAATATATAAATAGACCAGATTAGTGGCACGTTTTACTTTCAGTCAAACTATTCCATCTCTTTCTCGCCTCGATCTTATTCTTACTGTACTAAGGCAGGGGTTAAAATTAAATTTTAAATTTTAGAAAACCTGTAAATATTTAACTATTGACATTTCATGTATTTGTTTTACCTTCACAATCTGCGTCTTTTTTAAAAACATTCTAATTTTAGAGCACTTTTATTTTTTTCGAAAAAAAAAAATAGTTATGACACAGAAGTATAATAAACTAGCTGTTTTCGTTTTATTTAAGCTTCAATAGTTAAATGTGAACAATAGCGCCTCAATCCTAAAATAAAATACTAACTAAATAATTCTGACCCTTGAAGCACATGTACAGGAGACATACCCTATTGTGGGTATGGAAAGCAAATCAAATTGCCTGCTTAGTGGATTACGTCACGACTATTATTGTGGTCTATCCAACCAAATACTCAAATAGAGTATTCACTATTCACTAGTATTCAGTGCCATACCTATTAATAATGAATATTCGAGGACCCGGATTATTCGGATACCTATTCGAATAATTCGGATTATTCGAGTATTCGAATTATTCGAATAGGTATCGAATAATTCGAATAATCCGAATATTCGAATGTCCAAATAGTTCGAATATTCGAATATTTTTTCGAACGAATATTCGAATACTAAAATCTGGAGAGTTCCCAGCCTTAGTAAAAAACTTTTAAAGATACCTCCGGTATACGAGTGAGGATAAGCAGTGTAATAACATTTTAAAAACAAATGCGGCATATCAAAAATTATGTTTCATTATTCGGTGTTTCAGTGCCTACCAGCGTCCTTACACCTTCACATTCAGCGTGTGTTTGCATAAAAAAAAGAGTAAGAATATATTGGTGCTTCCAGGCTTTCACATTCACATTTGACATTTAAGCACTATTTTGGCTTCCTCGATTGTCTTTAAGTACAGGCCATTGCCACCAATGTGCTCGCCGTTGAGCCTGCTGCGCGTATACTTAATAGTGATAAACAATACTTCTTGTCGTTCCTGTTCAACCGCTCAGTGACTCCGTTTCAGTTTAGACAGCACGCTTAACCTATGTATTGTTACATTAAGGGCACTGATATACTGAAGATACCTCGCTGCTCGCGGTTTAGGTCGCGGTCGAGGTAGATGTCGATGGTGAGTGGAGATACCAGAGAGGTATATTCTTTCGGTGTTCCGTGCTGATTGTGTAGTGTACGACGAATCGTATGACTGGAAGGGTATCAAGTGATCCGAGTAAACCAATCAGGTGCAAGTTACAATGATACCTTCCTATCTACAGCGATGGGAAAACAAATTTGTTATATTGTCGTCGACATCTGGCTATCGATGTAAACGGCGAGTGTGAACTGCTAGCATCCTCGTTATGTGTGATCACATTTAAAAAGTCAGGTTTGTTTTACACAGAGATGACATCGGTGTATCAACCGCAATCGCCACCTCCAACACGAGCAGCGAGTCATCTTCGGCATGTCTGTACCCTAAGGGTACGAACATGCTGATGATACTTCACTGCTCGAAGTGGAAGTCGCGATCGCGATCGATATATCGATATCACCTCTATGTAAAACAAACCTGCTTCTTTTAACGTGATAACACATACTGAGAATGTTTGCAGCATTTCAGCCTTGCTCTTTAAATCGATGTCGAGGTCGATATAACAAAATTTCTTTTTCTGTACTCTAATTATATCGAGTCGCGATGTGAAACAAAACGTTTATACAGCGAGAGTTGTTTTAAGTCATTAAAAGGAAAGCCAATAATGACGTGTATAGATTATGGCCTCTCCACCTGTAGTGAGACCCATCATCAATACTCCACATAAGAAATCTACACGTACATCATTTGATTTCTTTAATGCCTGTTCAAATTAATTCAGCGCTCGCTGTATAGTTTAACGTCCTCTTCCCTATTTTTGACCCAGTCCGTCCCTGGTGAGGAACATCCTTCAAGTGATTGAGAAAATTTCAGGTTTGCAAATATTACTTAGGTAGATGTTGAAATCATTTTTGTTGTTCACAAATGAGTTTATCCTACGAAAGAGATGCTTTTCAGCAGGTAACATAGACACTGTGCTACTCATGCAAATGTTAGTTGGTGTGCAATCTCTTTATATTATTTTTAAAATTATCTGATCTAGCCAGCATATAATTTTCATATACCAATGTGTATCGGCCTGATATAAAAAAGTTATTCGAATTTAATTCTTGCCTTATTACCTCAATTAAATTTTAAAAGCGAACTACATTGTATCATTAATACTGTAACTATCAAAAGCTGGAGTTCTTTCAAAAATAAATAACCAAAATATATACACTTTTTAAAAAAAATCTTTTATTATTTAATTTTGGAAGATATACCGTTTCTATGGCTTTTCCTCAAACCCTTTGAGAGAAATATTATTTGTTGATATACAAGATTTACCTTTTACATTTCAGAATATAGATCATATTAAATCAAATTTCACTCTAAGTATATCTTTGAGGATTACTTGGGATAGAATTAAATTTATAATATGTGGTATATCTTGGAATAAATATAATAGATGACCCTTTTAGCTGGAATAGCCCCGGGCGGCTTTTAAATTACATAAAGTTGTAAGTCTTGGTGAGTATGGCTTGGTATTTATTTTTGAAGTATTAATATGCGCACATTGAAGTACAAAGTTTGATATATGGCCTGTTTAAATCCTGCTCCTGCTGGTATATCGATTCGGAGCACTGTGGAACCAGTAGCGTAGGTCTAGTTTATATGTAAAATCGTGTATTTTATTAGTAGTAGGTATTACTATAATATAGAGCTTTTGCATTTCGCAATTTAATTATTTATATGCAAACATATAACTATTTATGGGCAATTTATTTATCCTTTTATCTTAAAATTTTAAACATATATTATTGTTATAAGGTTGTAATTAGTAGAGTTCGGATATCGGCGAGTCATGACGTCAAAAACGGGGTCGGCGCAAGGAAATATTTGTTATTACTTAATTTGTATACCAATTAAAACCAAATATTTTTAAAACTATTACTGCAATCTAATATCTTTGAGTGGCTTACCTTGTAGTATAGAAGTTCTAAAATTGGCTTGTGGAGGTTGTAAAGTAAAAATAAAATACAGTTGTTCTGTGGAAAGTATATTGGTACTAGCAGTTTACACCACTAATTTTATTCACAGTTATTGCTGCGGTATTATTCCTTACAAGCAAAGTATGTACCTATGCCATTAAAATTTGCTCCATATATTCTGCTGTTAAAATCCGACAAAAATTCATTTATATCTTGAAAACGTACGTTCTGTCTCGGCAGATGTTGTTGGCGCATATTTAAAATAGGGGAACATTTGTAAAGACGGCTTATATATTTGAGATCCTAAACAATCCATTTTTTTGCCCTGTAGTAGATCTACTATTCGATGAACTATCATAAAACCAGAATTGTTGTGTAAAAGACTTTCTAGTTTTTTGTTTACGTGTTCAGCGATGTCTACGGATAATTATTGATACATATATTATCGAAGATCAAACATTATATTAATTGCATCAATTATGGTAAATTCTTCTGTATTTGGTCCTTCAAGTTGTTCTATAGCGAGAGGGATTCGTGAAAAGCTTGAGCGCATAAATTCTAAATCTTTTTGGATACTGGGATCGACAAAAACACTTTGAACATTTGCAATAGTCACTGCTCCTTTAGCATCCAATTGTAGTACCATTATTTTTATATTGTTTCTGTAGTAATACGATGCTGCATTCAATTGTCCTATCTTATCAGTATAGTCAGTGGAGGTAGCAACATATTGGGTAGAGGTTCGTGAAAAAATTACATACATATTTACGCAACGCAATTTTCCGTAATCGTACGAAAACTGCATTTTTCGTCCTTGTGTCATAAATAACTATTTTGAACTAGTTTAAAAATTGATATAAGCCATATGAAAGCATATCATAATAGTAGATAATGTCCATGGTAAGACATGTGGACGAAAACGAGCTAACACATCAACCCTCGCTTACATCAACGAGACCCTGGATGACCATACGTCTCGCATCGCTTTGTCCCTCTTCTTTAGAGTTTGCCGATTCTATACATCCATGGACCTTCAAATAGACCAAATAACATTTACAAAAACAAGATACTTCTGTCAACAAATATAAAATTAGCTAGATATCGAAAGTCACTTGTGGTTCTTCGCGTATGACACTGTAATCAGATTCTATTCAAGTATGCTAGTTACTAGAATTCCATCGGTGCATAAATATATAATCATCAAATATTAACGACCGAGTATTCCCGATGCTCGTTTCTGAATAAATAACCCGTGGTTTACTTAATGATTCCCCAATTTTGCCGAATATCTTCAGCGAATCGGATCAGCAGGCATTCGAATACAAATGATAAATGAAAATAAAAACAGTAAAATGGTAAATGTAAATAACACAGCAAAATGGTACAGACGATAAATGTAAATAAAACAGTAAAACGGTCAAAACGATTCTTACCACTACCTGGTTACGGCGGACACTGGAGCTGCTTACTAATAGGACTGCACACTGCGAATTCTCATTTAAGAAGTCATTCTTTGAAGCTCTGTCACAGAGTACCTAACTATACAGAGACGAAAGCTTTGACAGTTCCTATAAGATTTTAATAGTCTGATTTATTTGACCTTGTGTACCAGTTACGTCCACACTAAGAGAAATGTGTTGTTGAATGTTTACTTTAAATTTCAGTCTACACTGAAATAACAATGTGTTTCAAACTGAATAAAAACTACTGTCATTTGAAACTTCCAGTTAACATTCTGACTTACTTATTATTACACAATGGTAGAACATTTTTTGAAATTAGGTAATCGAAAGACGAATTGGAAGCATTTTGAAATTACTTAACTCTATTTTTCTGTTAGTAACTATGCAAATATTTAAAAAATCAGTCATAGGAAGAGTGATGATTAGGGGATGAGGCTGAGAAAAAAAGCCAAAATAAAAAAGTTTTTGTTTTGTAGAGATTCTGTTATTTATGAAAATGTTAATTTTTGTTTAATATTTTCAACAAAACATTTTTTTTCACACAGCTTCCTGGGTGTAATTCTATTTTTCTGCTAATAACTGCAAATATTTAAAAAAATCTCTTATAGGAAGAGTGATGAGGCTGAGAAAAAAGCCAAAAAAGAAAAGTTTTTATTTTGTAATGAGATTTTGTTATTTATGAAAATGTTAATTTTAATTCAACAACCTCCAAAAATGAGTGAAAATAAAGCAAATTTTAGTTATTCATCCATTTAATGCAAATAATTTTAAAATATTTATTTATAAATAGAGGAACACAATGCATTATATTCTTATACTATATAACGTGTCTTCATAAATGATCGAAAACTACATGACCAATTACTTCTCCTTAATAGCCGTGTCGAATCGTACCGTCAGCAAAAGATGGTTGAAAATGAATCATTAGACACATACATATAAGAAAAAATACCCAGCAGGCACTGCCGTAATATAAAGACACAAAATTATACCTGTCTCATAAAAATATGATTTAGGGGATGTAACAATTTCAGTTTTTTGTTCTATAGGAGCAACAATGGTGATATCTGAAAATAAGAAGTATAAATTAATTAGTAGAAATAAATTGTAGAAGGCATTTGGGGGAAAATTCACTAATGTACTGATAATTTTTTCATTTGCTTTAAGAAGATATAGCCCAAATTAATTTCGATCGGATACCATTAGACAAAACTAATAAGAAATTAGTTTAGTATGTGTTGAAATCTATCGTATACAAGTTGCCATGTCATTTATACAATCAATTTTTTTGCAAATTTCAGTCTAAACAATATATAAGCAAAACCGAAAAATTTCGTTCATTATATTTATAATCATTTTCATTTTACTTTTAATAATTAACTGTGATACATTTTATAATTGGAGCCCTCAAATTCATGGTATTACCTGACGAAATACCACTTGACAATTCCAAACGGTCAAATACATTTATACGCAGACTTGTCTTTCGCGGCTTCTACTGTCCCTAAGAATAACTTTTTGTTTGTAAGTACTTTTTCTAATGACAAATTATCTAATTATATTTAATATAAGTTTATTTAATTATACTTTTGTTGCTCACAGTATAGCTTGTTGGCAAAGAAACTTGTTCATATTCAAACTGGGAGGTATTAAAATTAGCTAACCAACTGTGATGACAAATTTCCGATCTCAGTACAACTGCAATATGAAATTCAATTTTTTGCCCAATACTGTAGAAAACAGAAAACAGTATCAACTATCATCCTATCCGATTTTCAAATGTACTGGGTGAATGCAAAATAACGGTTGTCTATAATCATTAATCAAGATAATTATATTAACTAAATTTCAAATATTAAGCCTGACTCTCAAGTGGATTACCTTAAACTAAATATTCTTTTCTCTTATTTGGCCTACAAAAGCACAATAATAAAACAGCTAAGTTTACCCTGAAAAAAAAAGAAAGAAAGAAACCGGATTGAAACAATTATCGTGAGAACTAAGTGTTCTTCCAAGTACACAATAAATTAACACTTTGTTCAAAGCGGTTTTTGACATATACATTAATACAAGTTATAGGATACATAATAATAATATAATAATAATAATAATAAAGAAAGATAAGGAAATTAATGCAGAAAATGAATTCAAATAATTATAGTTTAACATTATTAAAATACTGGCCACCTTCAATAATTCACATGTTTCACATGTTGTCAAATATATCAAATTATTATTATATTCTTTTGTTTCTATGGCCCACTTGTCAATTTTCTGTTTTTAGGTTATACACAAGTGTTACTTCTGAGAGTGTCTGTGAGGCTCTTTTTATAAACATTTCTTAATTTAGCCCCAAGAAAAGAAAAAGCAATGAAATTTTTAATTAATTAAATATATTTCTTAATATTATTGAAACAATTTTGAATTGACATTTTATAGATAATTCTATATAAAATATATTTAATAAAAATTTGGAAAAATTATTAGTTTTCTTCTTACGATTGAGTACAAAATATGTTTCATTGGCAACACAATGTCCTCCAATGTTTTAAAAAAGAAGTATCAAAATGTGTTGCAGTCCATATTAACTCTTAGTAGAATTTTGAGACATAATATGAGGCACTTATTCAGTTGTTATAAAATAAATTACAGTTCATTTTAGACAAATCAAAAAACTAAATTGCACCAAGGAATGTTCGAAGTTTTATAAAAACGACAATCTAAATTATGTTGGATAACCAACCAATAATGTCCGATTGGTTTTAACGAACACATGGTACATCTCAAACATGGAAGAATAAGAATCTTTATTGATTATACTAATAAACAGATTTACTAAAATTAATAGTTAAATTTATTATACATATTAATTTATATTCTTATCACATTTTTGTCGACTCATATTAGAATTATATACTTTGAATTTATTTTTTTATGAAATATTTGGTAAGTTGGGCGTTTGTTGAGGTAAGTTTCCAGATATTTCATATAATGGTTATTTGAAGTTATCACGTAATAGTAGTTTCTTGGGTATATGTGGTCGTGCCTCTGTTTGCAGGCAGCCAAACCACATAGAAACTCCCAACTACTCGCCAAATAAAAGGAAAAGACAAACGACCGCTGGCAAGAACTTGATGTCTGAAATTGTTTCTCGGCCTCAAAACGGCTTTAATTTTCCAAAAGAAAATAGTATACAGAGGCCACATTTTCCTGCAGTATTCTTGTCTTAATATATACAACAAATTCTATTCAACAGTTTTGCTATTGCGTTTGCCAATTTTTTTTCTTGAGATACCTATAATGTTTACAGCAGCAACAATAAGAAATACTTTTAGTTTCGCAATAAATTGTATTACTTCGCATTCGCATTGCCTTTCTTAATATAATCTGAACACAGCATGATCTGGATTTCTAATACAATACAAATTCCATGTCCCCTACTACATGGCTGTCATACTGTGGGCAATTTATATTGGCTACATGTTGACCAATTACAGAAGGTAATGAGCCAGGGAAAATTTAAATTGTGTTAGTTTATTTCCGTGATTATTGGCAACTGGCAGATAAGTTGTGTTACTATCTTAGTCGTGTATTACAAATTAGTCCTGGAGTGGGTTGGAATCTTTGATGTGAAGAAAACACTGACGTAATTTTCCACGAAGCACCAAAACACTATATACTGCACTCGACGCGCGTTTCGCCAACCAAGTTGGCATCATCTGGAGATGATTAAAAATGTTTTAATCTGTTTTAATCATCTCCAGATGATGCCAACTTGGTTGGCGAAACGCACGTCGAGTGCAGTATATATTGTTTTGATGTTTCGTGGAAAACTACGTCAGTGTTATTATAAATTAGTTAAATACTATTTGAAAACAACTCGATTTAAAAATGTTTTATTCATGCTTTAACCTAACAGTGTTTCAGTATTCCATTGGCGTAACTTGAGAAGACGGTGTTCGTGTTCAAAGTTGCTACGAGCCCATAAACTGATTTGTCTGCAAAGATCAACCTCATTTTTTTGTACCTGCAGTTGTAAAGTGTAAAATATACATCGTTTACTTAATGACCTGAAAAAATATATTTATTTGTAGTAGTAAAACAAAGAGTAATTAAACAATAGATTACAATGTTACCATAATTAATTATAATTTTTTTTCTAATCTGAAACTTTAGCACTCGCAAAATGTGCAGTAATTTTGTTAATGTCTATATTTCTAGCCCACATTGTTTTCTATGGACAGTACAGCCAAATTAAACAATTTCTAAAGTTTCTCATATAATTTTAATTTCAAAAATCTGACATATTATTGCTTCGTATTTATGCATTTCTAGAAAAAAAAAATAGAAACGTGATAATAATAATAAATACCTATAGTGTTTTATATTTTATACTGTCATTATTATCTGAATGTGCTAGTATAAAAGTTGTAGGTATATAATAAATTAAAAACAATACTACCAATACATTTAACATAGAAACTATTAAAACAACTACTCAGTCTAGGATCAAAAGCTGCATTGAATTAAATAACAGTGTTCTTAGTATTAGAAGCAAAAAAATATTGAGATTCAAAAATATTAAATCACCAGCTACTTCTTGAGCTATATTTAAAAATCAAATAAATCAATTGAGTTAGCAACAAGCAATTGTGAGGACCTAGGAGATACGGACGCGACGGACGGTTTTATGCATGGTATGCGGCAAATGTATGGATCGGCCCTTGTGAAATCCAGAGTAAACAGAAAATAGAACTTCGAGATAATTATTTTTTGAAGGCAATAAGAGTAGATTTGGTATTTTCTGATTACAAAAACGTATCATCAGCGTAAGGTTGCATAAGAAAAAATTTGAGAAAATAGTTAATGTAACTTTGAACCAAAAAATTTAATTCAAATGAAAACTGTGGCTTGTCTCAAACTTTAGCTCTGCTCACATTACTTAGTAAAATTATTATGAAAGAAAATAAAAATAATTATTGAAAATCATTACTAACGAGATTTTTTAAATTTGGTTTTATTTTTTAGGCCCCTCCATTTTTTTGGGGTCTAGAACTGCCCTATTGATAAATGCCTTATTTCAAATTTCATGTGGAACTACGTAAGATGTAAGCTAGAACCTAGGATGTATGTGTTTTCTGTATTGCATTTATTTAAGAATTATCCTACGCCTTTCTTGATCTAAATTAACGTAAACAGTCTACTGGCGATAAACACCTCTATTGGTGGGGTTAGTATGCGTTGCATAAACTGCACCCCTGATATTTACGCCACTGATTCATCTATTTATTTATACCAAAGTTTATAATGTAGATTGATAATTGACTTTTACTCTATGTACTCTTATCTTCACTCTTTAGTAATAGATTCTTGCTTCTATTTTACTAGGTTTGCAGCTTAAAGCTCTCACTGTGGAAGAGGTCACTTAAAATCGGCCAGTTCGTATTTTCATAAATATTTATGGCTCATCAAGCGATATAAAGACTATAGGGAACTTGCGTATAATTTTAAAAATAAAAATAATACTAAAAAAACATAGCGTAACGTTGTAATAAAACGTGTACTTCACAAAAAAAATAAGATTTCTAATTCCACGCGATCAGTATGATGGATCTAAACAGCGATAAAATTGAAGTGGCCCGAAACGAGCTACTATTGACTGTGACGTCACACCATACAATATTCGGTAGTCGTCGCGCCGGGAAGCAACACAATCAGATGTTTACCAATTCCAATTCCAATTTAAAGTCTTTATTCACAATTAAGTAGATTATTTACAACTTGTATGGGGTACAGAGTAAGATTTATATTAATATATACATATATACAGAAAAAATAAAACTAAAAATCAATTCATTCATAAAATACTTAAAAATAATAATACAAACAAATTAACAAAGTATGACATTCTATATAAATATATGTACAATATGGTGTTATTAGACTGTGGTTGATTTGTTAGTGACTGTTCTGATATAAATATATAATTGTGTTTTTATAGTACCGCTTATTGTAGTTGTACAGATATTTTAAAATGACTGATCAAGGTTTTTCAAAGGGCCAATCTGATAATTTGCCTAAAGTGGATATGTTTATGGTGGCATCTTTTATACAAAATAGTGAAAGTTTTTCCCTTGGAGATGTCCGCGGAGTCAAGGCAGAGAAGTATGTATTTTTTTAGCTTTTTAGTAATAATTTATAAACATAAAATAGTTATGAGTTGATCACGGAATAAAAGAAATAACTACAAACTGCTTAGTCGCACCTAGGCATTTTTAGCAGATTTAGTCTTATGTTTGAAAGAATTTAGGGTAATTCTTTACAACAGCCACTTCTATATTTTTCGTGTTTTTTTTTTGTACACACGCGTAAAGTGTCTCTATAGAAGACATTTGCTGCAAAGGAAATGTTGCGCAAATGTATAATTACCTATCGTAGGTATTTTCGTACTATGTTTTGGGGCAAGGGAAATAAGTGATCGTGTCGTGTTATCATTCACATAATAGATAAATGTAAGATTTGAATAGAATAAATTAAAGGACAAGGGAAAGGTATTTGCAATATACTATATACACTAGAGGTAAACATTTTATTCCTCGCAGACAGTAGTGTTATTGAACTTTTATATAATTGTTGCACATTCTGTAGGATACTCTTCGCAGTTTTTTGAAAAGAATCTTGTGTTTGTCTTATAAATTTCATTCTTACAATACCTAATGTATTGACTACATATTTAATTTTCTCTCCTGATGGTGCCGACTGTATTGGCGAAACGCATGGCAGTATATTTTATAGTATAAACTAAGATTCATTCTTACAATACCTAATATATTGATCATTCGATCGGACTTTTCTTTCTGTTGTTATCGTGCTTACAAGAAACGTTACGGACGGACAGACGGACGGACAGATGAACAGACGGACATTTTGAAAGTTGTTCAGAATTCGATGACGAACGAAATGATTTTTTCTCTGCGAGCGATATTAACGATTTTAGAAATGTCCCGATCAAATGCAATATACCAACAACTCCTGTATTTTAGGAGGTGTTGAATATACTCTTCGTAATCGTATTTGCGAAGAGTATAATAATAAATAGCTGTTTATTTTCGCATCAGGAAATTACCTTTACTTAGTATCACTAAATTACATTCTATCTACTAATCTTATTTTCTAACATCGTATACACATTCTTTCTTTAATCCTACCCTAATTAAAATTCAATAATTCGGAATTCGGAATATTTTATTGCCCGCCTGCGAACAACTAGTAGATAGACATATAATATTTAATAATGTACTTACATTAAAATGATCTTCACACACATGTAGAGACCTACTGCTCTGTGAAATGTCTTTTTCATTTCTTCTACACGCTTTTAGCCATTTAGATCGACGAATCTTATTTTCTGGCAATATTATAAGTATTTTATCTGGCACTTTCACTGTAGTATTCTTACACAACGGTACAATGATATATATTTAAAATAAGGAGTTTTTGTTTCCATTTTAAGTATACACTTAAAATTTATGGCGATGCTGGTATTTTTACGGCTGAAATCAAGCGGTCGAGTGCTGGGATCTCCGTCGTCGCTTGTAAATAGTATGGTGTGATGTCACGACTACTCCCGCGCTTTTGCACTTGTTTGAAACGGTTCGCTCGCGCGCGAAACTAATAATTTATAACAAATTTATTATTGGAAATTAAGGCGTCATATTTTGCATATCTTATTTTTTTAGTATTGTAGAACATTTTTATGAAGTAAAAAAAAATGTGCAAGTTCCCTATTTGATATAGTACAAACTGCATATTGATGAATCTGAAAATCAACTACCGTAAATGTCCTGGTCGAACTCAATATTTTTTTCTGTTAACTAATTTCTCCCTTGTCTAATTAAGCGGCGAAATGACTTTTACGCTCTTTTGTATATTTATAAATTGTTGTAGGCGTACACCCCCAAACACATGAATGGACATTAACTGAACAAATTGATGCTGGTAAATTCTTTTATGTCAGTTCTAAATAAGTGCCAAAAACTACTGACCAACTCAGTCGCTATATTAAAAATGGTCGTCAACAGTATTTTGCAATTTAAAAAAAGAATAATTAATTAGTCTGCCGAACAGTGTGTGTTGGAATTAATTTATAAACAATACAATTTTACACAGAACTGTTTTATGTACCGGGTGTACTGAGATATGATTCACCTACTTTTTTGTTTAATTTTTAAATTAGAAAAATGATGTATTATATATAGTCAGTACACAAATTAAAAAAATAATTTAATGTAAAGAAAAGTATTTATTATCATCTTTAGTTTCACAGGAAATGATAGCAATTTTCAAATAAGTTTAATCATGACACCCCGTATATGTTTAGAGTTTTAGAAGTAATTTAAAATTACATAAACGTTCGGTAAATTTATGATATAAATCCTGTTAATTGCAAAGCATGTGAAAAACTTCGATGGTTAAGGAGGAACACCAGTGTGCACTTGGATGCGAATGTTGTCTATTACCCCTCTACTCCACGCACACAGGCTATATTTACTGGGAGGGTACTTGGACTCAATTCGTAAATTTCCCGAACGTGTATAATTTGAATGTTTCACAAATAAATCTAGTTTCGATTTTAAAAATTACGTTAATTACTAGTCTTCATTCTTCTAATAACCCATGAAACTTAGAACCCCTTTAAATTTTTTCTCACATTCCGATTTAGTTTATTTCTTGCACGAGTAAAATTACTGTTCAGCGGGAATGTATTAAAAGAGCTATATAACTTGTTTAGGTTATTAGATGAAGAATTCAATAGGGTAAGGTGGGACAAGTGCATCTCCAAAATTGATTAGTAACACTTTCCCAATTATTTTGTTTTCCAGAAAAATAAGTCGTATAATTTTCTGGTTACCCTTTTTTATTTTTCGTTACACTTGGGACAAGTGCGTCTTTGGCCGTGGGAGAACTATCTGAGTAAATAATAAAGGTTTCGCGAACAAGAGCGTGTTACTGTTACTTTCTCTCTTTTCCTGCACTTTTTACAGAACTTAATAATTATCTCTACCCATTTAAGTGAAATTACTTTTTTTGTGGTAGAAAAAAACATTGTTATAGTTTCAAAATATCTTTTTTGCACCAAAATAATCTTTGAAAAGCGTCTGCAGTTTACAATCATGAAAAAAAGTGAAAAACTCGATTTTTTATTGTACATTATACAAGCGACCAATCTTCGTGATGGATAAAAGTCAAAAGAAATTCAAAACAATTTTATGTCCGCAGCGAGCCAAACGGCCACGTCCGTTAAGCGGTTGGACGGATATGAGGTCGAAGAAGGATTATTTGTTTATGCTAAACCTTGTTTAACCTTATAATTAACATTTTTAAGACTTAAAATAATTAACTCCCACTATTTACACTCAAATTAATTATAATACAGAACGCACAATTGGTGTTTAATAATGCGCTAAAGATAACAAAATCTTTACTTAAAAACTCAGCAAGATGAAACTGCCATGTAGCACCGTGTAGTTCCTAATTTTAATATCGAAATATATAAAATAGAACAATTTATTATCTAGATGAAAGGTGGTATGATACTCATGACACCGTAAAAAAAGGATGCACTGATGGATCTAGGAAATGTCAACCAATCTCATTTCCCCCTAATAAAGGGACTCGGTTGATTATATTACACTGTGGATCAGTTGATGTATGGGTTGACAATGCATTGAAACGGTGCGGAAAGAACATGGAAGACTGTAACGTGGATTACCACAAGAACATGGAAGGTGAAATATTTGAGGAATGGTTTGAAAATACCCTAATTCCAAAATTAAAACCGAATAACATTATTGTTCTTGACAATGTGAAGTACCATTCGAGATAAGTGTATAAAATTCCTAACAAGAGTTCTACTAAGCTGGAAAATTATAATAAAGCACAACTGTTGGAAGTCCTGCAAATGAAAAATTATGAGATGTATATTGTAGATAATGTAGCAGAGAGATATGGTCACAAAGTGTTGAGATTACCGCCATATTTCTGTATTTTCAATCCGATTGAATTAATTTGGTGTAAATTGAGGAAAAATGCCAGAAAAGGAAATATTTTTCCGAAGTTCGATAAAAAATTCGTAGAGTTAATTCAAAATGAAGTGTCGAAAATTAACAAGGAAGATTGGGAAAAAAGAATTAGGAAAGTAATTATAATTGAGGATGATTATTTAAAAATTGCCAAATTTCATAAAATTGAACAAAGAAGAATTAGACACAATAAGACTTATAGCACATAATAACGGGTACCCTCATAATATAATCAAAAATATAATCTACAAAAAACAAAATAAGTCCCTCTTGAAAGAACTGTATCCCACTATTAACGAGAAAAAAGTTCAAACATATATTTCATTACCATATTCAGGTCAACTCTCTTATTCAATTAGCAATACTTTTTCCAAATTTAATATTAAAATATCTTTTAGTTCTAACAAAAATATAGGCAGACATCTTTTCAATGCAAAACAAAAAACTAATATCTCTAAAAAATGTGGTGTATATCGGTTAGATTGCCCAGAATATAACGCCTCATATGTAGGTCAAACAGGTAGATCGTTCGGAGTAAGATATAGAGAACACATTCACACACAAAAACAACATTCCAACTTTTATAAACGCCTAACAGATTCTGGTCATACAATAACTGATGACCATCAACCAAAAATATTACGTATTTGTGGGAAAAATAAAAACCTTAATTTATTAGAAGTGCTAGAAATTAATAAATTAAATAGGAATAAAAATTACAACATATTAAACGACCAAATAGATTTAAATAAGTCTCCGTTATTAAACTTATTCAGTTAACCTACTGCTAATAAAAATCACACCATAATGTATAATTTACTATCTTGAAAACCCCTATATTTAAATACATACAAATGTACAAATTTGAATTATATTATAAACCATAAAGTAACCCATCCTTCTATTCAGTTCAGTTTATATTTAAATGAAAGTAAAATCTGTGTATAATTTAGTTTACTTGAAAATGTCCGAATAGGATGGATGAAACTAGCTGTAAAATAACAAATAAAGTGAAAATTAGACAATAAAAAGTGTTTATAATTTTTTTAAGCCAAATTTCATATAAATCGTGGAAATAAATTTATTATAAATTTAAACGAGGATAGTTGTTCATCTCAAAATGAAGAAGAGTGTGAGAAGAACGAGGATTCAGAGGAAGAAACAATGTGAGGTGAGGTAAAGTGAAGTGATTTGAAGTGAAGGAGTGAATTTTGTGAAATCAGCTGCATTATTTAATTCTGTTTTTGTGCTTTCGTGGTTCAGTGCTTGAAAAAAATTCTTTTTCAGGATGTTATTATTTATTAATGTCATTATTTTTTTATTGTGACAAAAATATGTTTTTCTGTTTTTATTATAGTAATAACTTTACTGTTAGAATTTATTTTTAGTTTATTTATTGCGAAAAATATTTGTTTCTGTTATTATTTTGAGAGTATATTTTTTGTTTTTATTTTGTTTTTTAAAGTTTCCTCGTTACTTTTTAAATAATTTCATTATTCTATACAAATATTCCATACCGATCCTTTCCTGGCAAAAAATGCTCATACCTCTTCGCGGTTCTTGCTGGGTAGTAACAATTTATATTAAACGAACTTGAATGCTGTAACTACTGTATGTGTAGTCAATACTTTAAATTCAATAATTTTATTTCAAGTTAATACTTTTTTGTACAATTGTTTAATTGTTGCCAGCTAAACTGAATACAAAGACCTACATTGAAAAAGTAAACTAGCGAACAATACAGTTAAATCCGGCTCTGCATACCGTAGCGTCTTACCCCGCACGTCCCGTCACTATATCGGTTTCGTGCACTATACCCTATTTGGTTAGTCAAAGAAACTGTAGTTAGAAATAGAGGAATGTTGAATGTTAAACCGTTTAGTAAGACCCTCTTAAAATTAGCATAATTTAGCAAAATAATGAGCCCATTACCTTCTTTGTTGAAAATTGCGTAATTGCTTTGGTAAATTCAAGTTTGAGGTTGTGCAATTTGGAACAATAACATGAAATAATTAATGATAATTAAATCTCTAACGTTGAGGTTATTGTTGCACTTTTCATAATTATTAGGACGGAATTTCATCACTCCACTAGTATTCCTACAACGTTCAAGAATGCATCCTAGAATAAAGTAAAAAAGCTACTACAATATACAGCAAAAAGTCGGTTTTAGCTCTTTATGTTTTATGTGATATGAATAAAGATACCACAAAAAGGGAACTACAAAAGGAAACCTTTTATTGAACGAATTTTCACAATTTTTAGAAGTTTGGAAGTTAATTAAGAACAAGACTGCAGTAAGCCTACAAAATACTTTCTCATATACAAGGTGTTCAGTAAAAATTGAGTTAAAATATCACAACATACAACTATTGTTAAAATAGTTTTTGATATGTAAGGCAAAAAATAAATTTTGCAAATATACTGCATTTATATTACGATTTTTTTTAATAGCTGTCCAACAGAATAATTCAGTTCCTTTAACGCTTCAACTTTTTAAATTAAATTTGCCCAAATATGTTTGTTTGAATTTTTATTCAATGAATTATTTTCGTGAGACAATTAATTATACCTGCTAATCACTTTGATTGATCGTCATATCTAATAGGAAATCAGTTACAATTAAACCATGAATTAATATTTTAACCCTTAATATAGCAAGATACAAAAGTGGCAAGGAAATTTACAAAAAAATTTTAAAAGCGATGTTCAGTAACGTCGTTAACCCATATTCATAAAAAAAGTAAATTAGTTTACTTCAGTTATTTGAAATATGAGTTGTATCTTATGGGACACCACAAATTTTCCAATATGTACTTGGCTAGTGTTGGTATATTATAACAAACATTATAAAGAATAGAGGCATGGAACAATCAAGAGTTTTCAATTTATTTTTTATTTCTTCTCTACAACCTCGAAGCAAAACGAAACTTCTCATATACAGAATGGGCTAAATTTTAATCGGGAAACTTAGAGAATCGATAGAGTACGCCAAAATAATATCGATTTGTTATACAGAGTTATTCAGTAGGATATGAGTAATTAAAACACTTTTACTGTTGCTTATAATAAAATGAGATTTTTACGCAATAATAAGTAGGCTGTGCCATTTATTCAGTAGGATCTGAACGATCTTGTTTTGTATCCATGACATTCCATTGCGTTAGCTTTATGAGCAACCTCTCTTCATCGCATTTTAAGACACGACTTGAAGTTATATCCCTATAGACTGCATGCGGTACAGCAGCTAAAAGGTGGTGATAAACCAACACGTGTTGCCTTTTCGCAAACTTTTACTGCAGACATTTTATCACATTACAGATGTTATTTAGATAGAGATATAAAATTGTGAGCCGTACACTTATTAATCACGTTACAAGCAACGACATTTGGTTAACAATTCAATCTGGTTTTCGCAAAGATCATAGCACCATAACAGCACTTATGAAAGTCACCAATGACCTTGGTCAACACTGACGTACTTTTCCACGAAACACCAAAACACTATATACTGCACTTGACGCCCGTTTCACCAACCAAGTTGGCATCGTCTAGAGATGATTAAAACTGTAGTTTTAATTATCTTCAAATGATGCCAACTTGGTTGGCGAAACGGGCGTCGAGTGCAGTATATAGTGTTTTGTGTTTCGTGGAAAACTATGTCAGTGTTATCTTCACATCAAAGGTTCCAACCCACTCCTTGTTCAAAATATTGAAGAATCAAAAACAACATTTTTAGTACTTATTGACTACAGCAAAGCATTTGATGTAATTAATCATCAATTACTTATTGCTAAGTTGAAATATTACAAAATTCATTCTTCAGCAATAGCATGGTTCACTAATTATCTTTCTGGCCGTACACAAATTGTGAAACTGGATGATATACTTTCAGATGAATTATCAACCATAAAAAGAGTGCCTCAAGGAAGTATTCTTGCTCCTTTACTGTTCACCGTTTATACAAGTGACTTACCTGCAGTGTTAACTGCTGACTGCAAAATGCATATGTATGCAAAACTAAATGATAACTTAATTTCTATATCTACTCATTCAAAAAACCACGGTATGGTAATCAAACTCTCTAAAATAATGACCTTGTGCGTGGGCAGTAATATCTCATGTGCTAAAACTATGTCTAACTTAACGTGACATAATCCTAAATGGAAATAGAATAAGCATTAGTGATACTGCAAAAAACCTCGGTGTTATCTTTGATGCAAATCTCACCTTCGAAAAATATCTAACAATGAAATGCAATTTGACATACCTACTCTAAAATTAAGTATATTTACAAATACAAATATATTTTGCCCAGTGAAACAAAATGGACATTAGTTAATTCTTTAATCCTAAGTCATTTTGACTACGCCAGTAGTGTATATTACAATTTTTTAACTCAACAATTTAAAAACAAAATACAGATTGTTCAAAGTTCTTGTCTAAGATTTTGTTATAATTTAGAAGGGATCATATAACACCACATTTCAACACTCACAATATTTTAAAAGTCGAGCCTAGGTTTACTCTATGTATATACTTCAAATAAAGAATGTTATGATTATAGACGTTTTATAAATACACCAATGGCATCGAAGTCATTGATGTATTTATTTTCAACATGGGGTAGTGGGCGTAAACGTGAAAGCTACGCGAGTCGCCTATATCTACCTATGAGTTGCTATTGAAGACCCGACCATAACGAAACCCGTCGCGTCGTCGGTCAGTAGGTAACTGTTTTTTTATATCTGGAAGCCGTCCAATTATCTGATAAAAACCTTTAATTTTTTTTTTTTCGTTTATATAAAAAAAACAGATTTATTTCATAGTACATAAGAATATTTTATCATTTCATATTGTTTGGAAATGTTTCATTAAGTGTTTACGATATAATATTATATCTACGTAAAAGTCGTCTCTAGAATTAGTCGATACCTCCCAATTTCTATTTATCACCCTGTATCTTAATAATTAAGCAGAACAGACAAACCTGTAGCCGTTCCTGAATAGATAAGGTATCCTCTATCACCCCTAGATGTATGTACAGTTCGCCATGAAACACTCTGTATACCTAGAAACTGCTATAGGTGCACATTTTTTATAAAATAAGATGTGTCTCATAGGATATAGTATTAAAATAGTCTATGTTTAAGTTTTTCTTGTAGGATAGGTTATCAAATTAAGGGTTTTAACATTGTGCTCCTTGGTTTGTTATTAATATTGTGTTAAAAATTGAGCAAAAAACAAAATAAACAGATCCAATCATACATTCTAGGTAGATAATTTTGAAAATAAAGCACTGTGTATTGCTGATGAGCTTAAACGAGTTTGAGATTTAAATAATATATCTAAACGACAACACCACGTTGATAGAATTAAGAACAACAACTAAATAGATTACTGCTGCTCTTCATGTCTGTTCATTTCAGCCCTGTACCTTAATCACATTTTAGAAGTGTCATTGTGACGTGCACAAGTACAAGACGATAATAAGAAGCTGAGGATTAATCAAGAGTAATCTTTCGTCTAAACATTTTCAAGCGGGTTTAAGAAATCAAAGGGATTTCCCTTCTTTGAGAGTTTCTTTCTGCAGTCGGACCATAAAGATTTTCACTTAAATGGGTCTCATTTTAGAATCATTTGAAACTAGACTTCTCTCACTTTAACTTACCTCAGTATTTACTAAATACGATATTGATATTATACTCGATTCTATGAAATTTTAGTAATGTGATATATACAGTGTGTCTCAGTTTTATGTACCAATACCTCGACAATCGAGAGATTTACGAAAAAAAGTTTCGATAAACACATCATATTTCGTTCGGTTTCAGAGACACAGGGCGTCGAAATTTATTTTAAGATTATTTTTTCTCTCATAAATATATTGAGATATTGATGTAAAACTTAGTAAATTTATTGAACAGTTTATGAGTAATATTTACTCTCTATTTTAAAAATTCTGGTTATCTTAAGATCAAGTCCATCTACCATTTAAACCGCTCAATCCTTTTTTTCGCCGCAGATAATTTTTGATTATTCATTTGAGTGATAATTAGGGGTCTGATTTGTATTCCATTTTTCAGTGCTGGCATTTATAAAAGAAATATAGATATTAATAAATACCCCATATAAAAAATCATCTGGTGTATTTATTTATATACCTGTAACATATGCAACCTGTGGAACCAGGATAAAAGCAGTGAGTTGCCCTTACTGTGCGGGTATAGGAGAATTTTCAGTGTAAAGTTATATGGAGCTTGGCAACTTGGTGACGGTGGTGTTTAGTAACAATGTTTAGTAATCTTAACAACCTGAAAGTGTGTGAGTGAGCGCGTGGTGGTGACAACAACAAAAATTTCTAGAAATAATAATAAAATAGTTATTGGGTATTACATAATATGCATCCTTTTAAACCTAACGTGTATTGGAAGTGCTTAATTTATTATCTACCTAAAACTTTTATACTAGCGTATTCAGATAAGAATAATAGTAGGTATAAAATATAAAAAACTATAGGTATTTATAATTGTTATCATCTTTGGTTTGAAAGGATGCTTATATAATACCCAATAATTATTTCATTATTATTTTTTTTAGAAATGCATAAATATGAGGCAAATAAAATGTCATATTTTTTAAAACAACAGAGTTTTTTCACATATTCTGTGTACTCCATGCAATGACGTTACGTGCTTGATACACGCCATGATTGTGAAATACATTTAAATTCGGCTATTCATCGACAAAATTTGACGGTACAGTTACAAAAGAGGAATTTTTGTTATAGTTTGTGTGTCATATTTTGAACATGTAGTTTTCCTTCATTTAGTAGCCATACATTGCGTAAAACATATCTACCAAGTGTATATAAAAATGTTGGATCATAGAGGACGTACGAAATAAATTTTTGTGGGTGACAGTGGATGAAACAACTGAGTTTCGGTGTAATAAGATTGTTAATGTTATACTAAGGATTTTGAGTGTTTAAAAGGCTTTGTCTCTATTAGACAGCAAAAGTCGAGCTATAAATAATAAACTAAAAAATTTTTACCTGGGATGCAAAACAATGTGCAAAAATCATTAAAATTATCAGCGCGGTTTATCAGTGCCTGCCCATGTGAACTACTTACAATTTGCAACATTGATCTCGGTAGTCGTGGAATGTTCATTTTCCTCATACAAACGTATGTACAAACCAAATTACTCAAACTTACTAGCCACGAATATTAGTTGTGACGTGACCATGTATTCTGAATAATACACTGTATCAAGCGGTTTGTATTTCATTATTCATGTTATACTTTTACTTTTATTTGTCTACGTATGTCATTCTGTCAACCATATGAAGCAGTAGTAGCTACCGGTCCGGGACTCTGGCAAGGTATCCTGTCCCTGTCCCTTAAAAAATAAATTTCAACTTCCTGTATCTCTGAAACCGAACGAAATACAATTTATTTTTATGTATGTATTTTTATGTTTGTATATTTTTTTTCTTAAAATGAGGTCCTCTCGATTGTCAAAGTCTTGATACTTAAAAGTGGTACACTCTGTGTACAGAGTGAATCGCCTTTAATACCGAAAATTTTAAAATTTGATAGATATCGACGACATAACGCTGTTTTGTAGTAAACTTTTTTTCTGCAGGTTCTTCTTTTTCGAGATATGAGGGCGTTGAAAATATATACAAATTATTTTTTTGAGGTTTTTATTTTTTTTCTCTCTAAGCTAAAATATGATGATATGCATTTTGGCTGAGGTATTATATCCTCCAAGTTCAGAATGAGCATTTTATTAAATCAGATATTTGATTTTGTGTTAGTGCATTATGATGTCCCACTACTAATATTCCTGTCCTTTAAAAATTACAAAATAATAACTAACCTTTCTTAAAAAAAAGTGCGACATGTCGAGAACTGCTGGAGGCGAGAAGGAATGACATGTCTTATTATTATTTTTTATCATTATCAGTCATCCAATCCTGCTAGAAGCTTCGCACACGGCTGGACTAAATTCAATACGTCAGCGGTAATCAAACAATTTTGTGTATTATTTAAAATAATTTTTGCCACACGAGACTACACCTGAAAACCCAACACAATAAAACTTTAATAAAAAACTAAAAATGTTCTACTTTGCCGGGTTAAATGTATAAGATATTATACAGAATTTTGCTCTTATTCCTCAGCGACGATCGCGTACTGTTACTTTCGCGTAGCGGAGTTTGGCATATGGTTTGCTAACCTGGAATACAACACAATGTGTAAAATTTGTGAAAATTATCTGCGCGGTTTATCAGTGCCTGCTAGTGATGGAAATAATCGAGATATTTCAATAATCGAGTTTTTAGTAATTTTAGCCTCCTAGGTTATTTGTTATTTTTATATCATGTGGGTGCATTTATTTATAATAAATAGTATTACGTACTAAATTTTGAACTGTTTTGTGTTTTATATACTTTACCACTACTTTTAAATTATTTCACACTAAGTATGTACCAATTTATAAAAAAAAATCTATGGGTTTGCTGTACTCTGTTGTTGCAACTAATTAATTACCTACTTTGTATTTTATCGTATTCATCGATCGAAGGTTCTAACTCGAAATCGAGAGAATAATCGAATCAGACGCCGCCGCATTCATCGCACAATAATTGTGTACAACTAATTTTTTTACTACTGATATTAGTACTATTAATTTTTAGAAGTCATAATCGATTACTTATCTCGATACATTTAAAAAATCGAATAATTCGATTATCGTATCTCAATTATTTCTGTCACTACTGCTTGCCCATGTGAACTATTTAGAATTTGCATGTTTAACCTCGGATGTGGACCGTTCATTTTTTTGTACAAACATACATACAGACCAAATCGCTCAAATGCAACAGCTATGAATGCAAAACGATTATTAGTTGTGACAATGTACGCTAATGCGTTGGCAGATTTCAGTCATTCTGAACAATACATGGTATCAAACGGTATGTATTTTATTATTCATTTTATACTTTTGCTTTTATTTGTCTACTTACGTTCCACTGCCAAAAATGATCGAGGTAGTAGTAGCTGCGGGTCCTGGACTCTGGTCCAGTTTCTTCTCCCTATAAATATTATGTCACAGAATAAATTATTCTCTTCTGTTCTACATTATGAGGTTTTGTTAAATTTTTTAAAAAACTATAGTCTGGGTATCTCATTCATTACTACTAAATTAATATTAATTCATTTCAAAATACTATCACGCTAAAATAAACCAAAACGATCTGATTGCATGACCATAGCAGTTACCAGATTTAAATAGCTTTATTATTATTATGTATATTGATAAGTTATTTAGGTCTCGATATGCGAAATTAACCGCCTGATTACGGCGGCGCACAGACAGCACTGGAAATATTTTCAATCTCTCTAGAACTTTTCTGAATATACAGTGATAAAGGAATGTGATGCCATTACTAAAAAATTACGATATATTGGTAGAGGAAATTCAGGCTAAGTGATGTGCGGTCAGGCAGAATATCTATAAAATTCTCAAATGGGGGAAAAGTTTAAATAAATAAATTTATTTTACGGTTACTGTAAATTCATACTTGGTTAGATATTTTTCGCTGTACTGAGGTTTCGGTATACAATTTTTATTTTAATATTTAATAAACGACTACGTACCGATGCCGATGTAAGGCTAACGAGAAACATCATAAAACTTGTATTAACATCTTTTTCATTCTACGTCTTGTTTACAACCAACAAAGAAGACGAACAAGGCATATTAAAACAGGAATAATTTATTTGTTTTGGAGTAGCTAACGTAAATTATTAGGTATACAGGGTGTTTTTGAAATATTGGGTACAATTTCAGGATCGTTTTAATAATGCCAAAATATCAAAAAGTTAAAATAAATACATGACCAGAAATGCTTTCCAAGGGAGTTACCGCCCCTTGGAGTATTATTCCCTTTGATTTTTTTACAGTTCGTTACCGAAATATGATGATTTTGACAAAATTACACAAAAAGGTATAGTACCTCAATAGGATACCAAATCAATAATTAAAAAAACAATTTTTGGATATCTTCTTTGGATCGTAGCTCCCCTAAAAAGCGTTTGCTTTTATTAACAAGATCAATAATGTGCAGTTACAAAAGGACATGTTTATGATATTTGTTGTTCATTGTTTCCAAGCTTATCAATCCCACAAATTAGACTATACAAAGATTTATTCGAATCAAACGATATAATTCAAGAAGCAGCAGAAGTAAAAAAAATATGGGTGATTCTTTTGCTCACTATCTAAATAACTTCCTCAAATAGAAATAGTAATTGAGATTTTTTGCCCAGATATGTTCATAAAGAAAATTGAGAAATCAAATAAAAAAGAGTCATAACAAAGTCGAAAGTAAGTCGAAAGTGAAATTGTATTTATATTTATATCATGTGAGTACAGAATACAGATAACATTATTTAGGAGAATTATCAAGCCGTTACCGTTTTGGCCATAAGATTTATCGACAGTGTATACCCAAAGTTATCGACACATCTATAAATTATTCCCTGTTAGGAATTTATAGACATTTCTATAAATTCCGTATTATTTATTTATAAATATTAATATAAGATTAATAAAATGTAACCATAATCGAACCTCTCAGTGCAAGAAGTACCTAAGTAACATTTTTACGGTGCTTTATATAAATAGGAACTAGATGGCGCTTAAATCAAGATTTAAGCGCCATCTAGTTCCTATTTATACAAAGTACAGATCACACAACCTTGATTTCTCCTAACATGTCTCTAAGCCGTCTAATATAATGCAGCATTCGTACTTTTTATTTGTGTTTTACTGCATGAAGTACCTAAGTTGTGAAAAAATCCCTGTGTTAAACAATACCTAAGTATCAGATAAATATAACCAAATAAAATATGTATTTGAATGTTGCCTTATGGTTCTGTGCTAATAATGTCTGATTCTGAAAGAAGTGTGGAGGGTAGGATAGTTTATAAAATAGCAGTAAACTGTAAAGAGTTATGTAATATGTTTTACTGTGTATTTTAGAACCATTTTCCGCTAGTGAGGATGAATCGATACCAGATAACCTGAGTATAGATTCTTTGAAGATTCTTACAGTAATACTGGAATGTGTACCTTCAACGAGTAATATAGACAAACATACAACACAAAAATCTTCAACACATATAGCATTGTTGGAAAATATATCCTTAACTAATAACCTGTTAAATGTAGAGTCTAAACCTACAACACAAATATCTAAGAAGAGGAAATTAACACCTCATTTATGAAAGAAATACATGAAAACATAAAAACTAAGGATTCTCTGGAGCAAAAGTTAATTCCAAATTGTCGTTGCAAACGCAAAGAAAAAATAGATCCGAATACTGCCAATAAAGTATTTGACCATTTTAAAAATTTGAGTAGCCATAGTGAGCAAAAGTTATATCTACGGGGTTGCATTCGAGCCATTCTTACGTTGCAGTATAAAAATAAAAACTAGAGAGGTTTCTAAATACAGTGTTAATATTGATAATAAATACACAATAAAAGGCCTTTGCGCACCGACCCTCGATCTATTGAATGTGTTCATGAATTTATAAAAAATTACCAGCAATAGAATCTCATTATCGACAAAGTAGCAACTCACATAAACAATATCTACCTTCAGAGTTGACGGTTGCAGATTTGCATCGGAAATATAACGTCGACCACGTGGAAAACAAAATGTTCCATGACATCTTTAATGGCATTTTCAACAAGGGCTTTAATATATCTTTTGCTCATCCTAAGATAGATATATGCACGACATTTTCCAAATTTATTGCTGACCAAATTAAGAAATGATGCTGCAAAATTCCGCGTTTTAGAAACAAATAGGGAAATGGATTTAAGAAGAGCAGAAAATGTCTTTAAAGCACTAAAGGAGAAAATAGAAACCCTAATAACGAAGAACTGGTTCTTTGTTTTGATTTCGAAAAAAATTTACCATTACCTGTTACAAACATACAAGATGAATATTATTTGCGGAAATTGTGGCTCTCGCCAAATGAGGTTATAACTTGTCTTGACTATTACTTAAAAAAGAAACTGAACAGAACAAAAAAAAACCTTATTTTGCGACAACTGCTTTTCGCAGACTGCCTATCGAGATTCCCTGTGCTCATCAAGTGTTTTTGAGGAAATAAAAAATAAAAAAATTCAATCCCTGGGATTTCAAAATGTAGGAGCTTACTATCTAGCAGAGGAGAAAATCCCAAAATGCGGCAAACAACTTATGGGTATTTCCAAGACTGCATATCGCTCTATAAAGTTGGCAACTCTCGAATTTCTTATGCTGATAATCCATGTAATGCATACAGTAAATTAAAAAAAAAAGAAAATCGAATGTTTTATAACTGCCTTGATTTGCCCATCCAGGAACAGAATGAAAATGATGATACTGAAGATGTTGAAAAAACTGAACATTATGAATAAATACTGATATGAAATATTTTTTCCTCCATTTTACTTTTTTCAATAATTATTGGAAATTAAATTTGATTTTAAGTGAGTGCAGTTTTGATTTTTGTTAGTTTTCTTGAGTGAAATAAATCATTGATATTAATATATTTGCTTAAAATTTTCTTGTCAAGAGATCCCTAAGTGAAAATATTTTGGGAAGGGGGTCAATAAGCTATTACATTATTTTTAAAGAATTACAGGAAGGTATATGTGTATGTTTAGTATGAAATAAAAAAATATGTTTGTGGTAAAATTATATTCTTGCTTTCAAGAGAAAATTTAATCCTTTAAATACAATTTGCTTAAAGTTACTTTGATGTCACTTAGGTACTTTTTGCTCTGATGCGTTCAATTTCACTTCGTCTCTGTGACTATTAAAATTTCAATGTCGTTTGAATCATCGCAACGTACTAAAAGTACGTTGATTCAAATGACATGAATTTTATAAATATTTAAATTTCATTTTCGTGCAGTCCTTTTATGCTAAAGGTATATGAATATTTTATTGTTATGTATGTATGTAATAGAAAGTTCATAAGAATATATGTAAGTATATGCTGACACAGATTTGTGTAAATAAATATAGAAATCAATATTCAATAAATCATAAGTTTCCTTAAATAAATTTTATATCGTCATTCATTCAATTAGCAAAATATAATTAAAATTGACACAATAATTCAAAATAATGTATATAGTGTGGTGGTGACGCGCCTTTTAACATATGCATATATAATTAATTTCGATTTTAAACTTAGTTATTTTCATTTTCATAAACACATGAATGTTTCGAAGGAGTAAAGTTATCCCTGCGAATCGCTACCACCACTGTTTTAGGCGAGTTTTGTCTCTCGGAAACATATGTCCGCTTTTTGTTTCCGAACAAAATGGAACTGCACAACACTGAGTTTTTTTTATTTACTTGTGTACGAATAATAATAAAATCCTATAAACTTCTTCCGCGTCTAACAATTACTTTTGACAGCTACCTTACTCGCCAGTGGCGCCAACTGGTGAGCCTCGGTAGCACTCAGTGGCATCTGATCTAACAACTGCTACTTTTCTCAATTGTTTTAAACCTTTTTTAGCACGGCGCGCGTGGGCGATACAATAATAATAATAATAATAATAATAATAATAATGATTTATTGTCCAAAAAGACTATACAGGATAGCATGAGACACGTCAAAACACTATAAGATTAAGACGTCAACACCATACTCTAAATCTGACAGTGATGCTTACCATCAAGCAGCACTGTCTAGATAGGATCCGAGCGCTCATGGCGATAAAGAAAACATTGAAGAGGCGGGTGAGGAGTATGGAACAAAACAATTTGTTCCGTACGAATCCTTCCCGCCTATTTCAAGAGCCACAGCGTGTTGTAGATAATCCGCCGACTGTAGAAGATGTCGAAACCTTTTGGAAGGGAATCTACGAAACGACGCGTCCATTCAATAGCGACACTCCAGCAATTGCACACTTCGAGGCTCTGTGTCACACACATCGTGAAGAGCCAGATGAAGTGTGCCCGGCAATCAGTACGGAGGAAGTCCAGCAAGCACTTGTTGGCACCAAGAACTTCGCTGCCCCGGGCCCAGACGGCATTAACAACTGGTGGTGGAAGAAATTTCCGTCCACTCACCGCCGTCTGGCGCGAGTTTTCAACTCATGGTTGAACGAGGGGCAGCAGATTCCGGACTGGTTTGTCGAGGGACGTACTGTGCTTATCCCCAAAAAGGGGGGATCTTTCCGACCCGAGGAATTATAGGCCGATCACTTGCCTCAACTCCTGCTACAAGATATTTACACGTATCTTGTATGCAAGGACACTGAGGTCTGTTGATCCGGTCTTCCAGCAGATACATGAACAGCGTGGTGCCAAGAAGGGCATGGCAGGTTGCAAGGACAGCCTGCTGATAGACCGCTGTATTACACAGGATTCTGTGCAATACAAGCGGAATCTATCGATGGCCTGGATTGACTACCGCAAGGCATTTGATACAACATCGCACGAGCTATTGTTGCACTTGCTCGAATGTCTTGCGGTACCAGCACCACTAGTGAGATGCATAGAACAGCTGCTGCCACTCTGGAAGACTCGCTTCACCATAACATCAGGTGCACAGCGGGTCACGACAGAGCAGGTGGCATTTAGGAGGGGAGTTTTCCAGGGCGACTCCCTGAGTCCTCTCCTCTTCTGCATCTCACTGCTACCGTTGTCTGCTGGGCTCCGCCAAACCCGCGGGTATCAATGTGGACCACCCAGCGACCGGAGGCATAAGGTCACCCATCTGTTTTATATGGATGATCTTAAACTTTATGCCTCCGGAGAGCGCGAACTACAAAACGCTCTTAGGGTGGTCGAAGAATATACGCGGGCAATTGGTATGGAGTTCGGGTTGGACAAATGTGCAGTCGTCCACCTCAAGAGAGGACGATGCGGGGAATTCTCTGAAAATGCGCAGCTCGCAGACGGAAGCATCCTAAGACATCTGGATGCCGGAGAGACCTATACATACCTGGGTGTGCAACAAAGGCACATCCAAGATGTAATACAAATAAAGGATTCTCTCCGCGGCAAGTACAGACACCGCCTCCGAAAGATTTGGTCTTCCGAACTTTCGGGGAAGAACAAGGTGTCTGCTACTAATATGCTTGCCGTTCCGATTCTGCTCTACTCCTTCGGAGTAGTAAAGTGGAGGGTAGATGAGCTGCGCCAATTAGACAGAGATACCCGCAAGATGATGAATATTCACAGAAGTATTCATCCTAGATCGTCCGTTCCTCGTGTGTACCTCCCACGTCAACGGGGGGGCCGAGGACTCTTGAGCCTGGAGTGTACGCATGGCAGAGTAGTACTGAGTATGGCATGTAACATACTCAGGAGCTCAGATCCCCTCTTGCGGTTCGTAAAACATCACGAAACTGTAGGAGTGGGAGCAGGATTGTTCAAGGCAGCAAAAAGAGCCGCAGATGAACTCGGCCTCGCATTTGACATCAGGCGAGGAGGCCGGCGAGGTGCTGATGTTGCGTCAGTCACCGAACTTCAGCCAAATCGTCTGAAAGCCCGAATTAGAGCTGCCGAACAGGAAAATCTGTTTCGGCAGCACGTCGATAAACCCCAGCATGGTGTCTTCTATAAGAACATAGAAACACTGGGTTTATCGACCAGGCTGACCTTCGCCTTTCTAAGGTCAGCAGGGCTTAAGTCGGAGACCGAGGGATTCATTATGGCCTGCCAAGATGGTGTTATCAACACCTTGGTCTACCGTAGCCGCGTGTGGCGTGTAGAGGTTCCTGATATCAACTGCAGGACCTGCCATCAGGCGCCGGAATCGCTCATGCACTTACTTTCTGCATGTCCCATATATGCGATTTCGGCCTACATCCACCGACATAACGCGGCTTTACGAGTGCTATACTACCATCTAAGGCACTCGTACGGGGTAGACCAGACACCAGTGCTGCCTTACGTCCCCGGAGATATTGAGTCCGTTGTCGCGAACGAGAAATGCCGGATTTACTGGAACTACTCGTTCCCGACTGTCAGGCTAATCCAAGCCAACAAGCCTGACATAGTCCTCCTCGACCATCAACTCAAGGTGATGTATGTTATCGAGTTCTCGGCACCTGCTGAGAAAAACATCACCTTGAAGGAAGAGGAGAAACGGACCAAATATCGCGATCTCCGGTACGAGCTCCAAGTGCTGTACCCAGGCTACTCGGTCAAAATGGTCGTCCTTATAATCGGTGTACTCGGAGGGATAAAGCCTACGCTGCTCTCGGAACTGAAGATCATACCAGCCTGCCAAAAACCAGCCGAGTGGCTGGCAGGCAAAATGCAGAAGGCGGTCATTCTGGGTTCTCTCCGTCTGCTTAGGGCACACGATTCTGGTATCTACAGTCACTAACCCTGCGGGATGCGGGGAGTGGCTGTAGTTGATGCGCCGGCGCGACTCCCGTGAGGCGTCGGAGGCCACGGGAGGACTGACCGGTATCGGGAAACCGAAAAAAAAAAAAAAAAAAAAAAAATGATTTATTGTCCAAAGAGACTATACAGGATAGCATGAGACACGTCAAAACACTATAAGATCGAGTGTACAAAATAATTTGCTGACTCCAATCCTCCAGTGAACACAAATTCAAATAAATAAAAATACACATAAAGATTTGATTTAGCAACAAGTCATATGATATACAAGATAAATAATTATAAAAACAAACATAAAAATTGATATTAAAAAACATACAAAATAATTTATATATTACTATTACCGTTATAAGAAACATTTTAAATCATCGTTCAGAAACTCTTCTAGACTATAATAGCAGTTATTCAACAAAATTCGTTTAAGCTCATTTTCAAAATTATAAGCATTCATTTGCTTCAACTGTGCAGGTAACTTGTTATAAAGCTTTATACCAATATATTGTGGACTTAGTTCATATGTTGACAAGTAGTGCAAAGGTATTAAAAGATCATCTTTGTTTCGGGTGTTATAAAGATGGTTACAGTTATTATTAAAAAATAAGTTTAAGTTTGTGTGAACATAAATCAAAAATTTTAAGATGTATATACAACATAAAGTTAGCAGTTTAAGGGAATTAAATAATGATCTACATGATATATACTTTGGAATACCTATTATATTTCGAATAGCCCTCTTTTGTAACATAAAAATTCTTTCTGCTTTGTTTGTTGCACCCCAGAACAATATACCATAGGAAATTTTGGAGTAAAATTGGGCGTAATAATACGTTATAATTGTTTGTTGGCTGGTAACATTTCTTAGACGATATATTTCGTAACATACAGTTGTTAATTTGTTTGCTAAAGAGTTTATATGTGTTTCCCAATTAAGAGCATTGTCTAGATAAATGCCAAGGAATTTTGTCGTGTCAAGTTGTTCTATGGATTTACCATTTATTCTTATCAAGATGCTTTCTGTTGTAATAGACGTTCTAGGTGTAAAGTTTATGAAAACCGTTTTAGAATTATTTATAAATAGTCCATTACTATTGAACCACGTAGAAAAGTTTCGTATATCATTACTAATATCGTAGACAGCTTCATTTACCGAATTAGAAGTGCATAAATATGACGTATCATCTGCGAACATAAAAACATTTTGTCCATGAGAAATTTAATTTGGTAGATCATTTATATATAATAAAAAAAGTAATGGGCCCAATACAGACCCTTGTGGCACACCATAATGGATCCGTTTACTTGTGGATCTAATATGGTTTATTTCGACTATCTGACTTCTTCCTGAAATATAAGATTTTAACCAGCCATATATTTTACCTCTTAAACCATATTCAAGTAGTTTAATTAGTAGAATATCATGATTTATTAGGTCGAAGGCCTTACTTAGATCCATAAATAACATTTACTCTGACTGTGGCACAAATTTTAAAGGAGCAAAATCTGACCTTAGTGAAATTTACAAATTTATTCAATCTGCGGATTATATAAGTAGTATTTCAGCAAAATCTGGGAGTCAATTATTAAAGCAGTAAAGACGCATTTACATAAAGCTATAGCTAGTCAAATCCTCACATACAAGGAGTTATCAACAATTTTAATTCAAATAGAAGTATTACTAAACTCTAGACCTTTGTGTTGGTTAAGTTCAAATCCGGCTGAACCGTTAACCTTAGATATGTCAAATCAAAATCCAAATTTGCTTACGTGAAAGCATTTTATAGATAACATAGTCCAATCATATGGGAAACGATGGCTGCTCGAATATTTAAATAGGTTGCAGAGTCGTCAGAAATGGAATACACCCACTTTTCCTGTTTGTACAGGAATGTTAGTTATTATCCAACATGATAATTCACTCCCACTTTAGTGGCGAATAGGGATAATTGAAATGCTTTTCCAGGCAGTGATGGCATAAGCCGTGTTGCATTTGTCAGGACCAAAAATGGTACCTACAAACCTAATCAATAGTAACATAAAGATTTATTTTTTACTTTTTTGTTCTTTTCGCTTTGTTATTTTGGAGTAAGTGTTTACCGTTAGTTAATGTTTAATAGATACATTTTGCCTTGATTTTTTTTAGTGTAATTTGAAAATAAATTTTCAGAGGCCGCGCGAAATGGTGACGTGCCTTTTAAAATATGCATATACAATTAATTTGGATTTTAAACTTAGTTATTTTCATTTTCATAGTTGGCAAAACTTAAAGTTTTAAGTTGTACGTGGACATTATTAGTGAGATGGTCGCCGTAGTATTTAGTAACAGCTACAGCAATTATGTGTGAAAATGTTAAATTTATCGAAATAAATTACTATTATATATTGTTTGTGTTGTGGTTAATAGAGGGTTGATAAAAATCATGATTTTTTAAAAAACATCAAAAAATCACGATTTAAAAAAAAATCAAAAAATTATGATTTTTTTTGATTTTTATTTATTTTTTTACATAAACATCATAATAATTGACATTAACAATGTATTTAGTACTTATATTAACTAAGATAGTTTTGTTTAAATTTACAAATGGAATAAATCGTGTACCTTATATTTATAATGGTTAATAGTTGTTTGGTGTTGTGTCGAAAAAGTAGGATTATATCCTTTGTCCTCTTTACCTCTTCTCCTTATTTTCCATAATTTTTATTGGATTACCGAGGAATTTCAACAACTTTTTTTTCGACCTCTTTTTGAATTTGTTAACATTAAATATTAGATAGATGGTAAATTATAGATGGAAATACAGTCTACTTCTCTATATAGTATAGTATCCTGAGCTTGGCTTATGCACAGAGTGTTGCACGTCAATAAATTTGCCATTTTTGATCGGACCTAAAAATTGTAATCTGTGGGTTAATTAGTATGTAGAAAATTATTATGAGCAACTTCCAGAAAACACCCTATAATAGTAAAAAAAAAATTACCAAACGTGTACTTCATTTAAGTTCCTTATTAGGACATAATATCAAATCATTCAAATCTGTATCTCACAGCATCGCATTTCGGATTTATTAATTAATAATACCTCCCAACATTTCGAGTTGTATTTGGGTCACGCCAACGTTGTGACAGCGGTGACAACAAATTACAACTCGAAATGTTTATTGGGTATTAAGAGGTTTGGACTTCGTTAAAAATAATTTTCTGATACAGGTCTAGTTTTCATCAAATATCGTCAGGAATCACGTTAGGAATCACAAAGTTTTTCCCTGAGCCATACCCCGTGTTATTAAACACAATCATTATAATACTTGTGTTTAATAACACGGGGTATTGCTCAGGGATTGTTATAAATAATTATTTATAACAATATTTATGATCTGTATTTACTAGATTTTAACTTTCTATTTGTTTGTCATTTTGCTCCCTTTGCGAACATAAAGTATACATACTGGTTCTATTCCTTGTTTGTAACATATTGCAATTTTTTTACGATTTATGGAAGGAAACTCCAGTGTTTTACAATTTAGGTAGATTTGAGATACTTCTATCTCAGTGGAGTACTACTTTTTATTTTCGATTTTTTATTGTTTTTACTGATTTATTTTGTTAATAGGTTGAAAATTTTGTTTGTTTATTCATTTATGTTATATGACTTTTTCTTTTTATTTCAATGTTTCCATTTATATATATATATATATATATATATATATATATGTATATATATATATATATGTATATATATATATATATATATATATATATATATATATATATATATATATATATATATATATATATATATATATATATATATATATATATATATATATATATATATATATATATATATATATATATATATATATATATATATATATATATATATATATATATATATATATATATATATATATATATGTTGTTTTTCAGGTTTTCGCGGGTGATGAATGTTAAATTCGTTTTCCGGGTATACTCCCGCGTAGGTGATAGGCCCCGAGAGGGACCGTGGTTGTCTGAACGACGTTTCGGCAGAATCTCATCTGCCATCTTCAGGTTCTAACAGATAACTGCTTACTGCGGCTTCTGGTAACTCGAACTGAAATGACGTTTTCTGGATCTGGCAGTTCTTTATATACTCTACCTATGTTACGCTCTGTTGCTCTCGACACACTCCGGGCGTCATGGTCTGCTGCACCCATCTCCTGATTTCGAGCGCGGCTTCGTGTAATCAGTCCTGTTCGGGCGCGCATGCGTGTGTCTGTGCTTATGTCACGGTCTGTTGCACCCATCTCCTGATTTCGAGCGCGACTCCGTGTACTTGGTCCTATTAGATTAGCTCTGGTTGGTTCCTCTTCGTGTGTTCGTTGCGTTATGTTTCTTGCTTCCTCATGGACAGCAGCATGCAATACCAGAGCAGGCTTCCATGTGGTAGGTAGTCTTTGGGTGTCATCTCGTGTATTTAGATTGTGTGTTAACACAATATATATATATATATATACATATATATATATATATATATATATATATATATATATATATATATATATATATATATATATATATATATATATTATTGTAATAGTATTCAATAACTGCCAAAGATTGTGGAAAATGCGGAATTGAACTTTAAAAATTGATTGATTTATGAAATTTAAGATTAAAAAAAGTAACACATAATGTGTTGTTTATATAAATTTAAAATGCAAAAGATTTAGAAACTGAGGGCTAGGCATGAGCAAGAGGTTGTTTCATTTACAATGCACTAATTGCAAGATTAAAGTAATAGTTACAGTTTGGATTTAACAAGAATTTATAAAAAATAAAAATTTTATGTAAACTGTTAATTAAAGATAGAGATGTAACTTAGGTACCTGTAGGTAGAATTCCAAAACGTAATGGCAGGTACAGTGTTAGAAATAAGGATATAAAACTTGTAACGTATATAGTGAACTTTAAATATGTACTATTGAAGAAGAAGATACAGTTAACAGTGTTCCTTTTTTGGACACCAAACTGATAAGAAGAGATGATAATAAAATAATTACGACTTGGTATACCAAACCAGGTGCCTCGGGTCGCTTTTTACATTTTGAATCCAACCACCCAAATAAAATGAAAAATCAACCTCATAGTAGGTATGCAAAATAGAGAGCTACAAGTCATACATCACTTAAAATACACATTTTAAAAAAACTTTCCAACTTTTCTATAGATAGTGGTTACCCACCACCGTTAGTCAAAAAACTATTGTTCAGCAGATCATCGATACATAATGGGTTACATGATTCTCAAAGGGTGCAACAAAACCCGCCTCAAATCATTTACTGCTCACTTCCGTACTTCAGTTCACTTGATCACAGATTTAAAAAAATATTTTCTAAATTTAACAATATCAAATTAACTTTTAAAAACAAAGTAACAGTTAACAACCTTTTTTCAAAATTAAAAGATAAGGACGATATTTTGGTGATGTCCAATGTGGTGTATTGCATACCATGTGATGACTGTAACAATAAGTATTTTGGCCAAACTAGAAGGAAAGTTAAAGACCGTATAACTTCCCACAAAAGTGACATCAGACTTAACAAACAGTCTTGCACTTTAGCCAATCATGCATTATTACATAATCACAATGTCAATTATAATAACGTTCAAATATTAGATTTTGAAATGAACTATCACAAACGGAGTTTTTTGGAAATTTGTTACATTTTCAAAGAACCAAATACCATTAATGCCAGAAAGGATATTGATAACCTAAGCATAATTTATACTTACTTACTACAATTCAAACATAATGTTCACAATGATGAAAACGCCCTGTATAGTATGGAATAATAATTAATGTCCCTAAATATAAGACATCGAGCTGTTGGTATCTACTGTCATTGTCCTTTTGGTTTCACTCTAACAAGTTTTTATATCCAAATTCTTTTTTGTTTTTTACTTCATAACAATACACATGTCTATTATAATTCTAAGAATTTAAATTAATAGGAATCCTTAGTCATCCATTCATAATGTTGTTAATTTTACATAGTAGTGGTAGTAAATTACCATCAATTAATTACTAGTGTGTTTTTTGTACAATTCGTCAAGAATTTGTAGTTTTCAATGAATACAACTTTAATTTTAACCTCACTTTCGTAAGTACTTTTCACTTTTTCCATAACTTAGTTTAATTAATTATAATTTATTGTAGAGTTCCTGATGAAGAAACAATAAAAGTTTCGAAAGCTTGAACAGAAAAAAGAGTTTTTCTTTTATTACCTGTCACATGATTGCAATCCCCGTTTAAAAATTAAAAATATTTGTTTTTAACATAGACAGTTGTCTAATTTCCCCCTCTGTTTCTTGAAAACACTTTGGAAAAGTTTTAAAAATTCGATAAGATTCTCAGTGTTGAATGGTTACCGCAATGTGTAATATTTTGCAGTAAAGTAATACCAAATTTGTCATAAAACAAATGATTGTTTATTGTTTCTATGAAAAAGTATTTATTACTTTTAAATGTTTAGAAATAAATTTTTGTTGGATCACACTTTTGGTAGAATAGCCATCCCTTTATAAAACATAAGCGATTACAATTTATGACATTTTTTGCAGAATAATCCTAAACAACTGTGTTAAAATGAGCAAGATAAAATAGAGTAAACAAAACGACGGAATGCAGCATCAGTTGAACATTCGCTGCCTGTTTCTCATTTGTTTTCGCAATTATTTACAAAAACATACTGTAACAATATGTCCCTACGTTGGTGAATGAGATAAACAAGGGGTTTGAAAGTGTGTGACATTACTTAGTATAGAAGTAGTGTATGGAAAATATTTTTGTAATTTGATATTCCAAATTATTCCGATTTCTGTTTCAACAGTTATGCATAAGGTTTTTTAAACAAAAGAAAATTAATTTAATGGTTATCGTAACTAGAATTACCTAAGTGCCGCGACTTTAAAATTATTGTAAACCAATTTTTTTTTTAAAGATTATCCCACAAGAAATGGCTTGGACTCCACTATAAACTGTAGTCCTCCGTCCTCTTCATAGAATGAATTTAGGTGACTTGGAAGGTTAGACGCAAACAATTTCAAATTTGTGTTGGTAGGATCATGCAGTAATAATATTAATACACAGGGTACTTCCTAAGTGATGTCAAAAACTTCAGATTCCATGAACGATTTTAAAGAAAAAAGTTCCATGGGTCCGGAAATGATTTCCTGTAGAGTATGACCATTAAAGAAAAATAAAAGTCTTTTTGGCATATTTTTAAAAGGCTTAACTTGTATTGGCCATATTTTACATGTAACCAGTAGCCGCTGGGGTTATAACTCTATTTAATTTGTACACAATATTTTTATTTTAAAAGTGGGTTTACAGGGAACCCCGGAAAGTTTTTTTAACATATTCTTTTTCATCTCAACCAATTTGACAGGAAATTTAAAAGGAAAGTTTTTGATCTCTACATTTTTTCGTAGGAGTAGCAGTTTCCACAAAATATAAAAACCAAAATGCCTTTACAATAATAAAACTGTCTAAAATTTAATGTTATAGCTATATTGATAGATGGATAGATATTTGTTGATGCCATATACAAGAAAGTATTTACACAAGTCAAATCAACATTATAAATACATAGAAATAATAAAAATGGTAAAAAGGTAAGTTAATATATGAAAACACATAAATAGATAAATATAACAGTTAACAATAATATAAAATAGTTTCATATAAATCTCTATGCAACACGTCATGTCGGACAACAAGTATTCATTAAAATTACAGATATAACGAAGAACAAGAATAAATAATGTAATGATAAATTTCACACAGTTGACACATCAGAATATAAATATTCATTAAAATCATAAAAGGCATTTTTGTCACAGATTTAAAACGATTATAATCTAGATTTTAAATAACATTTGGTAGTAAGTATATTAAAAAATTTTATGACCTAATAACCTGTGCCGTTTCTAGTTATGGATAGGCATAGAAAGTTATGGTTTAATTGTTTATTGTTTCTTGTCATATAAGCATGAATTATATCACGTTTCACGTATCTGCCCTGATATTCTTTAATATAAAGACGACAATTTAAAATGTAGGTGCATGGCAATGTCATTATTGACAGTTTCTTAAAAATATCCTTGCAGTCGTCTCTATTACCTAATCCTACTATAACAGCTTTTCTGTGCATAGAAAAAAACATTATTAGCGTCTACGAAATGTCCCCAGCCTAGAATCGCATATGAAAGGGCTGAGTCTTAGACTAAAAACCATTGATTTAATTTTCTCATTATTTAATACTAGCTGGTTACTTAGAAACCAATCATCAATTGTCGGTTCAGTATTATTAGCAATAGATAATAGTGTTAAATCCTTGATTGTTGTAAATTAATGTGGTGTCGTCAGCGAAGAGTGTAAATTTAGACACAGATGTACATTTTTGTAAATTATTGATGTAAACAAGAAACAGTATTGGACCTAATACTGAACCTTGAGGTACACCAATATTTGTACCGATTAAATTTGATTTTAAATTGTGATATTCAACAAACTGGGATCTATCTTCAAGATAAGACTGTACCAAAAGTTTACTAATTGTAGAAAATTTGTAAAAAGATAACTTATTTAATCAAAATGTTATGAGACACGCAGTCAAAGGCTTTGTTTAAATCCAGAAACTGTACATACAAAAATTCGCTTTCTTCGAAACCTTTATTTATTATATCTATTAACGTGTTAATGGCTAAAGTTGTGTTTTTTTTTGCTCTAAAACCAAATTGAAAGTTATTAAACAGATTACAATTTTCAAAATAAAACGTAATTTGTAATTTCAGTATAATTTCAAAAATTTTGGCAAATACCGGAATAATGACGATTGGCCTATAATTAGGGGGATCTATCAACAGAACCTTTTTTATATAAAGGAATAACTTTTAACAATTTGAGAATCTTGGGAAAAACATTGTTTTTGATACACTGATTAATTAATTTTGTTATCGGAATAAGAATAATATATTTAAAAAAATATAAAATTTTATTATTCATGTCATAAGGATCTTTACTTTGTACATTTTTTAGATTATTATTTACATCAAGAACCTGTGTGTAGGATACTTTTGAAAAATCGAATTCCCTGTCTAAGGCACATGTAAGAGAATTATTTAAATAATGTTCGCTGTTATTTTGTAGGACTGGTAAAGTATTTACTAGATCGAGAGGAATAGTTCCGAAATAATTATTAAAATCTTCTGGTGAAACAAGCGGTTTATTTTAATGTTGTAATTTTGTAACATCACATATCAATTCAATTCGAGAATTGTTCAATTTGAAGTTTGCTAACCTGAAGGCGAACTTGTTTCAATGTCCTTCTGACATAATTTATTGATAATTTAAATCGTAAAAAAAATTAAGTTTCATAGACTCTGCAGCTTATTCTTTGGACTTTTTGCGCCTTTAGATTTTCTAACCTAACAAAGTTCTACTTTGATGTCAACTGTTGTCAAAAAATCTCAAACCTCGAAGGTATCGATACAGATGTAGTCAACGTCGAAAATCTTACTCCGCGATTGGACTTTAGAGAATCCTAACCTATGAAAAATTTAAGAGGAACGTTCTCTAGTGTAGGGTCAAACGTAACTTCAACTTTTCCAGCTAGCCACGTTAGTTTTGACAACAACGCTTGAGTGACATTTTGACGGCGAGACTTAATTTAGGAGCGCCTAAAACCTGAAACACGAGCCTTCTACTGCGCATGCGCTAATTTGACGTTTTAAAGCTTTTCCTTCTTTTGTCTATAACAAAGATCTATAATAAATAATTCTTATTTAAATAGAATTATTTTAGGTATATCTGGATATAATATAAAGAAATACAAACATATTAAAAAACTATTTAAGTATATTATACTTTTATTATAAAACAAAATCAAATATAATATTGTGATTATTAAAAATACAAAAATATTAAAAAAAAAACTGTATTAAGTATAATATTATACTTTTATTATAAAACTCAAGTTCATCAATTTCATTTTCAAATGCATGTTCCGAAACTAAGTGATAGCGTAAATGGCTTATATATCGAAATGAACATTCCTTGCAATCTAAACATTTAGCTTTATATTTGTTAAAATCATACGATATTACATTTTTTTCTACATTATTTTTTTTAAATGTTTATTAAGAGATTGCTGGTGGTTATAAACCTTGGAACATTTTAGGCACATAACCCCCATAATGATATATTTATTTTCTAATATTGTTTTAAACAAACACAATTCACACTGGTTGAACTTCAAAACCAAGTCAAGAAGTCAAGTGCAAACGCAAACCGCAAATCACAAGGCCATTTGATCAACTGTCGCATGCGCAGTAGAAGGCTCATGTTTCAGATTTTAGGCGCTCCTCTTAATTTGGGCAGCGATCTGACAGCCTCATTTTGATAGCGGCACCCGTAAACAGCGACGCTGATTTTGATAGTTGGAGTTCAACTGTCACTGTCAGTTTGACAGATTTTTTTAATAAATGAAACTTTTTATTCCGCACAAGTGTGGAAATTCATAGATACTGAAATCAAAGCCTTTTCCAAACGGCAGTAGAAACCTATAATTTCCCAACAATATTTTTATAAATTTATCGGAAGTATATTAATAACTATTAGTGTTATTAAAAAACATACATAACATAGAATTTTGACAATAATTTGTAATGGCTGTTCATCTTGCCATTTTTTCCCACATTGTGAATATGACTATAACAAGATCCACAATAAAAATACTGATATCTGACGTATTTTTGCACTTAACACTAACAAAATAATTTGAGAGACAGGTTATGATTGCGTGGGGTATTTTATGTGATGCCAGTATATTTTTTACGTAGGTAACCTTATTTCCTTAAATAATTACGCACACATACATTTTTAATGACAATTTTCTTGCTTCAAATACACAAACTGAGCTATAAAATACTTTTTCGTATTCAAATCCCATGACAAAAAACCTTCCCTAAATAAATAAAAAAATGAAATTGGAATTAAATAATTTTTGCGTTCGATGGATAAGGGTGCACGGGAATATACACTTTATGTGAGCCATTTTTGTTGACTTCGTTTGCACAAATGTTATAATTTATATACAAATATAATGATATCACAGTGTCCATAAAGGGTTTCAAATTTGAGGATTGTTTAGAAAATTGAACTATTTACATATTATGGTGCAGAATCACCATTTTTATTGTGTACAGGGCGTAGAAATTTTAAACTCACTCATTCTTTTTATCGCATATTTAACGCCGACCTATTTCCGCCACCAAATTTAATCATTAACACCATTATACCTTCACTTGGTCCGAACTGGATTTAAACCCGGGCGGACAGCCATTGGCGTCGCCTCCAATATTTCTGGGGTGAGGGGACGGAGCAACATTTATTAGACATGCGTCTGAATTTGTCTCTACAGTGAACACTAGACAATATTTTTCATTTTGTAGAATAAAATAACATCTGAAAAATATGTTTTTGTTTATATAGGAGTGCGACACGAACGAGCGGCTAAGGACTGTCTACGGTCCCATGAGTCAAGAAAAATATTATTGTTTTATTGCTTACCCTTTGTATGCATCGGTTTATTCCTTTATCGGTGCCTAGCTGTATTGGTGCTTTTAATACTTAATAATAAGAATTCACTAATGTCAATTACATCTAATTTATTTTAACGAACGGACGGCTAAGGACTGTACGGTTTTCTATGAGTCAAGAAAAACTGTCAATCCTAGCTGCTCTATCCATAGAACATGAAATGTTTGAAGCAATCAATTTGAGCAATGTTATTAAAAAAATTCTGAAATCATAGCGCTCTTTTAATAAACTGTAGAGTTAAAAAATTCCGAAACTTGCTTTTGAAAATTTTTTAATTTATTCAACACTCTACGACTCTGAGCACATTTTCCACCTATATTATGTAAAGTATCTACCTAGGTAATTATAGTTATTAACGATACAAGTTTGATTATGGTATATAAACGAAACAAGTTAGATTGCCAGAACGAGGTGATGCGCCGAGTTCTGAGGCAAGTTTTGTAAAGCCATAGTCAAACGAGTATTTTATCTTCGTTGGTGAAAATAATAAGTTTCCATTTTACTCTTATGTGCAAAACAGATTAACAAGGGGAGGGCACGACTTTGGGAATTTATTTTGGGATGAGACTTCGTGTAATAATTGTACTTCTTTAGGGTGTTCACCCCTTGGAATGGCAACGCGCAACGCTCAATCGATTCGGAGAAAATGATGTTTAAAAATTCAAACTCAGCTTATATACTAGTGAGGTTCTTCAAGTTACCGCGGCGAAATAGCCTAGCAGATAACGTGTCTGCGTACCAATTCCAACTTAAATGGACGCTCGGGGTTCGAATCACGTGCACGACTTACTTTTTTTTTTAATTATTTATTTAATTGTTTTTACAATTAAATAAATTTATTATTTAATATTATCGAACATTTAAATAACAATAATGTCAATAATGTTATTTTGCTAACGAAAAAGACTTTAAATTTTAAATCATAATTTAATTATAGTAATAATTTAAATTACTACCAAATACACTATTACTAATGGATATAATAATAAAAATAATAATAATAGTTTATTAAATTATACTATATTTATTTGGTAGTAATTTAAATTATTACTATAATTAAATTATAATTTAAAATTTAAAGTCTTTTCGTTAGTAAAATAACATTATTGACATTATTGTTATTTAAATGATCGATAATATTAAATAATAAATTTATTTAATTGTAAAAACAATTAAATAAATAATTTAAAAAAAAAAGTAAGTCGTGCACGTGATTCGAACCCCGAGCGCCCAAGCGGTACGCAGACACGTTATCGGCTAGGCTATTTCGCCTCGGGAACTCGAAGAACCTCACTAGTATCAGAGACTATATGTACTAGTCTCTGCTAGTATATAAGCTGAATTTGAATTTTTAAACGTCATTTTCTCCGAATCGATTGAGCGTTGCACGTTGCCATTCCAAGGGGTGAACACCCTAAAGAAGTACAATTATTACACGAAGTCTCATCCCAAAATAAATTCCCAAGATCGTGCCCTCCCCTTGTAAGATTACAGATTTTAAGAAAATTTTACGTAAAATTCAAAATAAGTATAATTATTTTCAGCTTTAACAAAGCAATCGATGTACTTATTGCTATTATTTATATAAAGAATAAATATTGTTATTATTGTTCAAATAAATAAATTCTGCTTAAATTGATGTCATTCTTCGTTTAAAAAAAACCGTGCGGTAATGGATTCATAAGAGCACTAGTGCGGATATAAAGATCTTAACAAAACTCAAATTAATTTGTTTAATATCCTATAACAATACCGACGATGATGAAGTTTTTAAGAATGTATTTATTCTATTTTTGCCAGTTTTACTATTTATGTCTGTATCAATTTTTAATTATAATAACACTAAATAGTGTGGCAAGGTAGGGATATGAAAGGTATATATAGAGAGGCGGTAAAGGTAAATCTGCACGCGGGCTACAAGCACCTTAGTGACGACCCTGAATAATACATCCAAACTACGAGGCACTGTTCTAGCATATTTTTATAGCTGGCGGCGATCTTTGATAAAAAATTAAAGGTACCGAATTGTTACTCAAATAAAAGATTTTATTTTAGGTACTTCGTATATGAATGACTGAAAAATTACGATCAAATTTATTTGTAAATGTTAGTTTTGCTATTTCTTAAAACTTATTTAGCATTGTAATTGATTGGTTTTCATAATAGGACGTATACATATATGCATATATTAAAGAAAGATATTTATTATATGCCAAAAGCCAGGGGCGCCCCTCTGTCCCCCCTTGGCGACGCCCATGCGAACACCATAGAGCCAATGAAAGTCACTTATCTAAAGATATAGAAGGGATATTTGAATGTCACTTTTAAATACAAACTCGAAATTCAGGAAATTAGTAATTTGTCTATAACATTGTTCATGACCTACTTTTTGGGAATATATAAAACAAAAAAAAGTTTTTTGTGAGCATTTTTATTTTACGCCATAATATAGTATTAGCGTCGTAAAACAATTTAACTTCCATATTTTGACAAAAATGCACGTCTTGTGGTTCAAAAAGAGCAATTCATTCGAATTGGCATACTGTCTGTGTGTGTGTGTTTGTATGTCTGTATATCTGTGTATATATTCTCATGAAGGCCCAAAAAAATACGTTATTTCAAAACTTGTTTCAAATAAAAATTGTTTAGAGTAAGGAACCAGGCCGAAAACATTTCTACAAAAATTTCTCATCAGATTAACTGTTACGAAGAAAAACAGTGCTAAGGTTGATTTTACGTACAACCAAAAAAATCGTCTTCAGTTTGGTTCACATGGACACGACAGTATTTTCTCACGATCGTATCCAATTTGAAATGGAGGAAATAAATAATTTTCATTAAAATTTCATTTATACTTTTGTATTTGAAATAGTTTTGATGTGACGCAATATTTTATTGGGCCCTCATGAAAGTGCCGTCTCTGGTGTACCGATTTTACTAGCATTCAATAGGGTTGTTCCTTGGACCTTCTTGATATTATGTGTAAAGTTTCAGATTTCCACGAGATAAACGTATCGTGCCATAAACCCAAGTCACAGACGGTATGCCGATTTGGATAAATTTGTTATTTTCGGATCTCAATTTAAATATTTATTTCAGTAAATTATGATGTAATAAGGTAAACAAAAGGTAAAAAACTGATATTTTCACATTGTCCCTACTATAAACATTTTTTTTTACGTCTGACTAAAGAATATCTGACGATAACTTTTAGCACCAGGTCTGAAATTTACTAATCTTATATTCGTAAAAATGTTATAAATAATATAGACAGATATACACGTTATCTAAGTGGTTTAACATTAATTTCTCTATAATGAGAAACCATCTTCAATTTTTGCAAGAATACGCTCTAACACATCGAACTCGAAGTAATATTTCAACTTTTAGATACTTTAGAAGTCACTATATAAAAGAGTTACAAAAATATAAAACACTAGCTCACGATAATTATACCCATTCAGAAATTATATAGCCGTACAGGGTGGGCAAATTTTGATTGTAAAAGGTAACTCGGTAACTGTAAGAGAAACAAAAAAATGGAAGACACTTTCTCGATCTCTTTTTTTTGAGACAAATTCACTGGCGAAAAGAAAAATTTGCTATCGTGTTTTCTTTTCGAGTTATAAACAAAAGTTCGATTTTTCGACTTTTAGACACTTACTTGCCAATATCTTTGTAAAGTGATGAAAAAACAACTTTTACATTCTTGAGGCAGTTTTTTCTGTATAATACAGTGGCGTTGAGAAAATTTAAAATAAATGTGCAATTTCGAGTTATGACATAAAGTTGTATTTTTTTTAATGGGAATCATAGTTGGCTATGGTTTAGTTAAAAAAGGAAATTTTTTCTCTTTCAAACTATATATCATATGTGGGGTCGCTTTTGATGTGTAAGTAATAGCGAAAATAATCTTTTAATAGATTACTTTTTGTGTTTTTTTTATATTTATTTCAAGTAGGCGTGTGTCATCTATGACAGTGTTTATCCATTTGTCAGTACATTGCGTATTCATAATTTTGTTTCCGTCATAATTGCACCCCATTTAATAGTAAAAGTGAAGATGTCGAAAATTACGAGAAACGGGATATGCTATAATGCTTTATTCAAAGTAATGACAATTGTGATATTGCATCCGAAATATGTTTCAATCTCTATCCAGAAAGAAGACAACCTAATAAATCTATTTTTAAGAGGTTAAAATCTCATTAATTGTGGATTTTTCAACAAGACAAGACCAAAAAATCAGATATTTATATCTAATTTTATAATACATTACAATTACCAAATAAAAAGTTAAACTAAAGTAAATGTTCAAGCTGATGTTCTTTATGTTCGATACATAAATTATACCTTTTCAATACACTCTGAACTGCATTATAAATATGAAGAATTGAAATGGAATTCACACAGTCTATAAAATTTTGTCTGAGTTCATGTATGTCGATACTGGATTTCTTGTACAATTTGTCTTTGATGTGGCCCTAAAAGAAAAATCCAGTGGCGTTGAGTCAGGTGATCATGGTGGTCACCTCACTGGTCCGTTACTTCCCATTCAGTTATTTCCAAAATTGGTATTTAATAATTCTGAAACGGTTCTGATATTATGAGGTGGTGCACCATCTTGTTGGAAGAACTGACTTCTTGCCTTAATTAAGGGTAGATTGTCCATAAATTCCTCAATAATTTTCTGGTTTAAGATTTTATAGTACCGTTGGCCATTAAGATTTTCCTGATATATGTGTTATGTTAAAACATGATTGTCACGTAGGGCACACCAAACACTAAAGCCAAAACGTCTCTGAGATCGCACGTCAACGGTACGGTGAGGGCTCATATCAAACCAATAGTGCTCGTTATGCCTGTTGAAAATTTCAACACTGCTAATGTAGGCTTCATCTGTCCAAACTACATTTCTAGAGAAAAATGGATCTTGTTGACTTTTTAGATGATACCATATGGAAAACTCCAATCGTCACTGAAGATCAGTTGGTTGCAGGTGATGTTGTTTCCTTATTGTATAAGGCCGGAATTTGTGTCTTCAAAATAACCAAAGCTCGACGTCTTGAAATCCCAGAATCAGCTCAATTTGACGACTTGAAATTGAAGGATTTGCAACCGCCATTCCAATTACAGTTATAGAAGATTCTTCAGCATCCTCAATATTGTAATTTTTTGGTCTTAGCTTATTGAAGGACCCACAATTAATGAGATTTTCTTTTAACCTCATAAAAATAGCTTTATTAGGTTGTCTTCTTTCTGGATAGATATTGAAATATATTTCGGATGCAATATCACAATTGTCATTACTTTGAATAAAGCATTCTAGCATATCCGTTTTCTCGTAATTTTCTACATCTTCACTTTTACCATTAAATGGGGTGCAGTTATGACGGAAACAAAATTATTAATATGCAATTTACTGACAAACGGATAAACACTGTCATAGATGACACAGGCCTACTAGAAATAAATATAAAAAAACGCAAAAAAGTAATCTACTAAAAGATTATTTTCGCCATTAAATACTTACACATAAAAAAAATACAACTTTATGCCATAACTTGAAATTGCACCTTTTTCTTTTAATTTTCTCGACGTCTCTGTATTATAAAGGGAAAAGTGCCTCAAGGATGTAAAAGTTGTTTTTTCATAACTTTACAAACAACCAAAATATTGACATGTGTCTATAAGTTGAAAAATCGAACTTTTGTTTATAACTCGAAAATAAAACACGATAGCAAATTTTTGTTTTCGCCAGTGAATTTGTCTCATAAAAAGAGATCGAGAATGTGTCTTCCATTTTTTTTGGATCTCTTACAGTTACCGAGTTACTACCCTATACAAACATCGAAATTTGTCCACCCTGTACATAGTAGTAACCCACAACAAGCCATGTGGAAAATTCTTAAAATACTAAACACTGGCGTGCTTTTCCACAAAATACCAAAAAACCGTATACTGAACTCGACGCGCGTTTCGCCAACCAAGTTAGAATCATCTGGAGATGATTAAAACTGACCGTATGCTAACAATTTATCCTATTTATACCTAAACTATTGTTATGGTTCGGTAAACCGTAACTAACTTACCAATAGAGTGGACTATATGGGACTGGCCCTCTGTCAATCTTCGTACTATTTTTACACCTTGGAATTTCCAAGCTTTCAAATGCATCCAGCTGTCTAGTATTTGTTACATACGTAATTAATTTTAAATTGCTACTATCTATTTTATGGTTGTTCATATAGAGGGTGATCTACCACGAGTGTGCCAAACTTCAGAGGCTGGTAATTTATCAAAAAATAAATGAACTTTCATTAATCAACATATGTCCTAAAACGCATAATAAGGGAGCTACAACCCCTTGAAGGGGGTTGATGAATATCAATTTTTCGATTATAAGTCCAATATGGTGGTGATTAAAGAAATGAAATTTTCATGCATTACGGCCCCGATGTAGGCGCATAAAAGTACAAATTTCGTAATTAACAGCTTGCTTTATTGAGGTAGTTTTGAGGGGTGAGGGGTAGTTTTTTACCCTAAACTTTTTTTGACATCACTTCCGAAGCAAAACTTTTAAATAACATTATTTCCCATGCAATAACTCAGAAAATGTATTTTTTCAAAGTTTCTGTCACACCAGCCGGTTTTGAATAATTTGCGTTGAACGGCAATAAGCTTTTTCACGTGAAATAAACAACATTTTTATTACAAAATTAAAAATCAATGTACAACACAGAAATAGCGTACTTAATAGCTAAAAGAGTAACTGTTCAAAATGACCTCCTTGAGCACGAATACACGCCTCACAATGACGAATAACTGAATTATTAATTTCAGCCATGTCACCATTGTTTGTGATATAAGCTATACTATTATTGATCCTTTCCATCAAGTGCTGAATATTATTTATTTCCTCAAAATAAACTAACTGCTTCATATGCCCCTAGAAATAAAAATCTAGAAGTTTGAGATCGGGAGAGCGAAGAGACCATAAAACAGGACCACAGTTACCAATCCAGTTATTTCCAAAATTCCGATTCAACCATTCATTCACATGTCTTTCATTATGAGGAGGCGCCCCATCATGTTGAAACCATACTTTCTGTATAATGTTTAGTGGCAAATCGTCTAGATGTTCCGTTAGAGAGGTTTCAAGAAAATTTAAATAATATTGTACATTCATCCTATTATTTAAAAAATGCATACCTGCTAGTAGATTATTCAGTATACCTGCCCAAACATTAATGCTGAATCGACGTTGAAATCTTGCCTGTCTTATAGCGTGTGGATTTTGCAAGGACCACAAATGCTTATTATGATGGTTATTAATGCCATCCCTGATGAAGGTGGCCTCGTCAGTCCATATAATATTTCTAATAAAATATGGATCATCAGCAAATTTATTCAAAATCCAGCGGCAAAACTTGAGTCTTCTTTCAGCATCTCCTGGTTCTAAAGCTTGAACACGCTGATAATGATAAGGATGAAATTCGTCAGTGTGAGAAGAGTTCTCCATACGAAATTTTGCGATAGACCTAATTGCACCGAGATCCGTCGAGTGCTGGTTCCTGGGTTATCCCTTACCATATTGAATACATCCTCTTTCCCATCAATGTTTACCTCTCGAGGGGCCCCTCTACGATTGTGAGATGAAGATCCAATTTCCCGAAATCGTTGAAATGTGCGACTAAATACTGCTCGCGATGGAATTATTCTATTCGGAAATCGCCGGTGATACTCATTTATAGCTAATCCGGTGTTTAAGTCACAAAAACCGTAAATAAAAACAATGTCTGCATATTCATAAGTAGTAAACAGATTCATTGTTATTATTTTTTATTTTTAAATAATTTAGAATCAGAAATGACACTTAAGCAATGTAAATGACATAATACTACAAATCAGAAATATCAATTGTTTTTAAACATAGGTGACTTCAAGCCACTTGATTTGAAGATTGATCGAATTAAGTTTTGCATATTTCACATGAAAAACCTTATTGCCGTTCAACGCAAATTATTCAAAAACGGCTGGTGTGACAGAAATTTTGAAAAGTACTTTTTTCTGAGTCATTGCATGGAAAATAATGTTATTTAAAAGTTTTGCTTCGGCAGTGATGTCAAAAAAAGTTTAGGGTAAAAAACTACCCCTCACCCCTCAAAACTACCTCAATAAAGCCAGCTGTTAATTACGAAATTTGTACTTTTATGCGCCTACATCGGGGTCGTAATGCATGAAAATTTCATTTTTTTAGTCACCACCATATCGGACTTATAATCGAAAAATTGGTATTCATCAACCACCTTCAAGGGGTTGTAGCTCCCTTATTATGCGATTTAGGACATATGTTGATTAATGAATGTTCATTTATTTTTTGATGAATTACCAGCTTCTGAAGTTTGGCACACTCATGGTAGATCACCCTGTATGCATGTTGGGCAACACTAGACATCTGTGCTACCATATTTGAGTTGAACCATATGTTTCTTGAATCTAGTTTGTCCAACATACTTTTGAGTACAGTCCTTACAGCTAATTTCGCAACCCCCGACTTTTCGTTTGTTTCAATATATTCTTTTAAATTGCGTAAAAGTTGTTATAATTTATTTCCCGAAGTGGTTCACCACTGTCATACCCACATCTTTAAAAATCCTACCGCGCGTGAATCGAGGATCGTATTTTATTTTGAAAAATCGAGGAATTTCGAAGTGTCTTTAAATTTAGGTCCTCTAATTTTTTTATCAACATAACTTACAGAATATCCATTACTCACAACTATATCCTTAATCAATGCTTTTTCTTTTTCAAACCTCTCTTTATTGAGGGAGAAGCTTAACAGGCGATCAACTAGAAAATTAAAATTCACCATTTTGTTTTGAGCACAATGTGAGAGTTCTTAGGGATATATCTTTCCTGTATATGTCAAATTATTTTCGCTATTTCTAATTATTATTAATACATCTAAAAATGGTAGTTGTCAGTTTCATATGTGAATTTAACTGACGCGAAAGAACTATTTGATTTAGAAAAGTTGTCAATATCAGTTGTATCAAACACTACAAAAATACCATCCACATACCTAAGTCAAACCCTGGAGAAATACTCGAATTCTTCTTTTGCTTCTGTTTCGAATCTGTTCATGAAGAGACTGATAATGAATGGTGACAAAGATTTACCCATTGCTATCCCCTCATATTGTACGAAGAAACCATCATTGAATCGAAAACAATTTTGTTTTATGCAAAGTTTAGTGAGTTGAATATATCTTTTTACTACATCTTGACTGAGATTGTTTGATTCGAATAAATCCTGAAGGTAGTCCAAAATCTGTAGTACTTGGAAACAATAAACAAATGGAAATCAAAATTTGACTTCCTTGTAACTGGATATTTTTCACCTTATCAGTGAAATCATTGAAATTAATCACAGAGAAACTAGGTGGTAAACTTTCAAACTTCTCTGTTAATCATTTTGATATGTGGTAAGTCGATGAGTTTATTGCTGAAACAATAGGACGCACTAACTTTCCTGGTTTGTGTGTCTTTTGCAAGCCGTACAATTTAAGTATGCTTGGATTATAAACATGTAACCTCTTATTTAACGCTGGAGTAATACGGTTATTACAGGAACAGTTCTACGTATATCTTGCAGTGTTTACTTCATATCAAAAGTAACATAAACATATACACAGCACGCGAAGAAATTCATTCATACCAAACACGAAACCGTTTCAATTTGAAAAATAGTTTTTTGAGATTAACAAGAACTAGAGACGGCACTGCATATTGGGGCATAAGGCTTTATAATGCTCTACCTCAAGAAATTAAACTTCTTCCGGAAGAATCTTTCAAACACGGGATTAAACAATTTCTTATAAATAATGATTTGTATAGTATATCCGACCTTTTAAATAGTGATTTAAATACAGTGTAAAGTTAACAGCTAAATCTGAAGGCGAAAACATTTTCATGGTTTTCTTTTTTTATTACTAATTGTGGGTTTTTTTGTTCCTACACTTTTATTTCTTTTACATATTTATCAATATTTTTATTATATTCTATTTATATATTTAATTAATTTTAACATGTTCCTAACTATATTTGCCTTTGTCTACTGTGTTCTCATTTTTTTGACTTGTGTAACTACATGATTTTTGTATATGTAGCATCAATAAATTATTTTATTACATCTTTCCATTAAGTATAGAAACCAGACGATAGTATAAGATGGTACAATTAGCACAAAATGGTGAAGTATGTTCAAATGGAAAAAACAATCTATGCTATCTCACAGAATTATGTCGAGTGTAAAAATTTATTTCAATGCTTTTTGACCACATTTCCTGTTGACAATCAATTTTATCGTTATAAACTTTACCAAATATATTCATTAACATTGCATGAAGACAATTCAGCTAAATATTTACATGAAACATTAAGGACAGTTTCAAACTCGCAACGTTATCTGTGTATTTAGATTTACGATGGTGAATGATTTATAAAAGTTAAGATTATAGCATCAATCGAATAGGTTATAAAATTTATCGAATCGGCCAGACTTTAGAATTGCGTGTAGCGTCTCTAATTTTATTATCGTTAACTAAGGGTTACTTTCAATTTACTTGAATATGTGTTTTGAAATTCTGGATAAAACCCTGAACAAAATTAATTGCAATATTTTTATAACGCATCAATATACTTCAACATTTATTTTAAATAAATAAATAATCAAATATAACTTTTGCATAAATAACTTGTGAAAGGTTAACTAGTTTAAATATCGCGTGTTTATACCCACAGAAGATATAAAATGTACTGTACACGATTTATTTCTGATTTCTAAAAATCACATAAACTCTTATTCGATTTTTCTTCAACCTTAAATTAAATAGACTTTAAAACACTATTTACATTTTGCCATCAAACCTTATTAACTTTCATAATAACCTACTATATAAGCGCGTAATCCATCAGAATCGCATGTCTACGATTGTGCTGTGAAACTTGAATTGACACATGAAATTTGGCGCGTTTAACTTTTCGCCCAATAAGATCGGACATAGTGGGTGCGCGAGCATTTCTACTCGTAGTCGACGTCACACTATGAAGATCAATAACCAGGCAGCGAAATCAAGTTGGTGGTTACGAGAAGGTTGATTTAGTTAATGTGTGATAAAAATGGCAAAGGCTGCTTTTTTTACTAGAAAGGTAAATTAAATTAATGTTTAATTTTAATTGTTGTGTAATTGGTGTTGTGGTTTTTGAAAATGGCGCCATTTTTATGTGTTAAATCAAGTGGGTGATTTTTCATGCTGCTTAGCGCTAAATTATGCCGGATAGTCTGGGTGAACCGTCTATTAGGAGGATTTATTTATTGGGTTAAAAGTTACCAAACAACTTTATTTGTGTATGTTTTTTATGGCATTTCCGTATAAGCCTGTGTAGCGAAAATATATTTGAAGAGTAATTTCCGCACACATTTATTAGAATTAAAGAATGAATACCAGTTGTAAATACTTTATAGTAAAAAGTATTGAATAAAAATGTGCACCTTTTAGGCTGACGTCGGGAGTCATCAAATTGTATTTAATACTATAATTTTCAGTCATTAAAGTTTTGATTAACGCTACGGTGAACCGTTTGTCTCATAATTTACTATATACCATTAAATTTCGACATGTTTGACATATATAATTTATTGTGTTTAGGTCCAACAGTTTGGTTCAGCAGCATGCAATTATACCTAAGTATAACATAATGTTAAAAAAATTTCGAGGCTATTTAAAAACAGTATTTATTTTTAAATAATTGTTTTCGTTTTAAAATATTTACAAGCATATTTAATGCTAAAGTTAAGAAAACTAAATGCATATTACAAAATATGATGGAAATAGCGAAAAGTTAAATCATTAATACGTAGGTACTATGTCCTGTATTCTTTAGAGTATTTTAAATTGAACAAATCACAATTGACCCAAGCGCATGCACCATATTTTCAAACGGAAAATGTAGATATTTATAGCATGTGATTTTGAATTGTGCTAACCTACTGATATATTTTTTTTTTCATTGACTAGTACATGTCTGTGTGTTATGTTAGTATGACAATGAATGAGGGAGACATTTTAAATGTCAACGTGTCGCCTAATTTATTTTCACATTTTCAGTAAAAACGGCACTAAAAGTAAATGTGTTTAAAAAAGTGGTAGCTATTCTACTTTTATGATATTTTAATAATTTTCAAATAAGTTGCGATCGATTTGAAAAATTTTATTCAATATTTAATAAAACTGATGTGTTTTATAGATAAGCGATTCTATAAGGTGTGACAGAATTTTAACCGGATATAGAAAACAAAAAAATGTGACTTTTTACTTTTGAAATTTTGATTATTTAGGGTTTTTTTTGAGAGTGAAAGGGACCAGACAAATGTATATTTTGTTTAAAATTTCAGAATTTATTAATCGATTTCATACAAATTTAGTATTTTCCTCGATAATTCATACAGGGTGTTCCAAAAAAAATAACGTAGCAAATTTGACAGCACTTTTTCTCTTGTTAATTAAATTAAAAGTGAGATCTTATATTCGAGGTCCCACGTAAATATTTCAAAAAGGCCAACAATCAATATGATACGTTGTAGAATATATTAGCTAATATTTCACCGATTTCATTTGAATTTTTGCTGAAATGTGTAGTGTATAAAGAGAAACTTAAGAGATAAGGTCACAAGAACAACTAACAATTATTCTTGTGATAAGGTAGAATCGAAACTGAGAGATATTTCTCTAAGATCAAGTGATTTATTTAAATATATTAAAATGATTCATTTTTGTAACTAAGTTGCTTCTAGAATACAATTACATTATTTGTTTTTATTTTATTGATCATTATATTATAAACACTGTGACTTCGGTTTTGTAAATATTTTTTTCGCATTTTGACTGATAATGTGCTATTTCACTAAATTCAAAATCATTTTTTAAAGTGGCACTTTACCACATAGAAATGTCACTTTACTATATAGTAATGTCACTGTTAATAAAACAGTTCGACAGAAAATTGTTTATTTAAATATTGGAAACATTGTTATATATGTTAAAAGTACAATTATTCAAATTTGAAAACAACATTAAATTTATTCAATTCTATTTGTTCTTCCTGAAAACTATTATGATTCCTGCATTCCTGAATGATCTTGAGGTGCCACTAGTTCTTGCTGATGAAATATATGTTTTGAAATTTTTAACTTATTGGCGATGCTTTCCTCGATATACCCTTCAGCCACACTAGTTGACTGCCATCCTCCATGCCTTTTAAGTGTTTGAATATCAGCTCCACTGTCAGCGAGGAAGGTGGCAGACGTCCTCCTCAAGCAATTGCCAGTGTAACTGGATGTATCTGGGAGTTTTCGGCAACTTTTTGGAAAATTTTTGCAAAACTGTTGATTCAAACTGGTTGTTTTGCTCACTTACAGTGATTATAGTAAATGAAAAATCTATTGTTTTACTTATTTGGGTCTCAATCGTGAATACTTATGATAAATTTCATATCTGTTGCACTCTGATCCTACGGTAAATACACGTTTCTTTTTGGTTTTGGTATCATGTAAAATTATAACCAAAATTTTCCCCGTATGTTCTATATTTTTTACAGTTAAGCTGCACAATTCTGCACGTCGTCATGCCCCATTTAAACCAAATATTAGTACCACTTTCATTAATAAGAACTTATCGTCTGGAGCCTCTTTTAAAAACATAGTAATGTTTTCCATAGTCAAAACTTTTGATATCTTTGCTTCGTATGTGTTATTTTGACGTTTTAAAAGGGCAAGTAGATTTTTGTATTGTAATATGTCCACATTTTCGTTTATTTGTATAGTACTTTTCAACATGGAATATGCAAACCATAAACTGGATGCCTTAAGAGCTTTTGCCTAAAATAATGAAAGACATTGTATGAAAAACACTAAAATATGTATAAAATATAGCTTACCTTCTCAAAAAAAATACTCTAGCGTTACACTTTCATCAGTTCTTAGTACGTTATTTGTCATCCTCCAATTACAAAATATTTTTTATACTTTCTCGTATTTTTCCTTGGATTTTAAAGGAAGTAAGCTTCGAAGACACTTCTCGAGCGACATTTAAAATGTCTTCAAGCAATTTTCTAAATTATTTTCAGTAGCAAGACTCATTTTTATAATTACTTAAATTCAATTCGACTCACAAAAATGAAACTTGTTAACTGTTGTTATGTAAATAAACAAAGCCGTGTCAGGTTACTAGGTTACGGAAATCCTACCCAGGTACCTACTATAAAAAATTTTAAATTTCTAACTTTGTAATGCTTGTCCATCCATGATTATTTGCTTATAATTACTAACACAAAATGCAAAAAAATAGTATAAACAAACCTCATGAGAAACGCAGTTTGACTAAACTCATATAGCTTTTAAGTTACTCGCTCGCTTGTACTCAAAAGCTATATTCGCTTAGTAAAACTTTGCTTTTCTAATCTTGTTGTTTAATATACTATTATAAATTACATTCTCTCTTAATAATTATATAAAAATATTCTTGAGCTTTTGTTTAAATTTTCTCCATTTCTACCTTCAATGAAACATAGAACGGTTTTAATATCGTAAATAAATTGTAAGAGTAAAAAATATATATAGGATGATTCCTAATTATGGCAAAAAAAATTTAACCGTGTACAGAGGAACGAAAATTAAGGGACCCGTATTTTTTCTTTTGACATTTTTCAGTTTTTAAGTTTTTCAAGTTTTGGTGCACTAGGTATATGCAAATTTCAATTTTGTACAAGAGTTGTACTTGTTGATTTTTTGTAGGTGACACGGGAGAGAATTATGAAAACCGTTTTTGGTGCACCTGCGACTATAATCCGTGTGACTTACATACCAAATGCCCGGATATGTTTGAGCAAACAAATAATGGACTATTCTAATATTTAGTTTGCAATCTTAACCTTTACTTAATCAGACTAGTATTTTTTATATTAGCTAAAATCACACAGACAGGTTTTAACTTAGGTACCAAAGGAAATTTATCGACAAAATGTTTCAGTTCTTTTCAGACTATCATACATTTCAGAAAGTAAATAATATTAGAAAAAGCCATTACTTGTTTGCTCAAACAAATCCGGATATTTAGTACGTAACTCATACGAATAATAGGCCCAGGTGACCACAAAACGGTTTACACGATTTTGTCAAAAACCGTGCAACTTACAAAAAAATCAATACGTATAACTTTTACATAAAATTGATATCTGCATCTACCTAGTATATCAAAATTTTTTGGAATTAATAAAAAAAACTATGACCAAATTTATTTATAATGTGTATATCCGGCGCACCCTACACAACTAAATATTTAATCAATCACATATAAATGTTATCTTTAGTGTTGCATTCACATATCAAAATTGCAAGAAATCGGTTAAACGTTTTTAAAAATAATCTAGTGACCCTTGCTCATATATATATTTATTAAAATACTGGGGTGAGGTCGGCAGAAGAAAGAATACCAACATTTCAATTGGTCGACGTTTCGTGTATTTTGACACATCCTTAGGACTATTTAAATTAGGTTTTCCTTGTGAAAATATATCACTGAAAGTTTAAACATAAACATTAACCAATAATATGGTTTGGAACAACAGTACAAACAAACCACATTGACTAGAATCCTAGTTATTAGTGATACATTTTTACAAGGAAAACCTAATTTAAATGGTCCTGAGGATGTGTCAAAATCCACGAAACGTTGACTAATTGAAATTTTGGTTTTTTTCTTTCTGCCGACCTTACCCCCACTATTTTAATAAATATGTGTTTTTGAAAATATTGCAAGAAACAGTTTTCGATGTCCTCCAAAGAGACCCTTGTACCTCTCTTAAAAGTCAATAAATAAAGTTAAAAAAAAGTATAGGTCCCTAGATTTTTGTTGCTCTACATGTGGTAAATTTTTTCCATAACTGAGAATCACCCTGTATATTAAAAGTTTAGTCTAGAAAAAAATATATACACGTTTATTCTGGTAAATTGGCTAAAACCCCTATTCAAAATATCAATATGATACCTTGTGTAGTCACATGATACGGTCTATATTCAAAGTAGTAACTTAGTCGCTCACAAATCTTTAATTATTGAAAATTCCTTTTTTTTTTTTTAAATTTAGTAGGCACACTTCGTTGATTCAGAATCCATAACTGATAATTTATACCAATATTTTTTTATCTTTGATTAGAACATTGAACATTTAAAAAGTGAAAGATTTTATATTTTTATTTTCATAACCGGTTTAATAAGCAAAAAACATGCAAGTATTGTATAATATATCCCGACGCCTTCACCATTTTTTAAACTAATTTGTTATACGGCAATAATAAAATCTTTTATATTTTTAGATTGAATGAAGTAGTCGTAGTGTTATTTCCACGTAAATTTTACATACAGTGTAGTAAATTAGTAAAAATATTTTAAGGGGAGATTCTATGGTCCAAAACAATAATGAGATACCTAGTAACAATTTTTTAAACGCCTTCTAATGGAGATACCAGATGTCGAAATAAATATTTTTCTTATTGAATTAAATGAACAAAAATTAATATTTTTTTGGTATTTTGTACATAGTAACTAATTTATAAATGGTATTAATTTAAACCGAAAATATACTTTTTATCATTAACTAGTGGTAGGGGTTTCGGGACACTTAAAAACATATTTAGGAGGCCACTAGATAATAAATAATTAAAGTAGTTATTTTTTATTCTAGGATTATTTTAACAAAAAAAAAGTCTCTTGGAGAGCATTTGTACAGTAACAATTTGTGTCATTTGAAATAAAAAATAAACATACCAATGCAATGACGTATTTTTTACAAGAATTCTGTTTATTGAAAGTAGATGATAGATAGCTCAGTTTCATAATAATTTAAAAGTTATAAAAAATATGTATTTAGGTCAAACTAATTACTGTGTACAAAATATCAAAAAACTATTAGTTTCCGTTCAAGAGTTACTTCAATAAAAAATAACAAACTTCTTTATTTTGGTAGATTGTGTCTCTATTAGATAGCGTTTAAGAGTTGTTTAGGCAACAAGACTGGAAAGTGAATCTTTAAAGACACTTTCCGGGTGTGTTGCTTATAATACTTTTTCTGCAACCGTTTTTGCTATTCTCAAAACACTTTTTAATTTGAAATCTTTTGTAAATAAAATTCATAAATTTCAACTGGCCGATATCAGACGCTGTTGTCTAGAGTGCTTAATTAGATACCTACCCTACTGCTGTCAATCAAAAGTAACATAAGGGATCGGTAAAGACTCTACCGATACCTTAAGTCATTTTACCGGGCGAGACCAGTGAAGACATATTTTCCAGTTAAAAAATTGACCAAAAATAGTTAACTTTCTAGACAGTTACGGAAAAATATGATGTTAGCACTTTAAAAATATTATAAAACTGAAATAACTTTTAACAAATAGTAAATTTTTAGAAAATATTGTTTTCAGTATGAAAATTAAAGCAATTATAATTAGTTACTATGTACAAAATACCAAAAATATATTGTCCTCTACTCAAGAGTTATTTCAATAAAAAATAATACATTCCTTCATTTAGACAGCGTACATGTTTAAATGATTATGTTTATTGAGTACTTTATTATTATTTTTGAACATAGAATCTCCTCTTCAAATACTTATACTGATTTACCATATACCTTGTATAAGAAATCACATTAGGGAAAAAAATGTTAAATGTAACTTTTATTTTGAGTACAAAAAAAAGTGAGGTGGATGCTCAGGTTTCCAAATGAGAAACTCGATTATTTTTTTTTTGTTTAGTGCATTGATATGAGAAGAAGATTTTCTACAACTTTTGATTTTACCATTCTTTTCTAGGGCAAAAAATAAAGACGCTATGAGGGGGACAATGTTTCGTGAATACCCCTGTAAATGTTGTTATGGTTACCGATTTCAGAAAAGTGCCGAATGCTTCAATGCAGCTAAATTTATAGGTGTATAATAGATAAGAATTACAGTGTGAAATATAGGAAACTATAGGTAATTTATTGTTACCGTATTAGGTTTGAAAGGATGCTTACGTATACCCAAATAATTATTATAATTTTCTTTTTTTAGTAATTCATTAATATTAGAATATTCATACTTTTTTTCTAAAATGAAAGGTTACTGTCAATCCTTGCAGAAACTTTATATGCATATGAACATATTTGATATTTTCTCATAACAATTGGGTTGGCACCCAGCATTAATACAGGTTAATTTGTGATAGATATATGTATTTATTGAGTACTTTACAACATGTAGGTATATTTATTTTGTTACGGGTTAATACAATATGTAATAAATAGTCACTGACCTTTTTACAAGTACGCGTACTTGTTACTTCTATGTTTTGTGCCGAGCTTCTATTCATTCTCTCTCTCTCTCTCTCCGTCTGTCAAATCGCAATCCTGCCAACTTGGTGGGGGAGAAGGTGTCTTCAATTAGCAGCAACACTCAAAATAGTATTTGACCAAACAGTTACTTTTATAATCTAAGACTATGAGGTAAATCATTTGGAAGATTTGATTTTCGAGGAAGTTATGCTAAATTTAGTGAAATCATAATACATTTAGATAGGTTAATTAACGACTTTTAAAACTTTCTTAAAGCCGATTTATTATATAATTTTTGTTAGCAGCACTTACTTATTCTTGTAAGTGTCAAGAAAATTCAGGGAAGTAAATTATTAAATCTGGCTCTCTGTCCAGATGGTTTACATTTAAATAAATTCTCATGACAATAATATTTAGAAACCATTAACGAAATCTAAGATTAAAATATTTTATTGTAAGACTTTGGTAAATAGCTGGTTTAAACTCATATTTGTTGGATTTTAATAGCACCCGAACATTTCACCTATAAGTATTGAAATGTGAAATTTTAGATTGGGCTTGTTGAATTTTCAGCTACGTATTGATTTCTTTGCCCGTTCTTTGCTGAAGTGGCTTTCTTAATTTCTTTGATCTTTAGACCTGTGTATGAGCCAAGTTCTTTTAAATTTACTTCTTTTTAAAAATAGTTTGATGTCGCTGAACTAATTCTGGTAAGTTAAGGTATCCATCAGACACTTAAACCACATTTTTGCTGAAGTAATAACAATAACTTACTCATGGGTCCAGATATTAAGATGTTTTACATGTAACCAGCAATTTATTCCTAGTTGTTCGAAAATATGTTAGAAACATCGGAGATTCATGTTTTATACAGGGTGGTTCAAATTTAGCGGTGTCAGACAGTCTTCTTTAAGAGTCTGTGCATAACTGTTAAGAATCGGCTCGATGCGATGGTGTCAGAACTAGTGGCGCATGCTTTCACCCAAACCGTCCAAGTTTCTAACCTCGCCAAACCAATTCTATGAGATGTAGTAGATGAACGGAACGTCTCGCATTTTGGACTTCAGAACCTTCATAATGTTTTCCATTTTTGGGTAGAGGAAGTTTCATTCTAGCTTTTAGAACGTTGCGAGGGAATACAGTTTTAAGCAAGGCCTTGAAAAGTTTATAACTACCAGATAATAAAAAGCTTTAATTGTTACTTAAAAATTCCAACACTAAAGAGACTTGACGAAGAGGAACTCGAATTGTGTTGCGAATGAATGGGGTTGTGACGTACAAAAATGGTATTTATGTAACGTGTCACTTTGTGTCACAGTTTCTGTTTTAAAGTATAGGAACACCACTTTCTTCTGTCAGCGGTATGATAGAAGCTAGGATAACTCAGTGAAGAAACGGAATGTCCAGGCGGTCTCTGTGTGTGGTTGTCAGTTGCGTAGCAATCGACAACTTCACTTTACCTGCCGAAAATGATCTCGGTGTATGACCAGACTGATTATTTATGCTCTAAATAAAAGACAGAATTTCAGCTTCACTTACTCTATTTTAATAAAAAACACTAAATATTAAACAGTGTAACAAATTATACAGGCAATAGAAAAAAAGCAGGCCAATAAACCAAATAAGAAGTGGTGATAATGCAAGCAGGTATATCAAATATGGCTAAGTTATGGAATCTATTTCTACTGAAATTTATAATGATAATACAAGCAGGTAAATGAAATGCAGCTAAGGTACGGAAGAAATTACTAATTTTCTACTGATGTTTAGCAAGCGGTTGGTGTGTTTTAAAGCTGCTAGTGCGGAAGCGTATTACAGCAGGCGGTGTGTGCAAAACGGGCCAGGTGCAAGTGGTTACGGTATACAAGCGTGACACTACGGAAGGATATCAACCTAGGGACTGATGGTTACTGAGTTACGAGTGACACTAGAATCCAATCGGTTTTTTAGTATCATAAAATCTAAACTGAAAAACTCGTTTAATGTGTACTTTAGCGGTTGTTATATAACTAGGTTGTCTTTTATGCCCTCTACTGGGGTACAATCGTGTTTTAATTCATGGACTACTTGGTCAGATTCTATCCTCAAACGAATGACACTAAAAATCCGGCTAGTAGTGTTTCCTAACTATAACACTGGGATTGGATTCTATCCTCAACGAGTGAGAATGTAATCGGTGTTTAGTATAATATAATCTAAATTGAAAACCGGATATTCCCGAAAGACGTCTTAACTAGAGCACCTTAATCCTTATTAAACAAAAATGAAATAAATCAAATGATAAAAATGTCCCTAAATTGATCCGGCCTGAGATATCGTGGTGACTCGGATATATATCGAAATGTATAGTTGGTAACAGTTTGTAGATTCAAACTTCAGGATATCGCATTGAAAACGCGCTAAATTTTGGATAATACGGCTCTATGTTTGATTGCTTTGTGTTAAAATGGCAATACTATTTATAGAAACATAATGATTTTTTTATGGAACTAAACTTATACTGATTACTTTTATTTTACATAAAGGAAATTTCTGCCCTCTGCTAATTGGTGGTGTCCTTTGAAAATTTTGTAATCGTCTTTGGAACGCAATGCGCATGGCTTTAGTAGTTTTGTCGGATAGAGAAGAAAAGAGCACAAAAAATCAAATCATGACAAGGTGATACAGTAATTCTGCTAAAGGTGATTATTTCACATAAATCAATTTTTCAGATTTAGTCCATTGTTCAATCGTTTATTAAAATAACAATAATATTTAGGTTGGCTCAACAAAAGGTCCAATGTCTTCTGTTTCCGAATCAAAATATTTTCTAACTATGTTACAATAATATGCATAGAATCTGTCCTTAAATTGTGACCTAGCCTTTTAGAGACGACCAGTATGTACCTTTATAAAATATAATTAAATTGAACCTACATCAAAATATTATCTAACATATTTAGCTTTTTATTATAATAGGGAATGTACATACATAATACATACCCACGTAATAACTTACAAAAAAAGAACATGTAAGGCAATACTGCGAAACAAGTTAATGATCTGAGTCGTTAAAATATTCTTAGAATTTTAACAAGAATATTCTTTATTTTTATCTTTTATTTTTACTAAACGACGGTTTTTTATTGAATCCACGAAACCATCAAATGTGATTAACCACGTCCTGGAAAGTTTTTACGGGAGAAGTCTTCAATGAAACTCATTAAATAATATAGATATTAATAATGAAACGGATATAGTAACATGAAAATTTTCCATGTCAGTAGCAATGAAGTTGTTCAGTAATGTGGTTTACTCTCCTGATTGGATAGCGTGGGTTAAATCATCAATTAAACAATAATATTGGGAATTACATGCCACTTAAGTTATCTGCCCGTAAACAAAGTATACTCGAATTTAAATATTTTTAAAATTCAATCCACTTTCCATCATTTGCTTCAAAAAACATTTGTATAATCCTCGCAAACGTTATAGTAGTGGGATGAAGTGAGACGCGTGGTCATTCAGGGTCTCGTCTGTCTAAGCGCGATGTATTAGCTCGCTCTCTACCACATGTCTTACGGCGGTCGTCATCTACTATATCGTTTGCCGATACCAAACTTAAATAATCAAAAGGCTGTAAGTTCCCTTGAAAATCACATTTATGGTCTAATTCGTGTAGCAAATTTACAAGAGTGAAAAACATTCTTGAGTTTTCGGGCTTTATACTATTTTATTATATTAAACCGATGCCGACGTTTCAATACATTTTTTTATCATATTCGGGGCTACAATCTAAAACCTTTACAATGAAGACTTGATATCATTTCCAAAGATAATACAATATATATACAGGGTGTCCCAACCAAAAGTAGGCACCCTCATTAACTTTGTAGATAAAATTTTTCTGAAAAATTGGTGAAACACGTCGACGTTGTTTCCAAGGGGGACATATTTTAATGTAATACTTGTATACCTATCATCATTCCTCTACCATACACGGCCACCCACTCAAAAAATTCAAATGGCAAAGGGGGTCGAGTGATACATCTTTTGAAAGGTCTCTCAATTCTCTACATAACTGTGTATTTTTTAAAACTTTATCGATTCGTTCCTGAGAAATAATTGTTTCATTATTTTAGGTTCGGGCAATAAAAATAAAAGAAGCAGTTTAAATTATCGTTTTAAATTATCGTATGCATTGTTCAAAATGACTCCCACCGACTTCCATACAGTAGTATGTCTGTCTTGAAATTCTGTACGAACATTTCTGAACACATCTGAAGTCAATAAACGGCATTCTCGAACAATTCTTTCACGTAGCTTTTCCAGAGATGCGGATTTTGTTGCAAATACCTTCGATTTCAAATGTCCCCACAGAAAGAAATCCAAGGGAACTCCCTTGGATTTCTTTCTGGTGACTAGCGGGCCACTCCACAGGATCTCTTCTTCCAATCCATCGCTCAGGAAACCGATTATCCAAAAATTGACGGACTGCTATAGCAAAATGTGGGGGTGCCCCATCCTGTTGAAAAAACAATTTACCCTCTAAAAGATTATCGTCTTCTTCGAGGATTTGGGTAATCATTGGGTCGATGTTATTTTCTAACAGATCGAGGTACCTTTCGCTATTTAAATTGTCAGGAATAAAAAACGGCCCAAAAATGTGATCCCCTAAGATGCCAGCCCAAACATTTAATATATGAGGCCTTTGGGTCTGAGTTTCCATGAACAAGCAATTGGCAACTCTGCTATAGCACAGTTGGTAATCAAGTGATAATTTTATTAGTAAATTAGTCATGTTGGTATTGTAAATTTGTTACCCATCAGGTGGCAAACCAAATTTTATTTTATTAAATAATTTTATACATGGACATCATCCAGCAATTTGTATGTGTCTTAAAATTAAAAACTGACAAATTAGTTTACATAACGAAAATTATATAGGCATATTTTTTGTGTCTAGTTTAGCATTGACTATATTATTATTTGTAAAATGAACCATTTAAAGAAAAAGTTTCATTTGATAGTTTATTTCTAGAATTCTTGTTTCCGAGAAAGGAAACATTGTCTCAAAATTAGGATTGTTTTTTCGAGGATTGTCTCTATTTATAATGTTGCAATTATACTTATGTTTTCTTACTCTATTTTTTATTAACTGTTTAGTCTGACTGAGCTACGAATGATTGTATACGTTCCAGGGTTTTTTGGTAAATAACATTTGATTTATTCTCATTCCTTTGTAATTATCTTTCACGTTTGTATATGGAATTTTGTAATACGTGAGTTCTTGCCTATTGTCCAGAATTACAGTTTTGTAATGTAGGCTTTCTCTTTGTCTTCTAATTTTTTAGGGTTGATATTCAAATTTTTTTGTTATGTATTTAAATTTTTGGAATAGAATGTGTTATGACTTAGCAAAAGATTTTATTTCGATTCTCTTTCTTTATATTTATTTTTTGATAGAATGGATGCTCCGAATCAAAATTTAGCATTCTGTTGATACTTGCTGTTTTTTGGATATATCTGTTATTAAACTTATATTTATAATATGACGGCACCCAAATTCAAATTATAGTTTTTTGTTTCTTCACTGTTTCAATTTATTATCTGAGTATATAAATGTGTTATATTTTGCAAGGAATTAGCAATACACAATAAAATAACATGAGATCATTTACCGATGCATTTTACAATTTTTACCTCATTTATTAGTTGTACGAGAGTTGTAAGTCCGTAACTGGAATGACTACCTCAGATGCGGTCCCTAATCACCATATAGAGCGAATCGTCACGAAAAATAATATCCACCCTTTATTTTTTTAAGTAATGATAGACAATATGTAAATTAATTTTTCATTGAATCTAATTGTAATGGCAACAAAGCTCAAAAATCTTAATTTACCTGTTGTTTACTTATTAATTTATATTTACATAATTTGTCAGCAACTATTCAGTTACTTCAGAGTTACTTGATCACTATATAATGCTCTTAAGTTCTCCATCACTAATTCCAATACTCAAAAGCATATATAGATAATAGATTATCGAACCGAACGCGAAGGTGTAATGTAACATGCGATGCAACAAGATTCGGTTCGTGTACACGGCTATCCGGGTGAGTGTCGGTATTTGATACGAACCCAATGTGCTCGTAATTGCAGTTTGTACGTTGTGCTGTATCCAAATTGGCGATTATTACATTACATTTTGCATTACACGTTTAGTTCGCTAATCTGTACGCAGCTTAACAGCTAACTGTCTTTTGGAATTGAAAAAAAAATTAGGGTGTGGCTTGAATCTCTCATAAAATGAGAAGTACATAACTGAAATAAGGCTAACTATGTAGAATGTTGATATTGATACGCAACCCTAATAACTAAATTAATTGAAAAATTAAAACTTCATGTGAGACAATCAACATATACGGATCAGCTCAAATTGTTGTTCAATATATTTACGTGGATGAGCGGCATAAAGCTAAACGGTTCTAACAACATTCAAAATAACCTCCTTCTGCATTTGGCCTGCCAACCATTCCGCTGATTTTTGGCAGGCCGGTATGGTCTCACTAATGATTATCCGCCGGAACTTTGTAATATATTAATAAATAAAAATATGGAGACTGATAGGGATAACAATGAAAACGATAGATATAAAGGACTTTCAGAAAAACTAAATTTGGCCTAATCAACTGACAGTAATAGAATGGTCTTTTATTATATCCAGGATCATGTCATATCATCAAAATGGTGGGTAATTTTTACTATATGGTGGCTGTGATAGATGAATTGGCCTTATATTATCATTAAGAGGCATTCAGGTTTCATGTAAGTAGTGAATTTGATATTGTGTACATAAGCCAAACTAAACAAAATTTAATGTCTCGCTTATATGAACATAAATATATTTATAAAGAAGAGTACAGACAAAAACTCGTTTATGAATGGTTTTTTGGTAATTACAGTGTTTGACTTTATCATAAATACTCCTTAGCCATTATAATATTTCTTCCACTTAAAATTTAGTTCATGTGGGAACACATATGGTCATTTTATTGATAATTTTACAAACACCTTAAAACTCAACTCGTTAATCTGATATATTCATAGTATTCAGTAAATAACAATTTTGTCAACAAATTAGTTAGTTTTATGAGAGAGATGATTCGTACGTTTTTTCATGTTGCAATAATTGTAATTAATATTACAAATTATTCCAGTTCCTCAGATACATTCAAATAAAGAAAGTTTATTATATGAAAACCCGTTAGTCTCAAGATGATAACTAATGTTTTGTAATAAGGAAATGTTACTGAATGCACAGATATATTTAGCACATTAATAAATAGAGTACATTCTGTAATATTACGTTCCCCTAGAGATTCCAAAGAAAGATGCTACATACATACTCAACGTACTACATATTTGTGTTAGTTCAGAACTTATAACAAGATTACTTTACATCCTATTTAAAAAGACAACTTATATAATAATAAACAATACTTTAGCATTTTCAAAATATTCATTGTTTCTTGATACTACTAATCGCCAAATAAATAATAATATAATTAATACAAATTAACTCCAATTTTTCGATGGCTGAATTTATTTTGTACACATTGGCTGTGTTTATTAACGAGCAGTTACAAGAGGCATATTCAGGAGTGATTATTGTTGGAAGCTGAAACTTGAGAGAAGTGCTCCAGCTGGAACACTTATTATCTTGCAATCTCTTTGTCAATTTTTTTTGATATTTACATTAAGATCTTAATATTAATCTAAAAAAACTAAGCTGAAGTGTTGTTCACATGAAGACACTAATATTGGTGACTTGTTGAGCGTTTATTAATATATAAATCATTAAAACATTAGTTAGTATGCGATAGTGGCGGTTGATGTAATTTAGGCTATGCTATATTGGAGCATGGAATCAAAACTATACGTTAAGGCATTACTACCAACAGTTAAATGAATAAGTTTTGCAAAACAGGTTGCAATTAAAATTTGAGAAATTCGAAAGTTGCAAAAATGGTAATTTTTCAAAAATTGGTAAAACATTGGCAACCCATTATTTTCTTAATCAGTAGGACATTTTATCTACATTTGTCAAATTTCATTCAGACATTTTAATTGTGTGAAGAGCTACACTTTTTTTAATTTAATTTTTAATTATTATTTCATTGTGCAAATTTCAAAATGTCACTACAAAAAATCAATATTTGACAAATATTTTTGCATTTCTTTTGCCTCAAATTTTAATTGCGTTTTTTTGTGCAAAACTCCCTCATTAGTATTGACACTCAAGCTGTAAAGTATCGCTAGGTTCCATGCTTCAATATTATGATATAACTAATCTAAATTTTACCAATCGCCACTAGTTTTTGAATATAAACTTATTGGGTCACTAATTGTAATAAATTCAACTGTCAAAATTACCATAATATGTTTTGTTTTTCTAGGCTAATTAGATATTTTAGTTAGTTACACGAAGACCCAAAGAATAAATAAAACATTGTACTGATTCTGCGGTTGGCTCCTTGTGAAACATTATTAAATATTTTAAATAAACAAAGAAAATTTGCTTTTAAATGTTTCAAAATTGTATTTTCACTCTACACGTGTTTCGGCTTTTTAGGCCCTTTTCAAGAGTACCTCTCATCTGTAATCTTGAAAAGGGCCTAAAAAGCCGAAACACGTGTAGAGTGAAACTACAATTTTGAAACATTTAAAAGCAAATTTTCTTTTGTTTATTTAAAATATAAATAAAACATCCGCATATCCGCTTATTCACTACGCTCACTTGACTTTACTGATTCGATTAAATTAGCCAATGGAAAAGTGGTCGGCAATATAATCAGAAAGTTGCCATCAATGCCATCTACTGATTATATGCAGTAGATGGCAACCTAGGTGGTTGTTAAACTGATAGAATGCCTGCATTAATCAAGTTGAGTGTTGGAACAAGAATTCTTTATGCAAAAATCAGAGAATTTTTAGATGAATCACCTAGGACCAAATTTGTAAGTTAAAACCCATTGATAATATACAATATATGGACCTGTCACTTTAGTAATTTCATTGGAATATCAACTTAATAAAATAATATCAGAGCATACTTTAAATTAAAAATATCTGGAATGGAATATATACAAGAATTTTGAAATTCTTTTGTTTGTATAGAATCGAATAGGTTCGATGGTCGTGGCAGTTAATTAAATTCTTCGAGTTTCAGTCATCCTGATATTCGGGAGAGACATAGACATTTAAATGTTATGAAAATATTATTTTTGGGTAAAATGAAATAAGTTTGATGCTCCTGGTAGTTAATTAAATATCTTCTTCCAAATTTATTGCTTTGATACTCGGGGGAGACATAGACATTTAATTGTTTTGAAATTATTTTTGGGCAGAAAGGAATGTTTTGTTCTTGGCAGTTAAATAAATAACTCCTCGCATTTCTGTTATCTTGTTACCCGCATAGACAATTGTTTTGAAAATGTTACTCTTGGGTTGAAATGAGTAAGGTCGATTGCTCCTGGTTACTTATATATAATTAAGTGGTGTATCCCTCGTGTTTCTGTTATTTTGATACGCAGTATGAGGATAGAAATGTAGAAACGCAGCTACTAGCTGTCAGACTGTTTGCTTAATTTATTTCTTTAAATGGATTACTCTTAATTGGCGTTCATACAATGCGAACTTTGACTGTGGACGCTCCACATAAAAAATTTCATGATTATTTGCGGAAAAAATCCTCGGATAGGTCAACCGTTGAACGTAAATTGGCGTTTGACTACTGTGGCTTTCCACCTTTTCGGCGCTTGTCACGGGTTGTTATTAAAGCTTCTTTTGATGTGCTATTGGTCTGGTTCGTCGGAGTGGGGGAGAGGGGATATTCGGATTGTTACGTAATTGGTAGGGATATTCCGATACGACGTGACATAGAATATCGATATTTTGTATCGATACGGATCGGACTCCAAGGTATCGATCCATTGAAATATTGCAGTATGTATCGATACTCTCAGTATCGATTTTCGATTTGGTATCTGGAATATAAGTAAATAAAAAAATGATCTCATTTGAACAAATATATGTTTTTATTACTACCAAAAATATGAAGGCGAAAAACCAAATAAAATAAACGAATATAAACATAAACACAACAATAAACTACATGAAAATAAACAAAACAGAAAACAGAATTCAACAATAAATTGTTTGGAAGTGATCTACTGCTTGCAGAAGTCGCTGCTCCGCTGTTACTGACACCGCCGTATAGTGTGGTGATTTGAAACTGCCGGTCATTACAAGTTACAATAATTATAAAATATATAAAATAAATATGTAACAATATAGCAATTTTAACTTTTATTAAAATTTGTTACTAAATAAAATCACAACAAAAATAAAATAAGTGTATTTAGATTTTAGCTTAGAATTTATTGCTTTAATTCATGAGTTTCGAACGCATCGACACACACTAAAAAAATATCGATATCAAATGTATTGCTAGCCAAAGTATCGATACAAAATATTGGGTATTGTGTAGTAAAGTATCGATACCTCAGTATCGATACTGTATCGCACATCCCTATGGTTAGTTTACATTATGCTTGTATAGTGTGCATATATAGTTCATAATCTAGGTCAACTTTATTTTTTGGAACGCACATATTTTCTGATAGTTGTCAATTTTGTTACCCCTAACCCTTTTCGTAATGACGTCGGCGCCATCTTGTTTTAAATGGCTTCCCCACTTTTTTAGGGATTCTAATTGTCCTTGAAATTCTACATAGAGCAATATGCGGTTGTGATGTTCATTTGATTAGTTAGCGCCATTATTAGTATTTATGAAAAAAAAAAATAATTTATACAAATTTTAAGACAAAAATTCAAGAATTTGCGGAATTTTATCAATTTATGTGAAACAAATGAATAACAAGTCGACAGTTTACTAAAAAGTCAATGTGGCAGTGTTTACTTTTTATTTATTGTTTTGACTTTGATTGTAATTATGATATGGAGACAGGCAGCGTGTACAAGAAGAAGGCTATGTTTTATTTCATATTAAATATCCCAATCAGGTTCCCATAGTGCGCCCCACAGTAAACAAAATTTAAAAAAATTTTTTTGAAACGGGGCATACTAGGATTGATGTACGACACCACCGAACATACCTGAATAAGTACAGTTAAATATATTAATCCAAAAACTTGAATATTATGGTATTCGTGGACTGCCGTTATATCTTTTTAAATCCTACCTCGAAAATAGGAAACAATGTGTTATGATTATACGATTGACAATATTAACTCAGATGTAAAGATTATTAAACATGGTGTTCCTCAAGGATCCGTATTGGGCCCTATTTTCTTTATTTTATATATATATATATATATATATATATATATATATATATATATATATATATATATATATATATATATATATATATATATATATATATATATATATATATATATATATATATATATATATTTGGTGGTGAGAGGTATGAAACTTCTCATATGGTCTGAATGCTACTATCCGACCGACATCCTAGATGTCTCTGTGGCGGATAGCGACTTGCATCACAGCAAGTACCGAGAGCGGCGACCCCTAGCCCAGGTGGACTAAACTAATGTGATTAAATATGATTTGAAGGAAACAACTACTCAGCGGGCAAATACCCCGACCTGCATTGAATTACACCTTCAAATCATGATAGATCGATAGCCAATATCATTTGTCAATTCCTAACCAGACATAGATCGATTTCGAACTTATTTGTTCTCTTCAGTATGCCATAGGTTATGGAACAGACAAATGATAGTGGCCAACCTGCTAGTTATATACTAACTAAGGTGAAGTGAATAGTGGTGAGAGGTATGAAACTTCTCATATGGTCTGAATGCTACTATCCGACCGACATCCTAGATGTCTCTGTGGCGGATAGCGACTTGCATCACAGCAAGTACCGAGAGCGGCGACCCCTAGCCCAGGTGGACTAAACTAATGTGATTAAATATGATTTGAAGGAAACAACTACTCAGCGGGCAAATACCCCGACCTGCATTGAATTACACCTTCAAATCATGATAGATCGATAGCCAATATAATTCAATGCAGGTCGGGGTATTTGCCCGCTGAGTAGTTGTTTCCTTCAAATCATATTTAATCACATTAGTTTAGTCCACCTGGGCTAGGGGTCGCCGCTCTCGGTACTTGCTGTGATGCAAGTCGCTATCCGCCACAGAGACATCTAGGATGTCGGTCGGATAGTAGCATTCAGACCATATGAGAAGTTTCATACCTCTCACCACTATTCACTTCACCTTAGTTAGTATATAACTAGCAGGTTGGCCACTATCATTTGTCTGTTTCATAACCTATGGCATACTGAAGAGAACAAATAAGTTCGAAATCGATCTATGTCTGGTTAGGAATTGACAAATGATATTGGCTATCGATCTATCATGATTTGAAGGTGTAATTCAATGCAGGTCGGGGTATTTGCCCGCTGAGTAGTTGTTTCCTTCAAATCATATTTAATCATATATATATATATATATATATATATATATATATATATATATATATATATATATATATATATATATATATATATATATATATATATATATATATATATATATATATATATATATATATATATATATATATATATATAAGCGACTTGCCTGTCTTTTTAAACACAATGCAAAGCACATTGTTTGCTGATGACTTAACTCTGAATAACTCCTAAGGATACAGGAAGGAGCGCTAAAAATCTGGAACATGCTGCAGTAGAAAAATCAACTGTGGTTGTCAACGAATAAATTAAAGTTGAACAAGAACAAAACCCAAAGTTTAACAGTCGGCTCTGTTTCTGTTAGAGGAAATAGTGTAAAGTTATTGGGCATAATTATCGACGATGGTTTGAAATGTGCATGTAGACCAACTATGTAAGAAGTTATCGAGCACAATATTTATTATACGGAGCCTAAGTAAGATAGTAAATGAAGAATTTGTTGTTGAGCCCATTCACGAAATGTTACCCTTTTTTCGAAATCTTCATTTAATAACTCAGCATTAGTTGTAAATGGTACGGATGGAATATGTTTTTTTTTTCAAAATTCTTTGCACGACAGTCCGGCTTATGTCACTTTGTTTTGATATTTCTCTAGTCGAGATATTTCGATGTTTCTCTAGCCGAGATATGAGGATCGTCTGCAACTTTTAACAGAACAGTCATTTCATTTTCTTGGGTTAATGTAGTCTTGGTTCGTTCTTTTTTTTTTTTCATATGCGACATTTCCCGTTCGATTAAATTGCTGCGGTAAATTTTCATCAGCTTCTTTCCTGTGATATCCAGATATCTTTCATGATACATTATTGTCGCAAGTAAACAGTTTTTATCACTTATTCCCAATACAAAAACCATATCTGTCAATTCTTCCGTAGAGAAATTCATTATTTTAATCACTACTGTACTAAAATTCTGCAGGTACGAAGTTATGTGACAGTAACTGTTTTGTCTTATTGTAATATCATTAATTTACTAAAACTGTGATTTCTAAATGCCAAAGTCATAGCTTACTTGTGAAAAAACGCAATTATTTTTAAGTTATCAATTAAATTTAAAATTTCTCAAAAACTATCCAACTATATCATGATTACATAATTTAAAGGGATGAAATAGTTGAACAAAATGGTGAAATAATATATGGGGTGTTCCATTTGAAAAAATGAAGTTTTAGATGTTTGAAGATTGGTAAGTTGATGCCCCTGTATAAAATCCTCTGTACATTAAAATAAACTTTCGCTTCTCTCAGACATTTCAGCTACCTCTTATCTTTGCACTTACCAAATGTTTTTTCTTAAGTGTCATTAACAAAGTCTTTTTCATGACATTTATGATGAACTATTTTTGTAATAACTTGGCAATGCAGCAGCTTCTTGAAATAAAAATTTAGTGCTGGACGTAAAATTTTACACTGAAATCAATGGTGTAAAAATATACACTTCGTTTTCATTTTCTTCTTCTACGGAACAAGAATTCATACAACTGATACCATAACATTGGCCACATTTTGGAGAACACGGTTGACATGTTCATGCAGGAAAATGAGACCCATTTTCCTGCATGAACAATTTTTAGCACAGTGACTTTGTTTGCAATTGCAAAAAATTAATTTAATAGGTCTGAAGGCGCAGCTCCTTGAATATATTGAATAGGAACAAGATGACCATGGTAATCTATTTTCAACCCATACTTTAATAGGAATCGAAATGGTTACCAATCCATTCCTGAACCTAAAAAGTTGCTAATGGTAACATATTAGTTGCGAGAAAATCATTTATGTACCACTATCATACCTGAAAATATACTTTGAGAATATGTTGTTCCGCAGAGTTTTCAGTAGAAGGCAATGTAGCCAAATTGAATACCGATTTTAGTCCTTACCTTAATATAGTTCTATTGTACAAAACATAACTGGTTAATGTCCTTAATATTTCCTGGGGATCGATATTATTTTAATAGAAAACGGAGTCCTGACCACTATTTCAGAATTCTCAAAAGTTTTGTTTAAAACACATCGATTTCTCAACAGAATTGCTTTTTTTTTTTCAGTGGAGACAGGTAATATTTTTTTGATTTATTGAACACAAAGGATGTGGTATCACACCCTGATATGGCATGCAAAAACAAGATATGATCCATTAGATGGTCTAGTTTGTCCTGTATGTCAGATATGTTGATTACTTTGTCACCTTTTGTCGTCATGTCCAAACGAATCATGTAAATATTTTTACTTTTAGAATTTGTATTAATTTTCTAAAAAATCAGAATGTGAAAATAGTTACCAAATACTTTTAAAAAATGTACCTAAGTTAGAGTAAACTGCAAAATTTATCGTAAGAGAGGAAAATTACCATATTTTTTAATTTTTTATTATCGACAAAAATTGTTTAAATAAAAAATGTTCGTTCTTTCATTTCTCACAAAAAAAAGGTCTCATATTTTTTTTCATAAAACGCATAGTTACTAAAATGTAATAAAACAAAAATCCATGATGGCAGCCATTTCTATCGAACTTCCCCCACTAGGAGCGAATGGGAATTTTGGCAGGTTAAAAAGGACGTTATTGTCTAAATATTCCCGCTGAAATCAGCTTGTTACTATTTTTTTCTACCTCATCTCAAATTTTAACATAGGTGTGTCAATATTTGTTAAATATAAGTATAATATATTGCTGAATTTGGAAAAAACTTTTCCATCTGAATCTGAAAATGTATAATTTCTGGAGAAATTCACAAATTTAACGTCATTTGCGCCTAAAGCGGAAGTAAGAAATTCTTGTAAACATATCGAACTTCTTTTAATCATAATTCATGTTATACCCCTGGGTGATAAAATGAGTTATTTTTTTAAATTTTGATTTTTTTGACCACATCTGCTTCAACAGTTGATGTTCAATTGTTTTTGTTTTCATGTTTCTCCTTGAGCTTTTAATTTGTTTTCATTGCTCAAAACTAAGACCAAGAAATTGAATGAGCTACCTTAAATAATCACCCTGTATATGCTGTATATTTTACAAGAAATAGACCTCGTTAGTAGTCTATTTTATATTACTTTGCATGATAAACTGATAATGCCATAGTGGCATAAGTAGTTTTCAGTTAAAGGACCTTAGGTTAACTCTTTAATCACCCTGTAGACATATACAAACCTTTAAGTTGTCAAACACAATCAAGGGTAATGGGACTTAAAAGCCTTAAGGCACAAAAGGCTCATCAATTCTGTAAACAAGTCTATAATATTCTTAATCCCTTCGGGTAAACTGGCATCCAAGGAACACAAATCTAAATTCACTACGTAAAATGTTTATTTTCCACCAGCTAGGGTAGAATGAAATTTTAAAAAACTTCGTATAATAAATAAGTTAAGTCAATGTACCGAAGAGTTTTATAAAAATAAAAAGGTTAGAAAATAATATTATACAGGATATTTCCCAAGTAATATCGAAGATTTCAGAAATTGATTCCTCAGATCATCTTATGAAGAAAGATATGAACATAATCGAATAGGAATAAGATGACCATGATCGTCTTTTTTCCATCCATACTTTAATAGCGATCGAGATGGTTACCAATCCATTTCTGAACTTAAAAAGTTGGTAATGGTAACATATTAGTTGCGAGAAAATCATTTATCTACCACTATCAGACCTGAAAATATACTCTGAGAATATGTTGTTTCGCAGTTTTCAGTATATAGGAGGCGATGTAGCCAAATTGAATACCGATTTTAGTCTTTGCCTTAACATAGGTCTATTGTACAAAACATAGCTATTGCACAAAACATAGCTGGTTAATGTATTTAAAATTTCCTAGGGATCGATACCATTTTAATAGAAAACTGAGTCTTGACCACTATTTCAGAATTCTCCGAAATATTATTTAAAAACACCTCAATTTCTCGACAGAATTCCCTGTTTTTTCTAAGTGAAGACAGGTAATATTTTTTTAGATGTTCTAGTTTGTCCTGTATGTCAGATATGTTGGTTACTTTGTCAACTTTTGTCGTCATGCTCGGACAAATCATGCAAATATTTTTACTTTTAGAATTCTTATTAATTTTAAAAAAAAATCAGAATGTAAAGTAGTGACCAAATATTTTAACAATGTATCTAAGTTAAAGTAAACCACAATATTTATTTTAATTAATTTATTTAAGAGAGGAAAATTACCATTACCGTCGAAGATTTCTGGAATAGATTCCTCAGATCATTTTATGTAAAAAGATATGAACATAATAGGCATTTACAAAAATGCCACCTGTGCTCACCAAGTTCAAAGATTTGTTCCGAAAAATAACTCCGAATATTTTTGCTGCTTTCGAATAGACAATCTATACGTCCAGGTTTATAAAACCCGATCGTCCTTTTAACTCCGACAATTTTTTTCAGGTCGTTAAGGTTAATTTCTCCCACCACGATAAACGTGCCTGGGAGCAAGTTTAAAAACATAAATTTTTCACCTAACCTATAAAAAATGCAAGACTTTAAAATGAGTTGTGAGCTTCTTTATCAATGCGCCCTATGTGCAGTGTTATAGGAAATTAAGAAGAAATAGACAGACATCATATTTTATATCACACTTTCAGTAAATGAAGAAAACACTTGTCAGTATCCACAAGAACATCCTAAGAAAATGTCTGAAATGTTTATACAGCAAATTGCAGCATGTTTAATTAAATTGTTCCTTCTTTCTTCCATAGACCATAACGTTTGTTAAAACACAGACTATCTTTGAACGATACAACTTTTGACATTTCGAATTGACAGATAGAAATTTAAGTTAGGTTTTGTCTTATGAAAATACGTTCGAAAAGTACCTAACGCTCGGAGGGGACTGTTAAAAACCAGGACTGTTCTGATAGCTCTCTCAGAATTCCTTTTCATAAACGCCCATTATGGTCTGAATGCATTTATTTTTGAGAGACAGGTTAAACATTTTAAAAAAACATTATTTTTTTTAGTATCTTGTAATGAATCATGCATATGTTCATTACTATAGTTTCGGAAATTCCCGTTTATTTTGTGCTACCGCGCACTTCCGGTCGCCATGAAATATGTGACGTCACCAAGGCCACAATTTTGGTATAAATAGAATCGCCGTAGTCAAAAGAATGAATTCAGTTTTCTACTGACAATTACTTTCAACGCGTTGAGCTGGGTAGTTGAGCTTGTCTCCACTTGGTTAGAATTCAGAAATGAACGACGACGCCGCCCGGCCTAATGTCCGGTAGCATCTTGAGGTTTTTAGCGCGCTGAGTTATACCTTCTGATTGTTGGTAGCCATTTTACCGTCCTGCACCGCCGTCATCAGTCTGGTGATTATTTATTGCCGTGAGTCTTCAGCAAGTTGAGATGTACCCTCTGTTAGTAAATAATTGCTAAACCAACCGCCGTCATCAGTCCCGTGATTTATTTATTGCCGTGAATCTTCACCGCGTTGAACTGGACCCGCCGCCGTTAAATAATTATCGAACTTACCATCGCATCGACTCCTGGATATTTCCGTCAGCACGTGGAGCTGAAGCCTATCGTCGGCGTCGTATCGTTTAATCACCGAAATTACACTCCTCCCCGTAAACTAATTTCACCGATGTATATATGTAAAAAAGCATTTTACCTTTGTACTTGACTTGGTTTAATTGTTAGAGAATCTGTTTTTTAGTGTTTATTTGACTTCATGTTTTGGATAAATGTTGCTTTAATGAAATAAACTCTGTTATGTATACTTTGGGCTTTCTTATTTACAACTAATAGGAATTCTAAATTAATTCTCCAAACCAGCTATACGAAAGCAAACACCGTTACATATTCTGACGCCCAAACATACTTTCTTACATATTTTGGACGTCCGAACAGACCCCGTTACAATCTGTTGTTGGTATTATACAGCGAGAGCGAGAGTTGTTTCAAGTCGAACAGGCGTTAGAAGGAAAGCAAATAATGATGTGTATGGATTATGCCTTCTCCACCTGTAGTGAGAACCATCATCAATAAATACTTCACATAAGAAATTTACACGTACATGATTCGACTTGAAACAACTTTCGCTGTATATCTTATGGTTGTTCTCAAACGCATTCTGGGCAACATGAGACTTATCCGTTCTTTCATGTTTGAGATGATCCATGTACGCTTCGTTTGAATTGATTGTCTTGTTTTTCTAACAAAATTTTGGTTACATTCTGATTTAGTAAATTCCAATCTTTAATTTATTTCAGTATCCTCTTTTGTATAACCTAAAATTTGTACTCGTACATAAATTAAACGATAAAAAAAGTAATAAATAGTAACGGTAAACGGGTTCTCATCCATTCCCTTTGATTTGTTTAAGCGCTTGTTGGAAATATCACTTCTCTTCTTTTCACACATGAGGCGATTTGTATGTTTACCTTGTATTCAGAATATTGTTACTAATATCGTTCTTATTTGTGTAGGCTTTATAACAGAAAAATAAATTTATTGAGACAACTGACTGTTTCTACTTTAAGATAAAGCTTTCTGCATTCAAACACTAAGTTTAAATAGCCTCTATTAACACTGAATCTTCAAACTACTTCATCATTCACTCTACTTACGTAATCTAGTTCACAAACTGGTATTTTGAGTTCTGCGATCCACATTATTTATTTGTTACAGGTATTCTTGTTGATAATGATGTATGTCAAGACACTCAAGCGTTAAGTACTAAAGATTATACAGGGCGATTTAAGTTTTATCTTGATAACTTCGGGAATTGATAGAACTCCCCAAAATAATGAGAGTTTGTCTGATATGGTAGTCCAGAAACGCCTCCTTTCCGAGATAGATGGTGCCAAACTTCACTATTTTAAAAAGTTTTTTAAGAATATCGCGGAATAGGAAAGGGTCACCAGCTTCATATTTAGTTGGTCATAGGCATTATTTAGTGGGACAATTGTAACAATCCTCACATGGAGTGATACTATATAAAGAGGGCGTGCACCCTAAAACCCACCCGAAATTTTTCTGTTCCGCCACCGGTTAAATTTGGCCTTAAAGATTAAATTGACCGTTCTCTTACAAGTGATTTTTATTCTCATACTTTTTTGATATTTTGCTTTATTTTTGAGATATTTGACAAAATTCGTGATAGTGCACAGCGCCATTGCGAAAATTTTATTTAGTATTATAGTAAGCCGTGCAAGACAAAACTCAGAGTGTTTGTGTAAACTGAAGTTTGTCGAGATATTATAACTATTATTGTCATTCGAGACTACCATTATTGTTAAACAGAAATTTCAATGCAAAATACGCTGATATCTATTTTGTGTATGGCTTCTGTCTGCAATTCTAACGCTGCAGTTGAAGAATACCGAACAGGTTATCCTAATAGAAGGGTTGTTAATGTACAGGTTTTATAGACGTACATCGAAATTTTTGTGATTATGGTTTGCGCCGCAATAACGAACCTATTTGTAACATGCATCCAAGAAACAATGATCGATTTATTCGAATGTTTGATGCAAACAGAACCTTAAGCACACGTCGAGAAGCTCGACAGCTCCATGTATCCCAATCACGAGTGTTAAGAGCACGAGATCATTGAAGGGCTTTTCATCTACAACCAATACAAAGTTTGCTGTCTGGAGATGCTGAAAAACGTATCAACTTTTGTAGATGGGTCTTAGATTCTGTAGAAGTCAACCCTCAATTTTTGCATAAGATTTTATGGACAGACGAATCTGATTTCACAAGACTTTGAGTTGTAAAAATGTTGTAAAATATTTAACATTGCATTTATTGTCTAATTGCTAAAACTTTGTCATAATTACACGTAATAAGTGATGTCATAAGTTAATATATCAAGCCGAAGGCGAAGTGGCGTAATTAACGCCCCTCACAACTAGCAACATAATATAAAACAGTTATATTTTTTAGACCTAAAAAATACAATCATGCCAAATTTAAACTTAATCCAGTTAGTACCTATATAGTTTCTAAAATTATTTTAAAAACAGAAATTAAATTTTGATCTTTAAAGCCCCAACTTCTCAATGAAACACATTTTACTGCGGCAACGTGAAGATTCATATGTAACATATACATTAATATTACACTCATACAAGAAACCCCTTTGACATTGACCTTTCCATCTGTTCGATTGACTATGACACAATACTATTATCTTCTCATTAATATTTCAATTAATATATCACTTTCTGTAGTTAAGTGTAACAAAAACGTATTTAATAGCGTGTAAATAACATATTATTAAACAAAAATTGATCCCTAGTTAAAGGGTATTACCTAATTTATTTATTTACTTATTTGATTTAATATATCGATAAAATATATTTACTTGGTGAAGTGAAAATAAATATAACCGGAAAGGTAATTAACTTAACTATTTAATTTATTTTACCAGAATAGTTGTTTCCTATGTCAATCGTGTGTATCCCTTGGCCCGTTTGATAAGCACACTTTTGTTGTCTTAAGGCACACACTGAAAAAAGTACCTAATCTATGTAGCAAATCTGTAAAACATTTCTTTCTGTTGATTTTGCAAAGTCAAAGATGAGGTATGGAACTATTAATGACTTAAATGTGGAGCGGACACAATAAACTGTCGATTTCAAGGGTATTACCTCTGAGGCTAGGGGAGGCAGTTATAAAATGTATGCGTATAGTGGGTTCAACTTCAGTCTCTTAGAACTTATTTAGTTTCTAGACAAACTTAACATTATTCGATATAAGCATATAAAGATCAGTTTTCTTTCAAGAGGTGTAGGTTTTTCTCTCTATGATCGTTAAAAATTCTCATTGCAAAATATTTTTAAATAACTTTCCTTTCCTCATATCTTCTTTGGATATTATGCTGTTGTCCTATAAATTATTGAAAAAAATTGCTAATGAAATCTCTGCGCCAAAAGAATTAGACGGAGGTTGGTTTATTGAAAAAATGTCTCACAACTAAAAAATATTACTTATAAAGGTATAATAAAAATTATAATACCAAAGAGAGGGTAAAAGTTAATTTACAAAATAGTAACAAATACTAGAAATATTACTTAAATAGGTACCAAAGTCAAAATCCTCTCAATTTATTTAATTAAAAATTAAATAAATTTTTGAGTCTGAAATTTCTCTTATTGTCATACCTACTTCGCACTGATGAAGGCAAAAACCAGAAACCGGTCTGCGATTGGTATGTACAACGGCCTCAAGAAGGATTTCCATTTATGTGGTAAAAATCCTTTACTAGTGGGCAATCGCAATTAAAGCTTAATCACTTCTCTTAGTATGACACCACGTTATAAATCATTAAGAAGTGTGTGTTGGCAAAAATGTATTTAATGTTCGATTAAATAAATTGAGAGGTCGACTTTAGTACCTATTTAGGTATTATTTCTAGTATTTTTTACTATTTTGTAAATTAAAAAATAATAACCTGAAAATTAAAGTTAAATATCAAATATTTTAAATGAAAAGTTGACGCTTCGGAATACTCTCTGGTTCCGTTCTCAAAACTAAAGGAAAATTTCTTTGACTACATGTTTCTACATTCAATAAAATTGTTTATTGTGTTGAATTATAGATGTTGTTTATTTGGGAAATAGTTCGATCAAATATATCTCGTTCTTACGATTTGTGGTTTGGTAAGGTTCCTCAATAAATTTAATTGCAAAATCCCTCGCCACATGAGCTCCTGATTTTGATCACTAATTTGTGTCGTGACGTTACCAAGCAACAAACTTTCGTAAATAAAAATTTATTCGACAAAATTATAAGGCCTTGATATATTATTAATTATTACTATTACTGATAATATATTGACTTTTGTAGCAATATCAAACATGATAGTTTTACATCACTACAAAAGACCTCTATTATCAAAGAAATTATGATTTAATTAAATCCTATTCAATAAAAAACATCCCACTTATTTTAACCAATAAATGAACATACAATAGTAAAAACAATAATCGCCATAACGTCAACTAAAATAATAAGAAATATTATAACATCCCATGTATAAGGAAGATATTAAAAAAAAGAATAACAGCACATGAAATATTGTTGTGGGGTACTTCATCATTATTTGAAATAAAAATTATTGTACACAATAAAGTAATTATTCGTTGAATAATACTTTACAAAACTTATAAACTTGTAAAACAACTTTTATTGAATTTAATTACACGTTGAATTGAAACAACTAAGTCTAGCAGCTATGCTGGCTATATAAAATCTGCCCGCTACAGCTTAAGGGTATAAAAAATAAACTTTCGTTATCATTAGTAACGGGAAGCGGTAACAATATACACAGCGTCAGCATGGATAACTACATAATTTGCACATAACCATTTCGACCAAATAGTTTATATTTTAGGAGGAAAAAGTGTTCTTGCAACATTTTTTTAGGACAAACCGTACAAAATTTATTTTTTAGTTAAATATTTTTTTGTGAAATTCTACTAATTCGCTTTAGTCAGTCACACTTGCCATGATGTATAACATAGTTAATATAAAATAAACCAAATGTCAAACTTTGATGTAATAATAATTTGTAAAGTTATTTAAGGTTTTTAAATTATGCAATTTAAATATTCAAATGAAGAATACGCAAATATGGTGTTGGGTATGGACTTTGCAATGGCAATGCACTTGCCGCTTCACGTGAATATCGAAATTGTTTTCCTAAATAGATATTCAAAGGATAAAATATTTTATCGTATCATTGAAAATTAAGGTTCCCTAAAGTTAAATCTTTATTGATAATTATAATATCATAACATTACAACAACTTCACAATAACTTAGTAGCACATAATACGTTAGTTACAATATATAATACGTCAGTTACCATATAATAATACCCTAGATACGAATTTTATTTTATAGCTATTATTTATGAACATTGATGTGAATATTTTGAGTTTTCAAATTTGATAGATACACCTGATACACCATTATTGTCCAAAATGATGGGCATGTCCACTGAATCTTGCCTAACAACATTCTTTTTCAGTTCGATGGGCTCTTTAGTACATGATACAGTGTTTACAGAAACGTCTTCAACTTGAATTTTTCTCGCAATGGAAACCTTACTCAAGTTATCTTTTAAATACCCTCTCGATTCCCAACCACCAAGTGCTTGTAAATCTAATATGTCTCCACCAGCATTAACAAGAAAAGTTGCTGAAGATCTTCTAATACAATGACCAGTATACATAGTCGGATTTTGAAGTTTGAGATACATTGCAATTTTCTCAGGGATTTTAGAAAAGAAATGGATACCACAAGGCTGAACGGTGCATTTTCCGTTTCTATATGATACGAACAATCTTCTGTGCGGAGTATGAGTTGGACGTAATGCTATATATTTTTTAAATAACGCCAGAGGATTAACGTCTCCGTCAGATATCACCGCAAAAAACCTTTTCTTGTGGGTTTTTGAATCAGGAATTGTGATTACTAGCTTGCTCTCTAGAATTTCAACATTTTCCGTGGATATTTTTGTTAATTCCTTGGTTCTACAAGCTCCGCCAATTCCAATTAAAAAAGCTACTTTTATAATTAAAAATGTCTCGTCTGGGGAGTACAAACAAATTCACTAACCTGCTCTTTCGTGAATACTTTCGATTTTTTAGCTCTATATCCCAAATTTTTTTTCTTAATGAATCTTATCAAAGCGCCATACTTGTCGATTTCCACTCTTTCCTTCAGCTCCAAACAAGCTCGTAACATAGAATATTTAGGCCACAAAGATGACTGGGAGTATTGATTTGAGAATTTCACAAAATAAGCAAGTATTACCGTTTCTCCAGCACCTTGAACCTGTCCTCTATCTCGCCACTCACAAAACTGAAGATATTCTTTTTCGTAATGGATTTTTGATTTATCCGGAAGCAAATCTAATATTACAGTGTTAGCAGCAGCAAGTATATTTTCAGGAATATCAATATCTTCCATGATTTCGCCAAAGTTTGTCGTAATTAAGACTATCTTAATTTTTATGGCAAGCTAAAATGACAACCAAAGTTGTTGATTTTTTTCGCGTCATCGTTGTCAATGATACGATAAAGCTTTGAATGTAACTCGATTATTATGTGATTTAAACCATCTCGGACGTTGCCAACGTCCTCGATTATTATAAATCACATAATAATCTCGTTACATTAATAGCTGTTCTAAAACATTTAGATTATTACGAGAAACCAGATTATTTAATCGTCAAAATAATGTCCATCCTCAATTTGTCCCTCGCAAAAGAGATAATGATATACAAACTTTTGATGTGGATCCCGACCTTAGTACACCAAAGCAAGCCAACAGCTTAGAGTGTCTCAATCTTTTGTTGTAAGATTTTTACACCGATTCATACTTCATGCTTACTCCAGTACACGAGTTATTCCAAGAAGACCTTGAGAGGCGGCTACAGTTCTGTGTCTGTGTCACCCTACCGCCAGATAATCAACCAAATCAAAAAAGTGTGACGTCACTGTCGAAGAAAAATTTCGGGGCTATATCTGACAGGAGATATTAAATATTCTATATTTGATATATTCTTTTTAAATTGTGGGGCAACGCTCTAAATACGGTGGCTTGTTAAGTGAGTCAGTGTCGTTACGGGAGCCATTTTGATTTATTGGGGACGAGGACACCTTGTGAGGCACCTTTGAATTGACAATTAATTGTTGCTAAAGTGGCAATTGTCATTTCGAAGTGATAATTCTCACTTTAAAGTGACAATTACCACTTCGAGGTGACAATTCTCACTTCGAATTGAGAATTGTCACTTAAAAGTGGCAATTCTACGTATCGAGAAAAGAATATAGTTATTAGCCCTTCTACGCCTTCGTACAAACTAGCAATTTTGCAGCATCTTACTACGGGCTACTGACGGAATCATTTCTTTTCTTCAATATTTTACTAATTTTTAAGTCCTATACGATTTTTTTATTTGCGTTTAACAGGTTGTGTCATTTAACAGAAAATTCTGAGATAAAAGTCAGAATTCTGAGATAAAAATCTGAATTCTGACTTATAAGACAAATCTGAGATAAAAGTCCCAGAATTTTGACTTAACTCAGAATTCTGACTTATAACTCAGAATTCTAAGAGAAAGTCAGAATTCTGAGTTTGTCAGAATTCTGACTTCTGTCTTAGAATTCTGACTTCTATCTCAGAATTCTGATAAAAAGTCCAAATTTGAAATTTTTTATAGTTTTATTGCTGTGGCCCTTCTACGCCTTCGTAGTTTTAACATTTTCTACTGACTTCAGAAGTTTTCGTCCTGAAAACTGACTCACCCTGTGTAATATAGAATTAGAATATACATTAACAGAAAAAAATTGTAGTATTTTTCTACCAATGTTGTTATAATATAATATTTATATATTATTGTGTATTTATTATTTCTAAAAAACAAAATATACCTAGAATATTTGTGTTCTAGTTTTGAATAATGCAAAGAAAAAGCGAGTGTGTAAATGCAAGTTTTTATTCTTAATCTTTGTTGATGTTATTTGGTGATTTTTATTCATTTATTTTTCATTTTCATTTTACCAGTGCAGATACGTCATTTCATGAATATAATAAAATGTTGTTTTAAATACTTTGCCTTAATTTTAGTAAATCTCTTTTATTTATTCTTGATCATTAAACCCGCTATTTTGGAGGAAAAAAATTACCTTTAGATCGTCAATATTGCTTATTACTTTATTACAATACTTATTTTAAATTTGTCTCTTTTTTATAGCCATGACTCCAGCAAAAATGCAACATTGGATATTTTTACAAATTTAATGGAAGTTCTCGTACAGCAAATGTTTTTAAATATTTTTTATTTTTTTATAAATAATATGTAGAATTTAAGATAACAAAAATTGTTACGCAGTGGAAATTTTTTTAAAAATATCCCCACTACCGTGTTGTATTTATTTCGCTAAGCTACGAATATAAAAATCCTTATGAATACTTCATTCAAGTTTAAACTTTTAGCGGAAAAATATTTTATTCACCTTTACAAATGCAACATGCATGCGATACACATAAAAAATGGGAAGGGTTATTATTACTCATTCATTAAATTCCCCACTATGACGAAGTTAGTGTACTGAACATTAACACATTAAAATTTATGAGCCTTGTAGAAACCACACGCACAAAAGAGAGCCAAAAATCGATTGAGCTAATTTTTATAGACTTCGTGTCAGTGCCGTTATCCAGGAGCTTCCTAAGGGGGTACACTTGACACAAATATTGAAAAATACCTAAAATGAGAAAAATCATTTTGAGAATATATTTGTTTATGGTAATTTTAAACATAAATACGAATAAATTAAATATCCGTAACGCTTACAAGGAACGTCAATAGAAATAAGATCATGACTTCATAAAAATTAAAAAAAGAACTTCAAAACTAAAACTAATTCTCATTGAATTAAGATATCTGATGTGAATAGTTACGTTTTCGAAAAGTTATGTCATTACCATCTTCAATAATTTTGTTTACGGTCCAAGGAGGAATATAACCCATTGCTCCTCCTTTGATCCGCGCTTGCTGTGTAATAAGAGTTATATTATCACTTCTGAATTTACTATCTTATTGTTACGTGTTTGCTATCCACACAAACACCTATACTCGTAGATTCGTTGATTGAAAGTCCAATTAACACTTACTCACTACTTTATTTATTAATTAACAATTAACAACAATAGATTAATTACTGTCTTAACTATAATCACACTTGAACACATGTTTCTTTCTTATTTCTTCTTTACTCATTCACGTTCAACTTAAGACTGAGCTCGGCCCACCGTGCGTCTTATTTATACATCCATTCACACGGTCTAGAACATTCCCGGCCGTTCTCGTACAATTCCAGTCTCATCTAACGAGTCTACACAGTCCAGTGGCGTAACATTATTTAATAAAGGTGCTATTTTATTTAAACATTCTGAAATTTTTATGCCTTTTAAATATGCTAATTTAATTGGTCCAATATTTTTCACAGAAATAAAACTTGTTTTAATTTCTTATGATTTTTTTAGATCATATTTTATATTTTTCAAACAGTAATTCTTATTGGACTTAATATGACGAAAATTATTTTTTCTTAAAAATTAAATATATCCATGTAATAAGCAAGACCGCATCTCAGGTAGTCATTCCAATTACGGACAACATACAACTAATAAAATGAGAATATACATTTTGATATGGATTGATTATTTTAAGAATTAACAATTAACCTATTTTCATGTTATTTTATTGTATACCACTAATTACTTGCAAAATACAACACATTTATGTATTTGCGTATTTAATTGAAATAGTCAAAAACAAAAAAAACTATATTTTAAATATGGGTGCCGTCATGAATATAAGCTGTATTGCCATATTTTATTTAATAGTAGAATATTAGTACTTAATTATTGAAAAAGTCTGAAATAAACTTTCCTTAATAAAACCTCTAAAATTAAACAACAAAACACTAAATTAAATGTAGGTTTTGTATAATCGTGAAAGATCTGTTATATAAATTGAAAATAAGTACCTAATCCTCTGTTATCAAATTAAATATAAGCAGAAGTCATTTTGGGATTAGCTACGCCTCACGAACTCCAGTATGTAGTGTGGGGATGTGAACGTCAAGCATATCAATGACATGTGCATACTTTGCGCAGTATGATTGCACAAGCATTTGATTCATCGAGGCGTCATATCTACAATAAATAAACTGAGTGTAGATAAGGAAGAGGTACAATGTGTGCCCTTGTTACTTTACAAACACGGCCTACAAAAAGGCAACAGTGACGCAAAAGTCTCTTTTTTTATTGATGTGTTCGCATACAAGTTGATTCCGCTTCTGATATACGCGAAATGACTACCTGAGATGCGGTCTTTGGTAATAGGATAATAAATGAACAAAGTACGTTACTCTATTCTTCAATGGGTGGATACCAAAACTTTTTATGTAAACGTGAAGGTGTTTTTCTTAATTACAATACCACGGGCGTCGACTTTTTTATAGTGTCAGTGGGTGCACGAGTTAAACTTTGATTATAGATAGGTACCACAAATATAAAAATAAAATTTTGAGCCATGCATGTAAATACCTTAAAATGTTTCATTAACCGCGTCTCAAGTCATCAAAGTAACGCCTGGAAATCCTAGGATTTTGTGTTAGGTAAAGGGAGACAAGGCCCTACGGTTTATAATGAAGTATCGACAATTCCCTCTCCCATCTTAGTCCGAAACAAATTACAAATAAAATTTTTAACTTGCTCTGGGATGGACACGAACCATCAACCTTCGTTACCGAGTAAATAGATATGAGCGCTTTACCCACTCAGCTATCTTGCCCTCCTCAAGGTAAAGAAAAGAAATTCTTACCTGCTTAACTAATAAAATTAACAGAAAACCTCACCCCTTAGACTAGTTGTAGGTATAAAAATGATATAGAGAAAGCATATTACCCTATTGACTATCATAAAATAGATTTTGTGAACTAACAACAACCATATTTTTTCCAATAATAATCTTGGGGAAAGCAGGAGAAATGGCTAGTATTTGCAAGTTTGTTGAATGGAAAAACAGAAAACATTTCAAATGCCATTTGAAATTTTCGATATGATAAGATACTTAGCTTAATTTTTGGCTATATCAGAATGACTTTTCACTTTAAAAGTAATATTATTTATTCAAGTTTTCGTTGCTTTCGGCCAATCCCTTTCTCATAACTAATATGGTTCGAAAGTTAACATGCGACGGATTTATGCTAGCATTGTACAGTGTTGGACAAAAGTAATGAATAACCGATAATTTCCTACAACTTTTGATTTTACGATTTTTTTCTAGAACAAAAAAATAGTTAAGAGGGGGACAATATTTCGTGAATACCTTTGTACAATTAAGTTAAGTTTAAAATTACTATCATACAAATTATTGTGTGGTTACTGTTCTGACTCTAATAATAATTAAGTAATATTCGCATTTTAAAACAACGCCATCTATTGACAGAAGCATCTTAATTAATAAATTATCTCGACAATAGTCGGCACATAAACAAGCTGATTTTTATTGTTTTGAAATGTATGTAAGGTGCATACAAATGTGAAAACTTTATATCAAAATTCTGGTAGTGTAAAGGCAAAAGCATTATAGCATGAAATCGGAAACTTTTTCCAACTTTTTAAGCGATAAAATAACAAAGGCAATAATGTCAATATATTATAATCTATCTTTCAAAAGATATTCCATTTATTCTATATATACATTTTTAACGATACTTCATCGACTCGACAAATCCCATTGCTATAAGCTGATTGAGTTCCCTGTAAGCAGGGATTTAACGTCGTAATTTATTAGTCAACTTAAACTCGTAATTGGAAATACACAAAGAATTAGTCAGGATGGTATTCAAATGAGATTAGGGTTTACATTAATTACGTGTCAACTCAATTTTGACTTGAATTCACAGTATTAGCTTTCATAATTTATACAGCGTTTACCTACAATATTTTTTTGACGCCCCTAAATGTGCCCCCTCTCCCCTCCTCTGAAATATAAACCAACTATTGAGCATTAGTTCTAGACAGCTCACATTAAAAAGTATGTACAGTATTTTTAGAACAACCTCATTATTTATTTATTTATTTAATTATTTGTAATAATTTATCCAACGAGTGATAAAACCCAGTTACATGATAAATAAACAACAGAATATACACAAAAATACAATAGCACAAAATATAACAATTATATAACAGTATAAAAACAAAATAATATAAATTAAAATAAAATATCACACGATAAATAGAATTTAAAGACATTAATTAAACATGCATTAAATAAATATTTTTTATATCAGCAATTTTACAGTTAAATATATCCAGACTATTTTCGATATTACTATAATTTAAGCACATTTGATACATAGGAGACGCAATTAAAATGTTTGTACGAGAGGTAGGAAACATAACTATATTATTTGTTCTTGCACTTAACCTGGGAGTTATATATTTAATAAGTGAGTCAATCTCATTATTAATTATTTTGTACAAAAAAATTACTGATTGCATCACTCGTCTCCTAATTAGACTGCTCATTTCATTAGAGAATTCATTAGAATTCATTAGGGAATGAATGCAGTTTTTTATAATGAATCCTAACATTTTGAATGTATATGATAAAATTTGTCCGACGTTGATAGAAAAAGTAAGTTTGGAGTAAAATATTATCCCTAACTCTTTTACTAGTTGCAACGATTAAGCACAAAAGAATTTAAGGTATAATCATGTAAGGCTGGGTTAGATTTCTTGGTGTAAGTAAATATTTTGCACCTGTATGTTTCATATAATTAAACCCGAAAGTGCTCCTACATTGATATTAGTATTTATTAGTGCTGGCAACTGAAACTGGTTTTTTGGATTACCGGTTTTGGATTATTCCCGGTTTTATACAAAATCAAAACCAGTTACTCGGTTAACCAGTTATTCGGATAACCGGTTTTTCGAAAAACCGGTTGTTCAAATAACCAGTTAATCGAATAACGGGTTATATGAATAACTCATATTCGAATAACCGACTAATAGCGCAGTCTGCCTACGGATTTGGACCCTTAAGTGAAGATACAGTAAACAAAAATATGCAAAAAATCGGAAATTTTCCGTAGAATTCAATAAACCAATTCCATTCTACTCTGTCATGGTGCCATAAAATGAAAAATAGTTTTATACAAAAGTTGTAGAACTATTAAATACGGATCGATCTGTGGAAATCCGATGTCAAGAAATTCAAAAATAAATTATTTATTTGAAAAAAACCGTTAAAAATCGCGTTTTTTTGAAACGCTCATATCTTCGTGAAAACAAATCATTTTTTCACGAAACTTGGTAAAAGTGTAGCTCCCTACTAACTAAAAAAGGTCGTTTTCAAAGAATTTAAAAATATCATAAACATTTTGCAAAAATTGATTTTTTCGAAAAAATCACGTTTTTTTAAAATCTCGATAGCTCATACACGCTTTCATATTTCTAATCAATTTTGAGCTTAAGATTTGCTGAAAATGTTGTACTAACATGATTATTTATTGCGCGCTTTTTAAATTGATCGGTAATATGCGAAAAATCGGTTGAAAAATCGTTTTTTTTTTAACAACAAAAAAAATCGATTTTTTTTTCAAGAAACATTTTTTTTACTTTTTTGTTAGCAGCATTGAATATCTGATATTTTTTTAATAAATTTACAAAAAAAAATTTTTATCTACGACCCTTTGGAGCCGAGATAATGTTTTTTTGTGAAAAAATCTAGTGACGCTATCTTTTAATATTAAGGGCTGAAATTTACAGAGTTTGTAGTTTCGCTAACCAAGCTGGAATCATCGGGGGGACGACTAATATTAAAATTTATTATACCTCAAGAAATAAATTATTTTTAAAGAACAGCGAAGAGGATGTGTTTCATTTAATGCTGATTACATCGGATCCAGTAATAACCAGTTATAGACAACTTCCTAAAAAAAAATTAAACATTTTCCTAGGGAAGTATTCGACTTATTAATTGCCCCCAATATTTCTGCAGATAATTGAGAGAATGAGAATGACTGTTCCTTATCTGCATCAGACGCAGACGATTAATCACTACGGATAGACATACTCATTTCTATTCACAAATATTAATAAAACTATAAGTTGTGAATTCTTAATTTAATAGGTTCTTTAAGTGTTTTGCATACTCCTGGACAAATAATGTATTAAAAAATTAAGTACTATAAATATTATTTTTATTTCAGATTTTTATTTTTTTAAATACACCCTGTATATCGCAATATACGAGCAAACATGATAAAGTTGATTTATTTATACATTAACAACCATCGTCGGCTATTCTCAATAACAAAAATTTTACCAAACTCGTTCTATGAATTAATGCCAGCTTTTGAGGTATCTTGCCACACTGTGCGACGCGACGCTTGTTTAATTTAAAATTTACATAAAACCTGATATATTTTGTATTTTGTCATTTTTGTCATAGTTTGCCATTATTAACTAAACACAATAGTACACAACCACAACACTAACAAGTTCATTTCGACTTTCGTCATGACACAACTCATGCATGGCGTGCGCCGTGCGCGTGCTCTAAATAATAACAGGAAACACAATTATTTGTGTTTTCTTTGCAGTTTTTATTTTCAACGTCAAAGTCTTGTATCGTATTATGTAACATTTATAAAGAATTAGATATCGGGAGGTAGCGGAATACATGACAGTTTTCTGTTTAGTGTTTTCATAGAATAATTCTTTTGGCGCTGAGGTTTACCTAATAAATTTTTTAAATTTATAGGACAGTGGCTTAATACACAAATAAGGTGAGAAGAAACATTATAGGATGTCAAATAAATAACTACAGACAATAAATTTTTGCTCTTGTGATCGCTAGTTAAATATGCATGTATGTGTTGGTGTTATATATTCACCAATATTTGCAACTCTCTTTGTATTAATTTCGGATGTTACCGACCCCGTCAACATAACTAGTACATGATAGTTCTATAAAATTGTTGTATCGAGTTTTTTATACTAGTACCTACTGATGTACCGAAATGAAAATATTAAATTTATTTGTCTTCTAAAAACTAAATTATAAATTCAGTCTAATCTGTTTTCTTATCAAGTATCCGATTACCCGGTTTTCGGGGAACCGATTAATCGGTTTTTGGATAATCGATTAGACGGTTTTCGGATAATTGACTAGCCGGTTTTCGGATAACCGGTTCTTTGAATATCCGATTAGTCGATTAATCGGATAACCGATATCCGAGTAACCGTTTATTCGAATATCACGTTACTCGATTAACCGGTTTTGATCTATATTTGGATACCCGGTTTTCTCCCAAACCGGTTTTTGAGAAAACTGATTAACCATTCACTTTTTTGTGGTTTTCGCCAGAACTAGTATTTATTGACCTGAATGGTTATATTTCACAATTTTCTTTATATGTTTATGCGAGAGTATTTGAAAATTTAAGCTCGCTGAATTTTTTCCGAATTATTCTAAACTTTATAAAGTGATAAAGAATAGTAAGAAAGTTCTGGATTTTAGTCTTGTGACATCATCCAACTAGTTTCGTGGTGAAACACAAACAGCCAGTAAAACCGAGGACGGTAGTCTTGTCAATTTTAATTATCAGCGAGTCTCTAGTTACAGCGTATTTGTTTCATTAGTAAATTAAAAACATGACGTATTTTCGAATCATATCTTTCTGAAACCAGTAACAATACTTGTTTGAAAAAGGTTATTAATCCTGCCGCCGCAAAAGTTAAATTCAGTTCCTGATAAGTTAAACCAACCACGTACATACGTTTTATACTCTATGCAAATTAGCACAGTCTTTAAACGTTTAATATAAGACAAAAATGATTATACAGCTGCCGCTAGATAAAGGTTTCCAATCTAAAATTTTAAATAAATTTATTCGCAGTTTAGCTGCTGGACTATACCGGGTGGGCCAAAAAACCGTACTTTTTATTTTTCTTTGCCAAATTTTAGCGAACTTGGTGGCAATAGTTAGCTAATTTATTAATTAGCTTGGCAACAAAAGTCAAATGTTATAATGTCCAAAACGTCAAAATTCAAGATGGCAAACTTAATTGAAAATAGGCTTTCCTTTGCGCTCGTTCTTTTTAATTGAAAGTTGTCAAAATAACAACTAATAACAGATTTCGAAAGAATAAGCTTTCTTCTACATTTTAAGACTACGGTGAGTTATATCGCTTAATTGGTTTTGGAGATATAGCGAAATCAAAAAAGGCTTACTTGCCATTCTTTAAATCTGGAACAAAAAATAAACTTTGATATTTTGTCTGCTAATTCTTTATTTATCGATCGATTTCAATAAACTAGGTCTTGTTATTTAGCCCTAAGAAATTGCGTCCAAATTATTATCGAATTTCAAAATACAAGATTCATTTTCTACTAGTATTTCTATTGCTTGTCGCGGCCTCAAGAAATATTTCCATTAAGATTTTTAACTGATTCTGTCATAACGAATTTATTTTTAACTTCCCGCTAAGAAAATTGAAAATTTTCAGAAATCGAGAAGTTATTGGTTTCACCCCGATTTTCGAAAATCGTCAAATCGTCAGATCTCAACGTTTTGAGGTCCTAAGAATCTAATCTGACTATTCCCACGATGGTGTCTGTATGGTTGTATGTATGTGTGTGTGTGTGTGTGTGTATATGTGTGTACGGTGTATGTAAACCTCTCATAACTTTTGAACGGCTTGACCGATCGAAACGCGGTTTTCGGAATTCTAAAGGGGTTGACTCACCTTAGATTTCCTGAGAATTAGAACCGATTCAGCCCGGTAGATTTTGAGAAATCTCAAAAATAAAATGTTCAAAAATTTGTTTTTTTTTTTAATATCTTTTAGACTACCGAACCGATCAATTCCAAAATCTAATCAGCTCTTCTCCTTATAAAACAACGTCGATCGTCGCAAACCGCATCAAAATTTGTTGATTCATTCGAGAGATATCGATTACGAAAAATTTGCAAAATGTTTTTTTTTGAAATAACATTCAAAATTCCTGTCGGATCGATTTTTGGTACTAAGATAACTTTTTGTACTTAAAGAACTGCGTTGAATGCCGTATACCGCATCAAAATTGGTTGATTCGTTCAAGAGATATCGATTACGAAAAATTCGCAAAAAAGTGTTTTTTTGAAATAACATTCAAAATTTTTGTCGGATCGATTTTTTGATGCAAACATAACTTTTTGTACTTGAAAAACTGCGTTGAATGCTGCAAACTGCATCTCGATTGGTTAATTTGTTCAAAAGATATCGCAGTTCAAAAATTACAAAAAAAAGTGTTTTTTTAATATAACTTCGAGATTTTTCACCTAATCGTAGAGCTCAAAAATGTATGTGTATAATATTTTGAGCTCGAAGAGCTCAAAAATTAACTAATACGTATGTTTTTGAGCGCTTTAAGCTCGAAAATAGCGGGAAGTTTCAGGGATTGCCTGCAGGGTCAACCGATTTTCAGATTTTTGTTGCCTGAATTCATCAACACATTAACGGTTAGCGTGATAATTGTAGTTTGAGATGTGCAAGTTTTAATAACATCCGTAAACAAAATCATTCTTCAAAATACACAAATGTTTATTTACTTAATTAGATGAGCACCATCAGAACATTAGCTTTTTTATTTTTGATTTAAAGAAATGTTTAGCTATTATTTGAAATAAACTATATATTTTACTCCTTATTTTTAAAGCATTTAGTTGTACCTTGCACATTAATAGTGGGATGCCAACTATTTCTTTTGGGATGCAAAAAGAGAAAATAACGCGCGCAGTCTTTTTCTGTAAAAAATGTTTTAGTTATCCACTTACAGAGATATCATGAAATAAATGGATTATTAAAATATATTGTTGTTCCCAACATTAACTTAAAGACAATTCTCGCAAACATGCTACATGCAACAGTACAATGGTTCGTATAACAAGTACATACAGGGTGCTTCACGGTGAGTGGCCTATTAGATGCTTTTGAGAAACTGCAGATAATTTGAAACTGAAAAGTTGAACATAGAGATTTTCAGGGGTGCTCTATTAAACGAAAATAATGCCAAGTATGTGACACTTCAGGTTATACCGAAAGTCGACATCAACTTCCTTATTTCAAATGGCATACCATATTTTTTATGCCAAATTTAAATCATATTCATTATTTTAAGGTAACTTCCAATATCATTCCCTATCTAAAAAACCAATGGTTTTTGAGATATTATGCGAAAACTAACCCGTAATTGAAAATTAATAACTTCCGCTATGATAAATTTCAATAACCAATATTCTTTCCATATAAATATTCAAATAAATATGTAAAATAATTATTCCAATGCAGATTATTTGAACTTATTTTATAGCCATGGATAATGCAACAGAATTGTTAGTAGAACATGCAGAAGATTCAACAAATTAAATCCTATTGCTACCTATGAATGAAAAGAAATTCAGAAGAATTGAGGCTAATCTCCTAGAGTTCGGCGCTTTTAAAGCAAAAAAATAAGTCTCAGTCCAGTTACTGAAAATGAAGACAACGAAATAACTGTCCTTGTATATTTCGAAGCTTCTATTTACACCGAAGGTATGACAGATAAATTTACTCAAGTGCAAGCTCTGAGATGCTGGTAATAGAATTCAGTTTTGTAAGATAATTTTAATTAGCATTCAACGACTTTTTTAAAAAATATATCTGGAGTCGAAGTTTTCCCGCGATATTTGTGCAAACGAAAACAATCACGCAATAAGGGAAAGAGGATTCCAGGAAAAAATTAGTTTTAATGTGTTTTGTTTATTAAAAGATAATAAGTTTTATTGCCTTATGATGGAACCTTAACTTCTCGGCATTATATGGAGATATTAAGGACAACAGTTACCGATTTTTTTGATGATTTACCACTACTAGAATATGGAAGTTGTTGGTATCAAATAGACAGAGCTCCCCCTCACAGTACACGAGAGGTATCAAACATACTAGACGATATGTTTGAAGATAGTTGATTTAGACGACGCGGCCCCTGGACTAGGCCCACTAGAAGTTCAAATCTTATCCTGCTTGATTTCTATATTTGGGAAAGGATGAAAAGCAAGATGTCTCATACACTCCTGTAAATACACCACAAGAATTAGTAATCAGAGTAGGAAGGGCTTTTCAAGAACTAGATGCGAATGAAGTTCGGTAAGCAACCACTAGCGGTGTTCAATGACCTAAATATTAAAATGTTTACATGTTAATGGCAAGCATTTCGAGCAGTTAGTAGTTTAAAGGATGTATTTGTTACCAGTTTTTTTTAATAGTTTTTCTTGTTATTTAAAATATTTTTTAAAACCTAATAATTTTCTTATTTTTATCAACGTTCTCAATGTTGTTGACCTGAATTATTTTTATTTCTGTTGCATTCTTTTCGTTACCTTTGTTGTAATTAAAATATATACAAATTTAATTTTGTTTTAAGGAGCACTCCATCTCCAGGCGGTTCTACACGACAATAACTCGTTTGCAATTTAATCATGGCCGATTTCCTTCCCACCTGCATAAAATTAAAATAGTTGTAAGCAACCTCTGCGAATGCGGAGATATTGGTGATGTAAACCATATTTTGTTCAATTGCAGACTCAAACAGAGAGAATCTAATCGCTTAATACATCACCTACAGGAAATAGGATTTAAAATGCCCCTCAGTGCAAATCATATTCTAGCAAGCAAAAGTCTTGAAGCATTTAAAATTATTGTGGAATACTTGCAAAGAGTTAATATTGTAATTTAATAAAAAAAAAAATAATAATAAAAAAAATTAATAAAAAAAAAAAAAAACCGTCCTTTCCTGTTCGTTCTATTTTACCGTGGCCTTCTAGTGTATTATTCAAGTCGCCATGAACGGCCCCTTGGCGTGAAGTGTGTCTCTATGTGTTTTCCCTGTCCAATTTTTCATTCCAATACTTTATTGTGGTTGTTTCTATTTTTCTCTTTATCTTGTCAAATCACTAAATATGTGTAGGCCATCATAATCAGAAAAAAAAAATTTTGTTTTTATTTAAATCGAAATATATCAAAAATTAGTAATTTTTTAAACAAGGAATGATATTAAAATTTATCTTAAGAATAGAATTCGAATCTGGCATAAAAAATATGGTACGCCACTTAAAATAAGGAAGTTGATGCCGAGTTTTGGTATAACCGGAAGCGTCACATACGTGGCATTATTTTCATTAAATAGAATACCCCTAACAACCTCTATATGCAAATTTTCAGTTTCAAGTTATTTGTAGTTTTTCGAAAATGGCTAATAGGCCACTCACCGTGATGCACACTGTATAATGTACATCGTTATAATCTGATTTTTAAAAAATTGACAGCGTTCATCTTCATTTATACTGTCGGTAATTGGACCAGTTAGTTATTTCTAACGGTACCCTGTTATAGAATGAAAACTTTTTTAAGAAATCGTATAATGTTGTTAACGGTGGATGAATTATAAAACAAGTGTGCTAATTTAATCACATTATTAATTAAGAAAATAAAAAGTAATTAATAATTACTTATTAATTTCCACTCATTTAATGACAGTCATAATTCTGAAGGCTATAAAATAAATGTGTTTTTAAATTTACTTCAGGCTGAATAAAGATCAATTAAGCTTTGAAAATATTTATTTTTACTGAATATGAACCTAATAGCGTTTAATTAAAATTTAACTCTTTAAAATGCTCCATAAAGGTTTCCTAACAATAATTTAAGGACGATGTTTTCTGGCATTAAATTAAAATGAGACTCAAAATTCAGAAAGATTATATTTCTCTCCCGATTCGTTAAATTACATTTGAAAGATAATTAATTCCATTCCTCATCTTACTCTTATAACATTCTCGAACATTTTAGCGGCCTTTAAATTCCTGCTAAATTGCACTTGAATTACTTGCATACGCTATTAGTGAAAAATATAACGAACCAAATTCCTTAGCTACTGGAGAAAACCTATCTTTAATATGAAAATATTTTCTTCGACCGACATCTCGAACTTGACAACTTTTTCTATTAGTTGGTCATTCTTAACTTGATATTCTGTATTTTCTTCATTCTTTATTTATCTTTAAATAATGCAAGTTGAGAATTAATATTTTCTTGCATTTCTTGAACGTGCCCTTCAAGATCGCCATCGTTATTTGGCTTATTATTAACCCTTGTATTTCTTATACGGCCATGCATTTTTCGCTTTAGGTTATCAATTAACTTAAACACACTAAGCAATATTTATTCAGCATGTTAAAACAGTCAATATAAGAAATTTACTATGTTTTAATTACAGCAGTTGTAGAAGACTCATAAACACGTCTATTTACTTGCGGCCATCTTTGAATAATTATCAGCCATATATGGGATGTGTTTTTAGTAGCTCGGACTCTTGTCCAATATCATCCCCAGGTATTTCAGACTGTCTTTGTGGTAGATCATTTTCCCTCCAGCATAAACTCCACATGTCTGTGTCGCTCTCTCCCAATGGGTAGTATTGCTTCGGTTTTTTCGGAGGCTAGTCTCAGTTCTTTCAAATTCATCCATTCACTAATTTCAGCTAATGCATCGTTTGCTGCTTCCATCAGCTTATCCTCCGTCTTGGCCTTCACTATAATTACTAAGTCATCGGCATAAGCTTTTATCTCGACACCCTCCATTAGGCTCAATCCTAGGACACCATCGTAGAGAATATTCCACAAGGGACCTAAGGCACTACTCTAGGGCAGTGATATCTATTTCGTCCCCTTCCTCTATCTCTAGTTTTCTATCAGTAAGATAGCTTCCCACCATGCGTATAAGGTACTGTGGTAGTCTTCTCTTCATTTCCTTTATGTTTAGTGGCTATGATGCTATATTAATATAATATATAACCCTAAACGCATTCTTCGCGTTTAGGGTTATAAATGCACAAAATTGCCTAGTTATAATAGTCTTTACCATTTCCTCTCTAGCAATACCGCACACTCGTTTTATTGCCTGGATAGTTGATCTTCCTTTTCTGAAGTCGTACTGTCTGTCAAAGAGGTTATGTTGGCCAGTTTTTATGTTCTCCTTTATTCTTGCCATTATTAGGTATTCAAATAGCTGCGTTGGGCGATCTAGCATGCATAATGGTCCGAACGATTGTGGTTCGTCAATACTTTTGGTCGGTTTCTTCAAAAGAACCACTCTGGCCTTCTGCCAAGCTTAGGGAAAGACTTATCGCTCCAGCGTGCATTGAAGGCATTCAACAGGAATGCTAGTTTCACCACTTCTGATGAGATTCCATCCGGTCCTGCAGCTTTGTCCATTTTCCCCTACATACATGCTTCCTTCAGTTCTCTGATCGTGAATGGTATCATTGGGCCATACATATCCAAATTCTATTTTGATTTTTTTGCGACTCGGAAATAATTTTGTCACAATTTCCTTCTTTATTGCCGAGTTCAGTCTGACAGAAGCTGGTAGTTTTTTCATAACAGTTTTGTACCCCTGTCCTTAAATGTTTTCTTCAACCTCTTAGCATAACTTTGTCCATTGCCGGTCTTTGGCTTTATAGAAGGGATGCTTCAGCTCCTTCTTTGTTCTTTTATATTAGGATGAAGCTAGCTCTACTTCTCCCATATCACCTCTTTTTCGTGTTCTTTGCATTACTCTTCTTATTTTAATGCAATCGTCTCTTAATTGGGTTATTTCCACCGACCACCACAAGACTTCGACTCGGCCTGCTATTTTTTTATTTCTTTCTTAGCGTGTCTGCATAACATGTCTTGCCTAGTATATTGATGCATATACACAAATATAGTTATCTAATCCTACACGACCATGGCAGTAACAATTTCCTATAGAATAAATACCCAATCTCCAACAAATAATGATTAGAAAATGTGATCACATTTTCCGAAACAAAATTTTGTATATGTTCAAAGTAAAACAATATTTTACCGTATCTGAACACCACATAATATTGAGCAAAATACTAAACAGTTTTAACAGAGAAGATTTGCTTGAATAACTAACATCAAAGCCTCAATACATATTTTTCAGTGGGGGCTGGAGTATTTTGAGGACTAACATGGAACTGTATTTTAAATCAGATTTATTCAAAGTTACAAATATATAATCTTCTTGAGACTTTTTTAGAGCTTTCTTTATGTCTACGTGCGGCTTAATATCATTGCATGCTCGATATACTGGTTATCTGAATGTTTCCATAATATTTGAGAACAGTTTTCAGATTTCTCTGTTTGTATTTTAGTAGTTCGTTAAGAAGGTATGCCTCAATTACTTTCGTAAGCATGAACTAAATAAAGTAAATAAGGATTATTAAGTATAAATCTTTTAAACAAACAAAGGGACTTTTAGGACGCGATGTAACTTTTAACTAAGGCGTTTCCAGTTTGTGAAAAAAAAATGTAGATACAATTTTATTTTACGAACTTTTGTGGATCTTGTTGCAAAATTTTACCATATTACTTCTCTATAAAATGTCAGTACAAAACTTGAACGTAAAACTCAAACTATCCTAATAGGTATTTAAATAATTTTTGTCATCATAAATCATCATCATAAAAATTGTTTCGCTTTTTAATAGTTTCATCAACAAAATTTTGTCAAAATTTCTATTTATATTATTTTTCTTATGTTCTAATAAATACATAAACGTGGTGAGTAAGATTTCTAAATTTTTTTTCAACTAAATTAACTAAACCTAAATATTTTTTAATTGCCTGACGTTCCATGAAATGGCGGGAGGGTGAAATTATTATAACATGAAGTCAGCGCATTATCATTTATCGTCCATCATGTAAAATTAGATTGATATGTCAATTATACAATTAAAAATTTACAATTTTTGCTAGACAAATTCAAATCCCCACAAAAATTACTCAACGTTGTTCAAATGCAAAAAAAAAGGAATCCATTTAAATTATTGTATATAGGTGGGGTGAAGTAGCCGAAATTCATCTACAAAAAAAGATTTTTGAAAATAATGTTTCAAGAAGTTATACCTAGATATTCAAGTAATCTGCTATACAGTGTTATAAATTTTAGGTACGTAAATTTAATAAATAAAAACGTATGTAAAAAAAGTTTTCATAAACATGAGCCCGGAAATCCATAATAACGTAAGAAAAATTTTTTTTTTAAATTTCTTTTTTACCTATCAACCCATTTTTCTCAAATCTTGGACAGGTATTTTCGAATTAAGCAACCACGGAATGATAATAACCAATTTGGGTCAAAGTACCCAGTGGCATAGATATTGGAGGAGTCTCCAACTTTTAACCTCCTATTATATACGCCACTGAAGATTTTTTTAAAACTTGATGACATTTTTGTATTAAATTTTAATTTAGAAAAGAAATATACTCTTACAGAATTTTTATTTGTGGCTTCAATTTCAGATACTCAAAGTTCAAAAATTCAATACATTTGCTGACAATAAATAAATAAATAAAATAAAAGCATACTTCGACTCAATGCCTTAGTTTATTCGTTTGCAAAGATGCCCAGAATTTTGAAAAAAAATATGTATTTTTTATACAACTTCAAAGAATTTTATCTCCGTTATTATCAATTTCGCGACCCATAATTGTGGGAACTTTTTTTCATATTTTATATTTAGAATCATTACTTAAATTTACGGACCTAAAATTTGTAACATCCTGTATACAGAAGCTACAGTTTTAGATCTCATAGAAATATGTTATTTTCAAATAAATATGAAAATGACCAAAAAAAATTGTGTGATCTATGAAGTGGTATATACTCTACTGTTAGGTGTGGGTAATTGTTCAGTAACAATCAATGTGTCGGTTGATTGTATAATTAAGTTTGAAAGTAACTTCGCCAGATATTACATTAATTTGTATACAATCTTACTATCGTTGATATCTATGAGCCGGTCAGAATACTTAACTAGATAATAATTTACTTTTAAGGACAACCTTGGTATGTAAGATATCTACTTGATCATCATACACTGATCTGATTTTCCACAAAACACCATATACTGCAGCCGACGCGCGTTTGCCAACCATCTTTCCATTATCTGAAGACGATTAAAACTAACCTTATGCTAACAATGTATCCTATTTATACCTAAATTATCGTTACGGTTCTGTGAACCGTGACTCGCTAACCAATAGAGCGGGCTATATGAGATTGGCCTTGCTGTTACTATTCATATTGTTTTTACACCTCCAATCAGCTGTCTAGTACTTGTTACATTCCTAATTAATCTTAAATTGCTACTATCTATTTTACGGCTGTTCTCAAACGCATGTTGGACAACACTAACTCGACTTATCTTATCTGTTCTATCATATTTGAGATTAACGATATGCTCCTTAAATCTAGTTCTGATTGATCGTCTGGTTTGTCTTACTTATACTTTTGATTACAGTCCTTACAGCTGATTTCGTAAATCCCCGACTTTTCGATTGTTTCAATTTTGTCTTTTGGATTGCCTAAAAGTTGTTGTAGTTTGTTTCCCGATGAATAAACCACTGTCATACCTATATCTTTAAAAACCTTACCAATACAATGGGCGAATCGAAGATCGTATGGAATCGATACCAATTTCGGTTCCTCTCTTTCATTTTGAAAAGTCGAGTCTCTTTAATTTTACGTTTCCTAATTATTTTATCAATTAAACTTACAGAATATCCATTACTCGCAGATATATCCTTAATGACTTTTCTTTTTCAAACCTCTCTATGCCAAATTGTAACTTACTTTCACTACTTCTAATTATTATCTAAAAATGGTAGGTGTCCAGAGTTTTCAATTTCATATCTGAATTTAATTGACGCGAATCCACTGCTTAATTTAAAAACAAAGATGTCAATATCAGTGATTTTGTATAAAACACTGCGAAAATATTATCCACATACCTAAATCAATCCCTGGAAAAATACCCAAATTCTTCTTTTGCTTCTGTTTCGAATTTGTTCAAGAACAGGCTGGCAATGAATGGTGACAAAAAGTTACCCATTGTCGTTCCTTTATGTTGTTCAAAGAAATTATCATTGAATCGGAAGCAATTTTGTTTCATGTAAAGTTTAGTGAGTTGAAGATATTCTTTTACTAAGTCTTGACTGAGATTTTTTGATTCGAGTAAATCCTCAAGGTAATCCAGGGTCTCTGGTATTGGAACACTTGAAAATAATGAACAAACGTCAAAGGAGATCAAAATTTCATCTTCTTGCAACAACTGGAAATATTTCCCCTTATTAATGAAATCATTGGAATTAATCACAGAGAAACTAGGTGGTGCAATGGGTAAACTTTCGAACTCCTCTGTTAACTATTTTGGTAGGTGGTAAGTCGGCTATCTAATTGCTGACGCACCGACTTTTCTGATTTATGTATATTAGGCAAGCTGTATAATCTAGGTACACTTGGGTTAGATACATGTAACCTCCTATTTAAAGCTGGAGTAATAAAGTTATTACAGGATTTAAGTACATTTCTTACTTCAGTAATCATCTTTGGTAATGGATTTCTAGAAAGGAATATTACTAGTTATTATCTTAAAAATATAACCGGGCCTTTATACATATATCGATCTGTTACATGTTTTATGATTTAAGATACCCAATAGTCAATTGTGATTTCACAATTTTGAATGCTCATTGGTTATTAAACAATTAAACTTTATAATCTAATATATACCAAGAGAAGTTTTAGTTGCCACGTATATTGTATTATAATACGACTGGCCTGGAGCACCAGTTCCTGTTATGGAAGGTAGCAATATCACGGTATCCTATTAATAGGTTAGGTAACTGCAGTGGGGCCTCGGTGCTGTCCAGGAATCCAATTAACCTATGAATAAAATATAATTTTACCCTAGATAAAAAAGTCTACTAAAAGACTCAATACGCAAGAACTAATATATTGTATACTTACTCTACATGATACGCATAAAATAAACAACTAAATAAAATTCATTATATATTTCAATCACGGGAATATTATTTGGATTGGGGGTTTGATACTTTTTGTAACTATCTTATGTTATAGTTTACTACAGGTTATCTATTTTCTTAATAAAAGTAATATTCAAAAACGGAATAAAATGAAAATATAATGGCAAGTAATTGCTAGTTACTATTTTCTATACTTCTGCAAAAAACTTATCGCAGACAAGTACGGCTGCTCCACGGAAAAACACAGTATGTGTGAAATTAGAAAATGTTCAGGAAGAGCAATTTACTTTAGTTTATTGCCTCTAGGAGACGGGCGGACATATCTTACTTAAACCTTTACAGTTAACTAACATAAATCAGTACTTTTTTCGTCACATTATCAAAAATTACTTATTATTCAATATATACTATTTTAGGCAGTTACTGTGTTTGAAAATGGGTTTCCATAAAATATGTATTATTATTTTTTTACACGCAGTATCTCAATTAAAAGAATAGTTTCATAAATTATCATTAAAAGTCCGCATACCGAAATAACTTGGTAAATAACAATTAAATTTTGTTTTCATTGTCCTGACTAATGCCTGCTTTAGGCTAGCCTGGTTTACTATTATAATTTGTCTTTTCCGTTACTTATGGCATACTGACGAGAACATAACAAGTTCGAAACTGGTCTATGTCTAGTGAGGAATCGACAAATGCATCAGTCACTAAGACATCAGTGATGTGTGACGGATAGTAACACTGACCACCAGAGGGACACACTTATCACTCACTCTGTCAGTTTTTTATATTTAAATTATATTTTAATTTTAAATTATACTTTAAAAAAGTGGTCGTGGTAGGAAATTTAAAATTTACACGTTGAGTATTATTTAAGAAACGTGTATTACGCCACAGACCATAAACAGACATACAACGACATGCCGATTTGCTATTTTTAGACCTCAAAACGTCCATTTTCATCTCAATCTAAAATTTGTTTTTTTACGACCAGTATTTTATCTGTACATGGTGTTTCAAAAATTAACTGGACAAAGTTAAAACCTGATTTCAGAACATCAAAATAAGAAAAAAGTTTCCATGGGGGTATGTCCGAAAATGCTTCGTTAGTTTTTAATTTTTTTCTCAAATTTGGAAAGACAAAAAAAGTGATTTTTGGTAGAGATTTTCTACAAATAGGAACGCTTCTAAAGGAAATTTTTTCAATCTTCCCTTATCAGAAAAATGGGTGAAATCAGCAACTCCCATTTTGATTTAAAAAATTATGAACACTTTTTATTACTTGTCTAATTTTCACTTTATTTGTTATTTTACAACTAGTTTCATCCTATTCGGACATTTTCATTCATCTTCAATCAACTTTTTGAACTCCCATTTTATTTCTTTAATCGAACATTTTAACGGATCCGAATTTTATCATACAAAAATGTGCCCTCGAAAGCTTGATTCATTTAGAAACATTTTGTTCATCAATTTGATAGTTTTTGAATAAAACATGAAATGGTCTTGGTTCACACGGTTATTTGGGAAATTGCATTATTTACTAAAATAGAAAATTCCTAATAGATTAAAAAAATGATCTTAACTTGAACCCAGAATGAATAACGACTATTTGATAGTAAAATTATTTCATTGTCAATGAAAACTAACATGAGAGCTATGCAGAGCTATACCACGATTTTTTGTAAGCAACGATGGGTTATATAATTATCTTTGTTGTAACCAAGGATAAAACCGCTAAACTAATTAATAATCATCAATACTGTAGTAGTAGTGTTACCAATAGGCAATTTTAAAAACAGGTTTGCGATAAAAAAACAAACAAATGAGAACTTTATCGGTTCTACGGTGCGGCGGCAATGTACTAAATTAAAATAAAAAGAGCTATTTCCTCGGGTAGATAATAAGCATAAAAATGACAAAAAATTCAGGGATCAATTCCATTAAATAAAGTTTTCTACGACGTTTTTATTGTAATCGATAAAATTCTACAGCATCGAAGACATGCCCAACGTGAAATTATTATTCAGGATTCGCAGTATCTTAGTTTTCTTATAGGTATTGTCAAAGCTATATAACTCGAACATTTTTGAAGGTTATTATCTCGTGTATACAATTTTATGCTTTATGTCATTCGAACGTCAGATTAGAGTGAAATGCGATGCTGGAATTTCTTATTACATTAAATTTATTAAGTGTTATGTTTAGCATGAAATTATCTGTACTTTAATGTTATATTTCGAAAATATATCAGAATGTACTGATGTCAAACATTTCAAATATTTTATTTCGACTACAATTTCAATGGCAAATTAGGTACGTTGATAAAGTATAAAACCGAGGTATAAACAAACAAATACCTATTTTAATGTAGAATATACCGTGCGTAAAATGACAAATGTGGCCAAATGTTAACAAAGATCGATTGAACAAGCGAGATGGACGTATCAGTAATGTTGGGACCCGCGATGTGTGAGTGTTTCATAGGTGGGAGTAAATTTGACCTAATTCTCTTTTTGTCGAAGACTAAAATGACACATTTAATCCCCCGGAGATTAAATGAATAATAAGTAGAGTTGGCAAAAATGCGCCGCAGGACATAGACGTACGCATCAGAATAAGTGTAATAAAAGAAATTAACTAGTAATAAAAGCAATAAACTGTTACAATTTATAACAATCTATGCACAACTTACCCTCTTAACTAGCTTGGTTAATGGTTATCACAAACTGAAAAAGATCCGTAAAAACTTTTCAGCATCATGTATGTTTTTATGGTTGTCTCGGAAAGTTATGTTCGATGTGGTGAAAAAATAGGGTTATATTTTAAGAACGACCGTTCAATATCTATTGATGTAATACAAGCATACTTGACATAGTCTTTGAACTCACTTAATGGATCTGCAGATGTACCATTAGTAGCATCACAAATTTGTCTTAATCTGGTAAAACCGGTGTCATGCTTTAACACACCTGCGAATTTTCTCTAACGGGTCCTTTTTTCCGTCACCTATAGAGTGTAGCAGTCGATTTACTTCGTTCACTATTTGCAGTGACTCCGCTAACGACAACGCACTGTTTTGTAAGTTTTACATGGCGTCATGTAATCCTTTATAGTTCTTGTGAATAGTTTTTAAAGCTGTTTCAACGGAAACATCTTCGAATTTTGTCTGGTTTTCCTTAATAGGTATAGCCTCGTCTGGATTGAATTGTAGTATCACAGCTTTTATTTGTTATAAATATTCAGCATAATAAAAAGCTGCCTTCAGCCATGTTCTCCAACGTGTTAGAATCGGCTGTGGTGGTTCGGGAATACCGGAACATTTGCTATGAAATGCGCGAAGACGTTTGGGAGATTTAAGAAACACTTCTTTTATACTTGCTATTAATGCATCTACCTCTGGAAAACCTCGTGGAATAGTTTCTGCCACAAGGTGTAAAGCATGCACTTTACACGTAACATGTACCAACCTCCAACCGTGTTCTTGAAGATAACGGCCTATCAAACGCATTGTCGCGGCACTATCGGTCACAGACATCAACACTTGACATTTTGACAGGTCAAATTTTTCTAACATCTCTAGCACCACCCTCGTAATTGTTTGGCCAATACACTCAATTAGTCTTTTGCTAGCTAGTAACAGTGGAAATGTCGGTTTAAGAGGGTCCATTACACGTACTTTAACATTTAAAATAGAATTTTTTTTACAATCTGTCGTCTCGTCAATACATAACAACAGCCGTGTATTTTTTAGTACACATTTGATATTTGCAATGTCTTCGCTTACAGTTGGTACATAGTTACGCAACGTTGTGCGACTTGATAACGTCACCTGGAGATTGTATTTATTCCAGAACTCCTGAAATAGTTGTTTATCGAGTATGTGCAGCGGAACATCACAGGCAATCAGCATTAAGAGTAAATCGAACATAAACTGTATTGTCGAAGGCACGCCATTTTTTTAGTTTTATGTTGCACAGATTTTACGTGACGGTTACAATCACGTTTGTCCCAGCACATCAGGTCTGTCTCGCACACCTTACAAATTATTATAGCACCATTGTAGAACAAATCCAGGAATTCACTGATAAATTAATTCACTTTATCAGCGTATGGCCGTTTTTTACCCTTTTACCCAGGTCTGACATACTTTGTTATTAAATTAATGTATCAATAATACAATACAACAATTTTTTTTCCATCTGTCATTGGGCATCCATGCGACGTGTCCAGCTCAATTCCACTTCAGGGAGATGATGCGTTCCATTGCAATTGTTACCCTAGTTCTTTGACGAATTTGCTCATTTAGAATTCTGTGTCTTATCGTGATTTCGAGCATGGAGCATTCCATGGCTCCTTGGGCTACTCTTACTCTTTTAGCTGATCTCTACGTTAAGGTTAGAGTCTCCGACCCGTCAGGACAGGTAAAATGCATTGGTCAAATATTTTATGTTTGAGGCATATGGGTATTTCGGATTCAAAAACCTGTTTAAGCTTACCACACGCGACCCAGTTTAGTCCAATTCTTCGTTCTATCTCACAAGTGTGATTATCCCTGCCGATCTTAATTTCATGGCCCAGATATTTGTAGGATGAGACTTGAAAAATTTCTTTTTCCTCTACTAAGGTATTTCGGTTGGGAACTAGATTTGTCAGAAATTGGGTTTTCGAAGTGTTTATTTTGAACCTAACTTTATGTGAAGTGGATGTTAATAGTATCAGCATTTCCTCTGCCTTATCTAAGCTGTCCGAAATCAATACAATATCATAAATGAACCTAAGGTGGTTAAGGTTTTCACCGTTGATGTTTATGCCCATATACTCTAAGTTGATATTTTTAAACATGTATTCTAAAAGAGTGGTAAATAGTTTCGAATAGATACAATTAATTCTAATTCTGTAGTTAATTGCGCGCAAGGGTGTTCTGTGGAGTTTTTGATCAAATATGGAAGCAAGGCTCCGTTTGTCAAAACCTGATACCAATAAGGCCATTGGTTGCTGCAGACTGACTTATGTCAAGTCGAGGTTGCTACAGAATTAGGAGTAACCCAAAGCGTGGAATTGGTTTTTGGTTCTGTACAAGAACGGCCGAGAAGTGGTCGAGCCCGGTCTACAATACCGCGGCAAGATTTTTATCGTCGACTTACAATAAGAAGGAATCCTACTCATTACGATTCTAAAGTAAGAGGCACCTTACGTGCAGCACATGTGGTTACAGTAAATGTTTATTCAGTACGCAATAGATTGAGGGAGTATGGCCTGTCACGTTATCCTTCACATCGAGCCTCTCGGTTAAGTCTAATTGACCATGCAGCTCGTTTAAAATACGCTAGGGATGTTCGAAACTGGGACATGGAATGCGGTTTAATTTTATTCAGCGATGAGTCTCGTTTCGACTTGCACAGCGATAGCAGACGTCTACGAGTTTGGAGGATGTTAAGGGAGAGGTACAGCCACAGATTTATTCAACCCAAAGTAGATTTTGAAGGAGCCAGTGTTATGGTATGGGGAGGAATATGTGTTAGAGGACGCACCGATCTGTACATCTGCAAGAGGGCCATGACTGGCCAATGATATTGTCAGTAACATTCTGACAATTTTTCAGGCTGCTATTGGCGAAAATTTTATTTTTATTGATGATAATGCTTGCCCTTATCGTACTCAGTAAGTACTCAACGATCCTCTTCCACCGCATTCTCCTGACTTGAATCCCGTTGAATATGTTTGGAATTTGTTGAGTAAGGAAGGCACTTCAAAACCATCAGTCGGTTTCAGAGAACATTAGGCAACTGTCAGATATTCTTCCCATTTTATGGGCAAAAATCCCACAAGATGTGATAGACCACATCGTCAGAAGCATGCCCAAACGTATAGTTGAGGTAATTAGAGTGAAGGAAGGAATAGGAGGTATTGATGATAGGTTTAGAACATTGTTGGTTCACCACGGCTATACACTTCTTAAATTAAAACAGTTTTTACTCCTTTCTTCATAATCAAATTATGCAAAAAGGTTAATAAATAAGTTGTCAATCCAACCCATAATGAATTTTTTTAGTCGAATCCTTTTATGAAAATATGAAATATCCTTAATTATCTGTGCGCAGTGTATTTTAAATTTCCAGCCAAATGAGGTACAAGAAAAAAAATGCTAAGTTTTTATTATGCTTCCACCAATACTTAATGTTCATACCAAAATATTCATCCACAAGAAGAATGTGGAAAAAATTATAATAAATCAGATGAAAATTGAAATCAGAATAAATAATTCATTTTCAGTCTGTTTCTTTTGGTATTATTTTAAAATTTCGATTTTTTTTATTCATTTTTATTGACGAGTTTTGGAAAAAAATCTACATTTTTACTATCACAAGTATGAAAGAAAGTGACTGAAAAACAATGGCCATTTGTCTACTAATTAATATATTGTTTATAGTTTCTTTGTGGCGGATATTGTATATTCGTGTACTTTTTTTTTTTTGGGAGAAACCATTAAAGTTTGCCTGATACTACTTACTCGTCATCAAATTTTGTCACTTTTATTCTCTTTTATTATATTTTAGCTAGGCAATATCCCCAATAAGAAGCATATGAATATACTAATTAAAATGTTAAATTTGATCAAAAAGAAATATCTGAGGAAACCACAACCAATCAAAATTTAAATCGAGAACAAAGAAAATAAAAAAGAAACCACTGCCAGTTATTTGGAGATCAGAACTTCCTCACCGTAGTAAAACTCGATGTGTGGTGGAGTTTGTAATAAAAGTAATTTTTGACTTTTCAAAAAAGTCGTTGGTGGAATGTCACTAATATTTTTTTTTGAAAAACTAATTTTTGACGTTTCAAAAAAGTCACATTGGTGGAATGTCACTAATATATTTTTTTTACATTTCAAATTGACGTTTCAAAAAGTCACATTGGTGGAATGTCACTAATATTTTAAAATTTGAAATGTCAAAAAAAATTGACATTTGAAATTGATGTTTCAAAAATGTCACTAATATTTTTTTTGACATTTCAAATTTTAAGAACCGATTTTGCTCATCAATGAACTCAAACTCTTCCTTGACCTCTAGAATGTGTGTACCAAATTTGAGAGCTTTATCTTAAAAACTGTAGCTACTATTGCGAACCACAAAGACAGACAGACAGACACACAGACAGAAATTTTTTTCTGAAATTTTGTGTATCGTCATAATTCGTCGAGATTCGTCCAGAAATGCCATAACAAATTTTCAAAATTTTTTTCACGAATACATAACTTCCTCACTTTGAGAGGTGAGGAAATAAAACAAAAAATATTACTGCTTTAAATGTTTAAAGAAAAATTGTCACATAATAGTACAACTTTTATCATCGGTCAAATACCATAGAAACAGTTGAATTAAATAAGGCAGTAGTTGTTGTTATGGTCTTTGATCCACGATCAGTGTTAAACTACTATGGTATAACTGGGCCTAACTAGAAGTATTTTGGATTTATTTGTCACAAATATAAAGAATATTCATAATAGATATAACTGAAACATTCATTTAATATCGAAGTTTCTATATTTACCGTTTATTCCGTTTAATTAACGTACTGTAAAAGGAGAAAATACTATTTAAATTCTTTTTAGCTAGAAATTAAATAAATAAATGGGCATTAAATTTATTCAAACACCTGCAATAAACGCATAGAATAATTTTAACTACTCATTATCCTTGTCAGTTGTATGTAGAGATACATGCCATTGGCTGATAAATCCCTAGTACGTGGCTTAGTTATAATGAATTCTGATTAGTAAGTTATTTCGCATTGTTCGAGATAATAATGAAAACATGGATGTGATTTTTAACTCTCCCATCATTTATTGTATCTTTTCCTCTGACAACACCAAATTCATTAATAAAAGTGGCATTTGCTTTTGTATTTACATTAACCCTTGGGGATAGGTCGGATGTCCATTTCACGGTTTACACTATTTATGTCGATCAATATTTTAGACGGTAAAAAATTGGTCATCTGCAAAATAATGATGTACACCCCTTTATTTCCTTATTTATTATTTATGAAGATTTTTTAAAATTTTAAAATGTGACTGTATCTGAAATATTCCTAATTTTTCAAAAATAATATTCAAAATTACCTAATGCCAATACATACGAAAGAAAAGTTGTATTTTTTTAATGGAACGCTCTGTATATTTTTTTTATCGGTTTGTAGTACTCTTTGAGCTGATTTCAAAAATGTATAAATATTTAAGTTTAGATCAAAATCTGCCTAGATATTCGAGAATAAACATGAGAAATATTTGATTTCACTATTTCGAGGTGGCATTGCATTCTGACTTAATTGTTGATTTTCAATTGTCAACAATCGTTGTTAGTAATAAATATCAAATACTCAAAGATCTCCCTATGATCAAACATGCATTTTGTTAAAAAAGAAAACCTTTTTTGAAAACTTATTTAAATACATAACAATAATTAACAAAAAAAATCAACTTCATTTAATTTAAAAAGTACAAAAAATGTATTTACAGTTACTTAGAAATGATTTTCAATATGCGCTTGGTCATTTTGTATACATATTTGACAACGTTTTAAGACATTTGACCGAACTTGTTACAGATAATATAGATTATTATTCTATTAACTTCTTCAATGATCCTTCGTCTTAATACATCAACATCCTCAATTTCCTCTGTATACATATTGTTTTTTATTGTTCTCCATTAAAAATGGTCTAGAGAATTAAGGTCTGGACTACGAGCCGGCCATGAAATTGAAGCATCATTGCCTATCCACACTGTATAATATTGATTTAAAAATTGGCGTACCAAATTAGTATAGGGGGCGCCCCATCATGTTTTCACACTACCTCAAACCTTCGTGAAAATGGTATTTGGTTATCTAATAGATTCTCTATTTCATTTCTTAGATAATTTAGGTAATTTTCACCATTCAACCTCCCCTCTACAAAAATAGGTCCAAGTGTTCTATTACTTTCCAGTATTTTATCACAAAAATGTCTATCAACATTAACCATGCGAAGCATTTCCTGACAAAAGTTGAGTCTGTTATGCAGATCTTGAGTGTATAGTTTCTGATATTGCAAAAATTTAAACAGTCTATACTTGTGTTTTTTTAAAACTTTATGAATATTTGCCTTAGAAATTCCAAAATGTTCTTGGGCCATTTTTGTAGATCTTCTATTATTTTCTATAAAATATAATAGAATTGCCATTAAGCACCGTCTTAACACGTTCTTTTTTTCTCTCTGCTAAACCACCATGATTTGTTCTAAATTTACTATATAAATTCTTGAACGTGTTTTTTTGTAGGGACCCGAAGTTGAGGAATCTTCTAGCAAATTCCCTAAATGCTGCAGTTTTATTTTTATTACACAAAAGATAAATTTCGACAATTGCACATCTTTCTTCTACAGAATACCCCATTTTGCACGTAATTGTTGAACAATATAAAAATGACATTTAGAATAACATTCAGTCAATTGTTTTGAGTTAAAAATCAACAATTAATTTAGAATGCAAAGCCACCTCGAAATAGTGAAATCAAATATTTCTCATGTTTATCCTCGAATATCTCGGCAGATATTGATTTAAACTCAAAAGAGTTATACATTTTTTAAATCAGCTCAAAGAATACTACAAACCTATCAAAAAACATACATTAAAAAAAATACAACTTTTCTTTCACCACCATGTATTGGAATTAGGTAATTTTGAATATTATTTTTGAAAAATTCGCAATATTTCAAATACCATATTTTAAAATTTTGAAGAATCTTCATAAATAAGGAAATAAAGGGGGGCAAAATTACAGTTGACACCCTGTACATAAATCTAGCAGGTAGGCTAGAGCTGGACTAATCAACTCTCTGATCCTGAGGTCAAATCTCATGGTTATGTGTCCACGTTTCTTTTTTAAGTGTAATCCTTTCCGGAACAGCTTCTGTTTTAGGATTTGGGTATGTCTAATTTATGCAACTAGAGCGCGCGATGGAAATGTGTCTAGAAATCTCTCTATAGTAGCTGCGGGTTCGAATCCCGCCACCGACACTGATAATGTTTCAATGGTGGCATTGTTGTGTACACTTTTTTTCATCAATGTAATCCTCGCCCGTGCAGATTCGGCTTTAGAATCGGGGGTTGTATAATTTCTGTGATGTTATGTTTTTGTTTTTTTTTTCAATTTGTCAGTAAATTTTATTTTAATAGTTTTGCAAGACAATATGTTCAGATGTCAGATTTAAGTTATATTTTAACACCCTCATATACAATATTTTATCTTTACTTTTAAATCATTAATTTTGTGGTTACTATTTCTGAATAAATCTATTTTGTCGAAACCATGTCGATTAAATAGAATTTTATTAAAAAGGTTTGCCAACAGTTCTTGTTGGTTTTTGTTTAAAATGTAAGTTAATAAAAATAATACAAATTGAATATACTGCACCTTGTAAAATATTGTGATAAAATTAGAAAGTATTTTTTGTTTTGTATATATTCTTAAAAATTAAAATTGGAATGGAACGAAATTTAGTTCCTCACGATTTTTTTGAAAATAAGTTTCAGCTAGATATTAAGACTTTTATGGATTATGTGACTCATCAGATGATGAGTTTCAGATTTGGAATACTTATTGTCTAGTATTAACCTATTATTAGGGAGGCATCCTGAGAGAGGATCTACCAAGATTGGTTCCTCAAGAATTACTCTGATTGCTTCCGAAACATAAAGTAATTGTTTCTGTCTTTATCAAATATTCTTTTTATATTTTTCCCTGCCTAATTATAACACATATTATGAATATGAATTATCTAATAAGAGTGCTCACCCATACACATAAAAGTAAAAGTGGGGGTTTTGTGTTACAAGCTGGATCTTATATAAAATTAATGCTGTTGTACTGATATTTCAAAATTCCCAGGCTGTCACAAAAGGTATTGTAGAGCAAATATTTTTTATAATTTTTAGATATTATTTCAAATATTATATGTGGCTTTGGGGTCGAGTGGTAAGGACTTTTACGAATTAAACTCTGATTGCCCACTAACCGCCAACATTACATAAATAAGGGAGTATAACGCGTCATTTAGAATAAAATACAAATTACCGTACCAAACGTTACCAATTTTCAGACATCTTTAGACCACCACAAAATGAGAGGACACATTATAAAAGGTGTACCAAAATTCAGAAATTTTTCTCATCTTTCTCTTCTTTTCTTTTTGTTCGGTTTTGTTGTCTAAGTTCCCTACAAAATTTTATTCCAAATTATAAATTAATCATCAGATGTAAATTGCGGCACATTATTATATACAAAAATATTTTCCCCCTAAGCAAAAATAAGCGGAGGTGGACATTCCTTCCCATTACCCCAATTTGGTATCGTTTTAAGGTGAGTTTTTTTTACTGACAGTTTAGCTCGTCGAAGCATTCTCAAAATTCCAAATTTATATACACTAATTTACACCATTTTTATATTTTTTATATGTTTTAAAGTTTTTTGTCAACAAATCATGCAATTACTGATTACTGTTCAATGTTTATATTATACAATTAAATTTTCTATGATTAGGAGTTGTATTTTGTTAATGTTTTAGTAGTAAGTCCGGACTGGCCCCGCTCCGCCCGACCTAAGAGCTGCCCCGTCGCCGCCATATGCGGGGATGCTGGGTCGGCAACGAACCGGGTGTCCGGCGAGGGCCATATATTTTTTTTTAATTATAAATTGTTTTTGATTTGATTTGACCCTGGAGTCTCGGATCCAATCTCTGGTCGAGATGCTAGGATTTTTTTCTAAACCAGAAATTAATCCTAGCATACTCGATCAGTGTGTGTATGTCCATTGTCTCTAAATGTATAGCCCTTCTTCCACACAAGGTGTCTTGAGCTACTTTCAGGGATACAGGAGGTTGTATTACTTGTGGTGTTTAATTTATATTATACATTGGAGCTTCAAAGACAACGAAACTTAAAATGCCAATATCTCGATTTGAAATGCTTCAAAATATAGTTCAATTTAGACAATTTTTGCATTTCTCAAATAGCCCCAAATACGTTTTCCAACGCATCCTGGTTGAGAGAGCGAGGTCTTAAAGCAGTTACTCCTCTTAAATGAATGTATATACAAATTTGCCTGATGGCGTTGAAACTTACTAATCAACCAATCTGGGAAGGCGGTTTAATGGTTTTCAGACTTCCAATTTTTTGTAAATCTCCGGAACTGCCACCGTTTAACCATTTCAAAAACTCGTTTTCAATATTTTAGGCTGGCTGATTTTTCTATCACACAACATTTCAGCTCCTTTCCGTCTGGAGGTGAAGCTCTGCTACCATTGAAGCTATCAAATAGCTCATCCACTTCCTTCGCAAATGCAGCTGTTGCCAAAGAACGCTGCTCCAATTTCAGATGTCTGTATGAATATAAACAGTTTGACTTACCTCGACTAAGTAATGTATACAAGAATACTCCTACGGTATAGCTCATCACTTGTGCAGCAATATTCACTTTCATGGCAAATTGCATTATTGGGTCTAAATGGGTCAACTTCATTTTGTGCATCAACATCAACGATGACGTTTTCTGTGCTGCTAGCACCATCTGCAAAAATCTTCCCTGACGGCAACAAAGATAGATTAATTGAGAAACGCCTATATACAACAAGGATGGAAGTATATCAGTAATTATACCTAAAACCGAACACATTTTTATATGTACTTGAATGTCTCGTGGTTCTCTGCTATAACCACACTTTGTAGTACAAAATTTGTACATCGAAATTGAGCTAGTCACTCTTTCTTTTGCAAATATTTGTAAGTTTATGTTGCAAATAACCTAATAATCTGTAATTTAATTTTACTACAATTTCTTCTTGAAATTTAGTACAATTTGTTGTTGTCCCTATTTGTATCGTAGGTTCTAGTAAAAATCCATAAAATTGCAGTATTTATAACAACACCTTTTTTCCGTTAACCTATTGAAATGCTCTCATAAATTATTATATATTTAATATGACGAGTATATTAATTTTGTGTAAACTGGAGTCAGATATGTGTAATTTGATAAATAGTACAAATGGGTTTCCATAATGTTATATTTCCTTAAAACAAATAAGTCGCTTTCATTTCGATAAATTTGCTCTCAAATATATAACTGAATATAGCATTCAATTCTAGTACGACTTGAAACGGCATCCAAATAGAAATGTTTTACTACGATATTCACATATTTGAGTAATGCTATTAAACTATTGCATATATATTTTAGTGACAAAATTTATTTACCTCGTCAATTTATTTCTGTTACTATTAAATGTGAGACATAAGTGTGTTTTAAGTATCAGCACATTTTCTAAATTTTTTCTTCTCTTAATAACAGGCATTAATTTTATTACAAAAAATATAATTAAAGCAAGAATAATTTTGTAATAATTTTAATAGTTTAAATGAAACTACCTTCCAGTTTTAAAAGATTTTTGCAGAAATAGATGTAGGAATATTTATTGTCACATAGATAATGATAGCTAATTGGGAAAATATCTTTGTAAAATTTTGAGAGAAAGGAAAGACGGATGCAAAAAGAAAATAACGTGGAAAATGTTGTAGTGTCTGTTTTATAACCGAATGGAATATTTACTTGTCAACAGAAGCTTACAAATTGTAAATGCAAAAACTATACAGCAACTAGTACAAGAACGCCTAAAACGATAAGTGCTGGCAGTTCATATCATAAGTATTAATGTTAGTTACAGTCTACAGATGCAGTATGGTTAAAGTCCACCAGTTACTGAAAGATATTTAACCGAATGTAGTACATGTAACCTGTATAGTTCATACACTTCAACTGATAGCTAAATAAATTCGACGGGATTATCCAGCGGTGGTAGATATAGTAATTTCAGGAACAAAACTGATTTTCATGAAAGCCATTATACCTACTAAAAGCTTCCGTTGGTTTGCCTTGGCATTGCAGTTTCTCCTTAACCTATCTTAACGCGTTGGCCGTTGGGTAACCTAGCTTAAAGCAGCTTTCCATTATCACCAATATTTTCAAGATATAAAGAAATTCATTCTACAGTTGAGTTCCGGTAACTCACAAGCCATTTCAGAGGCCTAGCAGCAATTCAGTAATCTACGTAATACATGACAATTATTATTAAGCGCCAATATCTATTTGGCTTGATGACGGTCTCAGATGCTAGGGCCAGGCAGGACTATTGCCTTTTTACCTTAGTCATCGCTGTAGACCTGGACCGGCCTCGTGCAGGGCGGGTTAGCTTACTTTTACGAACGGCCCACTCACAAATGTGAGCGGTGCCGAAGATTTCAGCCAACCTCCCTGGGTCCTGGCTGATGAACCCTGCTGACTAGGGCCTCTTCTGGCGCTCTTCTGGCTTCGTCTTCTTTCTTCGCCAGCTTGTCACCCCCGGGGGGTAGTCGTCGGTCTGTCAGGGACTGTGCGGATATTCTGTGACTTGGGATTGACTGCCGGTACATAAAACATCAATTGACATATTGTCATCCGGATCATTGGAGTGGTGAGGATGAACTGTGTGGCTCGGGGAAGTGCAGGCCTAAGTGCTTCTTTAGCACTTTTGTACTGCACGGAGCTGGGGGACAACAGGCATTAGACGGTATACTGTCTGATGCCTGCAATGTTTGTGGGTAGGTGGTTGGTATGTCGTGTCTTTTCTGTGATTGATCTATCTAAAAGGGAAAGATTAGTTATACTCACCCGTTGTCCAATATCTGTACCTTCAGCCTTTTGTGCCTCGGAGCGTTGGCCGGATCGTAGTTGGTTGCCTCCCTGATCAGCGGGTTCCTATGCTCCTCGGCTAAGGTGTACAGCTTCTTCGCTCTGTCCCAGATGATTTCGGTGACTGATGTGTGCTACAGGTCCCTGAAGATGTCCGAGTTTCGTACGTACCATGGCGCGTCTACCGCCGTCCTGATGGCTACGTTTTCCACGGCTTGATTCCTCTTGAGGTAGGTCCACGCTTGATATCCCCATGCTACGGATGCGTAGGTTAGCTGTGGCCTGATGAGTGTCCTGACAAGCAGAAGCTTGTTGCTCGAGGTTGAGTCTGCACCGGTTCCCTACCATCGGGTAGATGAGAGCCCTCGTTCGCTTCACCTTCGCAACTATCGCTTCAGTGTTCTGTCTCCACGTTAGGCCTTTATCCATGATTACGCCAAGGTACTTGACGGAATCGTGCCATTGGAGGTTCACGCCAAGCATGGAAATGTGTCCTGTGGGGGTTTCCTTGCGTCCATTCCTGAAGAGAATCGTCTGGCTTTTTTCTGCGTTGACTGCGACTTTCCATCGGTTGCACCATTCTTCCATGAGGGAGGCTGCCTCTTGGAGTCTTCTGGTGGCTAACGATGCTCTCCTAGATCTAGCTATGAGAGCGGTGTCGTCCACGTAGAGTGCCATGGCGGTGCCCTCGGTCCTTGGGAGATCCGAGGTGAAGATGGCGAACAGGTGTGGTGATAGAACGGAACCCTGAGGGACTCCAGCTTCCATCTCTCGATACGTGGACACGCTGTCTATGATTTTCACTCGCATCTGTCTTCCTTGGAGGTATGATAGGTCATACCTCCCATTGCACTCATCAAACTAGTTAGGACTCGTCAAACTAGTTAGGACTAGTTTGACGAGTGCAATGGGATATCCCATACTCATCATTTTTGCTAGTAGGCCATCGTGCCAAACCCTGTCGAAAACCTTCGCAACGTCTAGGAGTAGTACTGCCATGACCTGTCTTTGGTTGAAGCCTTCCGTGGCTTCTTCAGTGATCCTGAGCACTTGGAGTTCCGTACTGTTTCCTGTCCTGTATGCGAAGTGTTCATCCGGGATGATCTGGAGCTCTTCTGTTTCTTCTTCCAGTCTTCTGAGGATGACCCGCTCGGCTACCTTGCTGACAGTTGGGAGCAGGCTGATCGGTCTGTAAGAGGAGGGAAAGATTAGTTCCTTACCTGGTTTCGGGATGACTATGACGTCGGCATTCTTTCACCTGGAGGGAAAGTATCTTAGCCTCAAGATCCCGTTGATGATGTTCACCAGAGCTGCTACTCCTTTTCTGGGTAGCTTCTTGAAGGTTATGTTTCCTATCCTGTCACTTCCGGGAGCTTTCCTCTGGTAGGCGGTGCATCCGGCGTATTCTGCGCTCCACGTCGTCAACCCAGTCCTCATCCTCATTATCGAATTGGTTTTCCCTACACTGCCGTTCGAAGCTGTCGACGAATGCCTCGGCTTTTTCCTGGCGCGTGTAGACAATCCATTCTCTCCGTGGATTAGTGGCATCGGTTTCCGCCTGTTTCACAAGACACGCTGGGTGTTTCAGATGTTCTATCCTGTGGGTCCAGAGATTCCAGGTGGCGCTGCCATCCTTTTTGTCGGTGTTCCTGGAGGGCAGCCTTGACTCTTCTGCTCAGGGTATTGTATGTCCTCAGGAGTCTTGTCCTTTGGGCTCGCTTCTTCGCCCTGCGTCTATCCCGAATCAGCTGCCTGGTGTCCTCCGAAAGGTTTGCCACCAAATATTCTTGTTAATGTAAAAAATGTATTACAAACTCTAAAACATGCATCTGGTATACCAAATCAAATCAAATCAAATCAAATCAAAAACAATTTATTAACAATTAAATAAACAGCAATGCATATGGCCCTCGCCAGACACCTGGTCCGTTGGCGACCTAGCATCCTCGCGTATGGTGGCAACAACGGGGCAGTTGTTAGGTCAGGCGGAGCGGGGCTGCATGCAAAAGCATGAGTCGTTGACAAAAAACTTTCAAACATTGCCAAAAAACATAAAATGGTGTAAATTAGTGTATATAAATTTGGAATTTTGAGGATGCTACAACGAGCCAAACTGTCACAGTAAAAAAAACTCGCCTTAAAATAATGCAAAATTGGTGGGGCGGGGATGTCCAGCTCCACTTATTTTTTGCTTAGGGGGAAAATATTCTTGTATACAATAAAGTGCCGCAATTTATTGATGATGATTTTACAATTTGGAATAAAATTTTTGTGGGGAATTTAGACAACAGAAATGATCAAAAAGAAAAGAAGAAAGGTAAAAAAAATTTTGAATTTTGATACCCCTTTTATATTGAGGCGTGCCCTCCTTTTTTTGTGGAAAACGCGTATCTAAAGGGGTTGCCCGAAAATTGGTAACGTCTGATACTGTAATTTGTGTTTAATGCGAAAAGGCGAGTTATGCTCTCTTATTTGTGTGATGTTGGCTGTTAGCAGATTAGCAAAGAGTTTAAATTCGTAAAATCTTTGAGAGGTATTTCTGATATATTCCACTATGGGTACAATGTCAGTGCAAAGTTCCAATAGTTCCCTTGTTGGGGTATATCGTGTTGAGTTACTTATGATGAGGCGTAGAAATTTATTTTCTAGTACTTGCAATTTGTATAACGTCGTCGTTCTCGCGAAACACCAGGCCGGCGCAGCGCAGCATATATTAGGACCGGTTTTACTCTCATTGTATAAATCAATTTTTTATTATCCCTGTTTAGTCTGCTATTCCCCGCCATCAGGGGGTATAGACTCCTGAACAAGGAATAGACTTGTATTGCGTATTGTCTCGTTTACGTGTTTGCAGAAATAAAGTCCTTTATCCAAAGTTACGCCTAAACTTTTTTACGTCCTGCTACGTCTTAATTTGGCTGTCCCCATCAAAATAGGTTTAATAATTTTATTATTCGTAAATTTTCTAGTGAAGACAATAGCCTCCGACTTGGCGCGTTCAACTTAACTCTTCACTTGGCGTAGTACTCCGACGCCCGTCTCATGTGGGCCTTTAGCAACTTCCCAGCGGCCTGAGCATGATGGCTGTTACAGTACGTGACGGTATCGTCGGCGTACATCGCAAGCTTGGTGTTGGGAACTGCGGAAATTCGGACACGTATGCGTTATATCATTTTGGCTCAAGAACCGACTCCTGCGGACCGCCTGCTCTAATGTTCTTCTGTATTGATAGAGTTTTGTTCATTCTTACTCGCAGCTTTTTGTCCGTACAAGTAAGAGTGTATCAGTTTCGTTAAGTGGCTCGGAAAGTCGTATCATTGCAGTTTTTATATGATACTGGGCAACCAGACGGTATCGAATGCTTTCTCAATATCTAAGAGTACCATGGCGGGGCTCTTGTCTAGATTATTTATTTATTATTTATTATTATACACTACCCAACAGATACACATTCCGTTTATTGGGTGGGAATTACAAAATACATTTATCACAAAGAGAAATACCTCACTAACATAACAAAAAAATTGCATGAATGAAAGACAAATACAATTTTAATGATAATACCGTAATTATTATAAAACTTGTAAATTTAATTTCTTTATCGAAGCTATACTGCAGTTAAAAATATCAACAAGATTGCTAAAATGGTTACAGTTACTGCATATTCAAAACAGAGGCGAATATTTCTGAACATTTGTTCTAGGTATGTGCAGATAAAATATGATGTTTTTGTGTAGGTGTCGATCTGAGAACATGATAACTAAGCATATGTAAAATTTTACTACAATCAGTTAAATCATGAATTAATTTTTTAAAGGACACAAGTTCAGACATATTTCTGTGAGCCTCAAGAGAAGTTACTGAAAAACGGTTCAGGAGATTGTCATGTGGGTAACCCACTATACCTATTATTATACTGTCGCTTGACATCATTGACGATCTATTGAGTCGTGCTGCGTCCCTTCTTGAAACTGAACTGAAATTCGTCGTTGATTTCAAGATCATCCTGGGCGGTGTTTAGCCACTTCAGGACGACCTTTTCAACCAGCTTAGATAGCGCCGATAGTAAAGATATTGGACGGTAACTAGAAGCCGTTTTCGCATTTTTGTTCTGCTTCAAGATAGGACACACCACTGGCTAGACCAGTGTTGTAGACGCAGAATGCCATTGATGATGTGCGTAAGTTGGACAATACCCTTTCTCGACAGATTCGTAAGTAGCTTATGATGGATATCGTCGATCCCGGCGCTTTCTCGTTTGCGAGAGTTCTCATAAGCTTTTTCAACCCCGAGATTGAGTGATTGCTAGAATTTGCTGTCGTGTCATAGGAATATGGACTCTATGACCATATCTTTGCGAAATTGTATTTTCGATGCGTTCATAATCTTCGTTATTTGGATAATTTTGATTGTGTATATTTTCAAACTGGTTAGCTAAATGGTTGACTGACGGCCGTTTGCGTTATTTTCCAGCAGGGCTGGAATGACCTGCCTCGTGTTTTTAAGACGCTTCGTCATCTTCCACAACTAACCGTCTTGCGGATTCAGCGGATGCAATTTTTCGCCCCATTTCCGATTCTTTTTGATTTTTTATGGAGTTACGAACTGACGTTTGAAACATATTCATCTCCGCCTTGAAAACTACATCTCGATTTCTGTACCAAAGCCGTCAGCCTATTTTTGTCGCTTATCATTTGTCTGACCGCGCGGTCAAATTGTTCCTTGTACGAGTCAACCGTCAAGGTTTCAGCAACGCCCCGTTTGGCTTCCTGAAGTATGCCCGTAAATACCTCCATGGCACTTTCCAAGTCACCGGCATTGTTTGTATTGCTATTTATTTCAAGCCGGCACACCACGTAGATTAAATAAAATCGGATTGAGGACTATGTCAAAAGTGGTCGGCGTAGTTCCGTTGTCTGGAAAGTGTATCGGAGTATTCGGGAACTCCAGGGACACATCGTTATTATTGACATCGTCAAGCAGGATGTTGCCGTTCGCGTTGTTGCACCAGGTACTCCAGTGACGAAGAGGTGCAGTGACGTGTTACAAGAAAATTATGCTTTTTTAATCGGTGCTTGTCTTTGTAAAAAAAACGTCCTGTATATGAATTACACTATTTTTTAAGTTTGCAAATATTATTTTCTTTTTACACAAGTACTATATTATACCAAACTTAAAAAAAATATCTACAAAGATTCGAGAGATACAGCAAATAATATAATAATAGCCTATACTTCTTTAAGGAAGAATGTTTCAATAGAGGTAATTTGGTTCACATCGCTAGTATTTACTACCCAAAATCCGCTCGTAAATTTATTTATTTAGTTATCTATTTAGAGCTTGAGCGCGCGATAAAAAGTGTGACTAGATAATCTCTGCATTGTAGCTGCGGGTTTGATTCCCACCACCGACACTGGCAATGTCGGTGGGAATGGGTGTGTGCGCGTTTTTTCGTAAGTGTAATCCTCGCCCAGGCAGCTTCTGCTTTAGACTCGGGAATTGTATAATTTTTGTGGTGTTTATTTATTTATTTATTTATTTACACTACTCAACAGGCTAAAGACCCAATAACAGAGTAGGCATATAATTAAAAATGATACAAAAATCTAAAAAAAAATGACTATAATTATAATGTAATTGTAAAATAATAATAATAATAAAGAATCACATTTTTTAATATGGATAATTGCAGCTGAAAATGTCAACAGACTCGTATAGCTCATTGTAATGGTCATCTCCCTCATACTTTTTTATTTGTTTATTCGATAGTATTTTTAAATATGAGCTCACAGAATTTTTTTCGGATTTTTTTGTCCCGGAAAGGGGCTAAAAAAATAACAAAGTTAGAATTTTAGTCTTATGACGTCATCCGATTAGGTTTGGCGTCAAACACAAGCAGCCAGTGAAAGCAAAGACGGTACAGCAGTATTGCCAGTTTTACGTATTGTTTGAATGCCTGATTGGTGATTACTTATGCAATTATAAAAATACAACTATAAATTCATTCACATACATAGATTTCTTTTTACCTTAATATGAATATGTACCTGTTTATAAAAAGTTCAACATTGATATATTAAAAAAAATCGGCAGATATCGAATAAGTTAGGTTATGTTATAGATTTATTCTACGTTGCTGTTACGGAATTGACGATTGAAAACAAATAATAATTAATTATTATAATCATTATTATTTGTTTTTAACTTTCACCTGATTATGATGATTTTATTTTATTAGTACTGGAGTGTATTTTATTAAAAAATCATGTAAAAATTTTACCGTTCTAAAAATAATTTAAATTATAAATAATAAATAGCAATAGTAAATCAATAACAGAATCATTTTCTTTGCAATTCATTAAGTGGAAAATATATCTTAATAAAAACGATAAAAAAATACACAATTATTGAAAATAAATAGGTAAGTATTTACGTATTTTTGAACTTAATGTACATATTTATTATAATATATATATATATATATATATATATATATATATATATATATATATATATATATATATATATATATATATATATATATATATATATATATATATATATATATATATATATTATATATATATATATATATATATATATATATATATATATATATATATATATATATATATATATACATGTATATATATATATATATATATATATATATATATATATATATATATATATATATATATATATATATATATATATATATATATATATATATATAATAAATATATACATTAAGTTCAAAAAATACGTAAATACTTACCTTTTGTTTTGTATCAAAATTAAAATAGGGTAGAAAATGTTTGATATAACTCAAAAATTAATATGCAAATTCAAGAGAATCGTTCAATATCACAAATATTCTCAAATAGTTTTCAGCTACTAAAACAATACGTAAATAAAGAAAATAAGGCATCACAGATTGCGCCATATCAACCATTTCATTGGTTGATTAACTGGCGGCAATTTGAAATGAATCCAAACTTTTATAAAAAAATGTTGTAGTTAAATTTTTTTGGAAATCCAGCCACTTAAGGGTTACATAAATAGTGTAGAATAATATCCATTAAAAAGAAGTCCAACTTTTAATATAGTGAGACATCCCCATTATTGCATATACTAGGAGAGTACTTGTTTATGTTGGTTCTAGCAGTTGGCAGATAAATAGTATTAATTAAAGTAGAAATATTAAATATGCCTTGTATCGTCTAATTTCCAAAGATTGCAAGGAGAATCTCTTGAGAAGTTCATCTTGCGGATGATCAGTGACGGGATATATTCCATCTACTTTATAACTTAAATATTTTAGGAAACTACGCTGAACTTTCTCTAAATTTTGGATATACATTAGATAGTTAGGACACCATATTATGGAAGCATATTCCGAGTTAGATCTGAAAATAGTTGTGTACAACAGTTTTATTGTATCAATATTCTTAAAATTTATGGTGTTTCTAATTATAAAGCCAAGAGATTTAAAAGTTTTAGCTGTTGTATAAATGAAATGATTTGAAGAGGATAATTATTTATCAAAGATAATTCCAAGATCGGAAAAGGATGTGATCATCTATTCGATAGTCATAATTTAAAGATATCTGCTTTGTCGTGTAGGACATAACATTACATTTGGGCACATTCAAAGATAAAATATTGTTGATGCACCAATCATTATTTAGCATTAGCATCTTGTAGTATGAGGTAGTCATTTTCACTTGATATTTCATAATAAAATTTTAAATCGTCAGGATATAGAAGACACGTACCTGATAAGTAGAGTTGGCAAGTCGTACGGCTATTCAGTGGTGTAACAGTAGGTAGATAGATATCTGTTGAGGCAATGACCGGCTGGCGTATGTCGTAGTATTTACACGCTAATTTATTCCTCTCCGTTGTATTTTATGTTGTTGTATTGTTGATAATTTTATTTGTTATATTTTATTGTTGATATTATATTATAGTTAATGTGATACAGGGTGCAACTCAAAAACTACTTGACGGATCAAAATAGGTTTCTTGTGGTGAGAAATCATAATTTAGTTTTGACCTAAGTTATACAAGGCGTCCAATATAATACCTACATTAAATGATTTATTTTTTTCCAGAACAGCTTTACGGACATTTTTACTATACACTACACAGTATTTCCATTAGTTGCACCAAGTAGGCTTACGTCATGTTTTAAATAGGTAATTTACTGTATTGCAAATAAAATTTTAATAAAAACTACATATTATTTTAATAAACTATTCATTCATAAACTACAAATAACAAAACAAAAGTTTTGAAATTTGTTAAAACAAGTAAGAAAATGTAGTGACAAAAATTAATTTGCACAATAACAAAACAAAATTAATAATGAACCTTTAACTGCAAGCGCTTTTTATTAAATGCAATTATGACATAAGCCTACTTGATGCAGATAATGAAAATACATACTGTGCAATGTGTAGTATTCAACACTGGCGGTTCTTCTATAGGGTCATTTAGTCAATGAGCTCCCACATACAAATAAAAAAATAAAGCTATTCATTTTCTGAAGTTTAAAAATATATAATATATATATATATATTTTTAATATTCTTAAAAAATATATTAAAGTTTCTAGTTCATTCACAATACTAATCCAGTATCTAGATCATTACATTATTCATTTATAGAACTTAAAAATCTTGGGTCAATCCACAACGTGTCCTCAAAGCTAGCTACGGACCGAATTTATAACAGATTATAGTGAAATAGACTTATGCGCGAATCGTCAGAAAGCAAAAGAGACAGAAAACATTGGAGGGGACAATGCCCCTGACGACTCTGACACGGTAACGCACGAAATTTAGTACAGCAGTCGCTAGTCAGCAGTCTTAATGTTGACTATGTACGCATTGGTCGATGTCGATAAATTCTATCGCGTTGTTTTTAATGTTTTTATTTGTGAACATTTTATTAGTAAATCTCTACTTGTCGTGAAATTAAGTAAAACAGTGTTTTTGGCGTTTACTATTAAATATGAGTGTTGTACAAAATATATTAAAACTGAAAGATGGACATAAGTTGGGTTATGAAAACTGAGTGAAATTCAAAGGTGGTGGCCGTCTAAAACCTAATATGACGATAAAGCAAACATCTCTTGATAAGAAAAAAGAAGTTAATAGGTATGTTTAATTAAAAAAAGTTATCCTTCAGCAAATTTTATTCATTGTTACGCTCATCAATTAAATTTAATTTTACAAAAAGCATCAAGTCAGGACAAAAGCATAAAATTTTTTTTTGCTAATTTACATAGCTTTTCTTCATTCTTTGGAAAATCGCCAAAAAGAACAGCCGTGTTAGATAATGTTGTTAAGGTGATATTACCTAAAGCTGCTCCAACATGATGGAATTTTAATACAAAGTAGAGACTGTTTATACCTATCGAACAGAATTATTAGATTGTTTAGAAAAAATCATTGATAATGAATCAGAAAATAACACTCTAAACCAAGCTATTGGTTTAAAAAATTACTTACAAAATGAACATTTTCTTTACTGGTTAAATTTTTTTCATTTAGTTATGCCTCATTGTGATATATTGTTCAATCAATTACAAAAACGTAATATCGATGTCATCACAGTAAATAAGTGTATTGGCGTTTTTAATAGTAAAATTGAAGACATCAGAAATAAAATTTTGAATAACTATTTGGAGGAGACATTCATGCAGTCTGCCCAGAGATGTAAAACGGAAGAATCAAAAAGGAGAATTTCATTAGAAGTTTGTGATATAATTACATCTGAGATCAAAAACAGGTTTGGCTTCAGTAATCATTTAGCAGTGTCTCAGTTATTTCACGCAGATCGATTTAAAGATTATAAAAAAAGCTTTCCTCAAGATATGTTTAAATTAGTTAAAACGGAGTATCCAGTCATAAATCATTTGAAACTTAAAATTGTAAAAAGTATTATATAGCCGAGAAGATTTTTCCAATAGTGAAGGTGCAGTTGCTTTGTTACAGCTTTTTTTAACAATAATTTGTGCAATACTTTTTCTGAAAGTGTCAAACTGTTAAAAATCTTGTGTACTCTCCCTATGACTACCGTCGAAAGTGAACGTTGTTTTTCCACCTTAAAAAGAATAAAGACATTTTTAAGAAAGGTTATCTTCTTTAGCTGTGCTTACCATAGAAAGATCATTAAGAAAGAAGATAAAAGACTTTAATGAAAAAAGTAATTGACCACTTTGCATCTCAAAAAGACCGGAGGATCGACTTGGAATTTAAATCACTTTAAAAGGTAGGTAATACAGTAAACTTTTCTAATTGACCTCCCTATCTCTTGACCCACGAACCGCCGTTGGTATTCAATTAAGTTTTAATTCTTAAATATCTCGAAAACAGTTGAGTACAGCTGTTCTGAAAACAATAGATCACAGTTTTATCATTTAATGGATTATATTGAACGCCCTGATTAACTTAGGTCAAAACTAATATGATAATTATGATTTCTCACCACAAAATATTCAGTACCGATTTTAAACTTGATCCGTCAAATAGTTTTTTGCACCCAAAAAACCATTTAAAAAACCCATCTCATTAACTATAAAATTTAACGTATGCATGTTTGGTTAAATCAATTATTCATAACTCTGTATATGACATATTTTATAATGAAAGTAGAATATCACTAATATATGTATATTCAATAATTCAAGATTTTATAGAAAGTAATGTTATATTTACAAATTAATTTCGATTTAATTTTTACGAAAAGTGACATTAGCATCATAGTGATTTAGTATTATTACGTATATATCATTAACCTCTCTGATAGGTAACGTAAAAGGTTTTTTATGTTTGGGCTAAGTGTAACTATGTTAAAAGGGAATATACAGCAGCTACATAAAGTGGGCATGGTACGGCAATGACATAAAATTAGGTACCTACATATTTAATAGGTTTCTTGGTAGAAATATATCAGGGGAAAGGTTTCACATTAACAAGATTGTCTAAAACTGGAAACTGGAAATGCTTTTCATTAGATGTCCAACATCTCTAAATCACTCTTAAACCTTTTCTATTCCTGATAACCAAAAAATAAATACAAATATATCTTATTTTAAACTAAATGCATATGTTGTTAAGCGAAATTATAGACAAAACTGATATATATTTTTTTTGTAAATTCGAAAAGTAACTTTAGTAAATAAACATTAAATACAAAACCATTAAATTCGTATTAGCAACCAAATATCCAATTATTGAATCAAATATTAATGTAAACTGTAGTGTTGTATTCACCTACCAAATTTGAAAGAAATCGATAAAGCGGTTTCGAAAATATTTCAAAAAAACCGTTTTTGATGTCCCCCGAAAAAATTCAAAATGAAAAAATTGGAGTCCCTTAATTTTCGTTTCTCTACATGTAATTAAATTGTTTTACCATAATTAAGAATCACTCTGTATACATAAAAAAGCTGTGGAAGCTTCGTTCTTATAAACTGAATTTTATTTTATAAAATGAAATGTACTGATGGATCAAAATCTTGAGACTAACGTTAAAAAACGAGTTAAGGATATACTGGCAAAGAAAAGACAAATTGCGTTTTTTTATACATAATTTTCAGAAAAGGTTTTGTAGAGCAAATATATTGTTATAATGTTCAAATATTTATCAGTGGAATCACACAATGAAACTTAAAACGGCAATATTACCGTTCGAAATGCTTTAAAATCTAATTCAATTTTTGCGTTTCTTTCGTATTATCTCAGAGACGGAAGCCCAAATCAAAATTTTGTATCCTTAAGAAAAGTTTAATTTGTCCTTTGTAAACATAATTTTATGACTAATAATAAATCAATTATACACTGCTGTGCAAATTGCCTATAGTCCGTTTGAACGGAACGGAAATATTGTATGTGTTAGTTCTTGTGTTCAATGTAGATCATTTAGTTTTTCTTTTATTTTGAAAGAAATTTGAAACAGTAGCTAGTAAGAAATTCCGATTTATGAGTACATCATTCTTTTTTTTATGTTTGATTAAGTAAATTTATGTAGAGGCTTGAAGAAATTTTGGTTGATATTTGTACGAAAAAGATGTTTAATCTGTTTTGAAAACACTGCCTTCATTCCCAGAAAACCTAATAGTTTTAACTTCTTGGGGGTGCAAAAAAGGTAAAATAATTTTTCACTCGTAATTCAACAAAAGCATCGCGTCATTGCAGATCGTGGAAGTAGGTGTGCATATGCAAGAAAAATAAGTTAGTCTGGAGAGGTGTTTGTAAATGCATGTCCCAGAAATCCTGCAGGAATACATTCTTAAGAGGGCTAATCATACCAGTGTTTGTAAGGTAATTTTTCAAAATTTATTTCTTCCATACGGTTTGATCAAATTACACCAAATTTGAGGGATCAGTAGTTGAAAGTGCACTAGAGCGTACATGTATGTATATTTTAATTAATTTTCACTTTATGTAGGGAAAATTTATACTGTAAATATAAGTGAAATTTGAACGTGATTAGCTCCTGAATTATGATATCAATCGGTAAAATTCGAGGTAAAATTCATACATGTCTTCTAGAATGAATCTTCATAATTATGCTCAGCAAGTTTCAAACTTTTATTCCGTACTATTAGGTTAAAATGAATTTTCTAAATAAGTATCTTTGTCACTACAAATGGAGCAAGTTGGTGAATAAAACGTCCAGTGAAGGTATAGTCAAGAGCAAAATTATTCAGCGGCACATGTATAAAAACTTTCTAAAGAGTGACACAGCTATCCGAAGCTTTTTCCCGACTAGGCCCCTTAACAGCAGTAGCAATTCCACCCGTTCCAAAACGTGATTTGGAGAGTTCCGATGAAGAGTTAGCTTTATGTTAGTTTAATTATAATTCAGTTTAATTAAAATATTTATTTTATTGTGTTATGTATCGACTAGTGGTATACGACACGTTTAACAAATTTGCTTTTCACGTAATTTCATGTTTGTATTTAAATCCATGGCAAAACTAGGAAGCATGTAGTAATTAATTTATCTATCACACTTAGGTTCACCTAATTATCACTTTGTATAAATATATTACTTATGTATTTTTATACCGCCGATCACACCTACAAGGAAATGTGAAATGCAACATGAATATTGTAGTGAGGACGCCTAGTGCGAAACTACAAACGGAACATAGGAAAATTGCTTCGCACTGAATTTAGTTATATAACTTATAATTTAGTTAGTATAACTTATTTATTATTAGTTATAAAATTATACATCCGCTAGTATGTTCAAATAGGACAAAGTAAATTTTCTTAGGAGTACAAAATGTTGATTTGGATTTTCGATTCGCAGATAATACGAGGGAAACAATTTTTATTTTTTTGTTTTATTCAAGTTGCCAAAAAACATCATCTGACGTAAAGTAACAGGCGTAGGGCGAATTCTTCCATTATCATACTGTATTTTTTTAGATAATTAAGCTTAGAAGAATTAATCATGTGGTAAGTTCCAAGAAAGAAAATTAAAAACTAACTTCATATTTCAAACTTAAAAAAAATCATTAGTCTTGCAAATTATTTAAAGTGAGATAATTATTGTTTTCGTTTTTGGTTATCATGAGTAGAAAAAATTTTGCAGATTTATGTTGACCTCCTGATAAAATTCCTTTATTCTTTTTTTTACTATTCAAGAATTACCAAAGTTTTCAATTGATTTTAAGCATTTTAATTTTACATATTCAATTATCTTGTCTCAATTTAGCTTTTCCTTTTTTAATATTTTTTCACGTGTCTCAATATCAAAATTTACTTAGTTCATAATTACCTTATTTTCCTTTTACTAAAATAGTGATTTGAGTATTCCTAGATAGCTAGTTTAAGTTTAAAAATAATATGTATTTAATTTTTCGTAAATAAACTTATAAATTCAGATAAAATTTTTATTAATACAAATGTAAAACATCATATCTAAGTAGCCGTTGTATAGCTAAGTCCTACACTATTATTATTTAAATATTATCCTGTATATATTTTAACATAAAAATAATAAATATTCTAATTATTACAATAAAACAACCAGCAAATTCAGTACGTCAGAGACAAGTGCAAAATAAAACTGTACCCACAAATTATATTGTGATTTTCGTGTCTTCTCTAACGAGTTTTACACGATTGTGGTTTTCAAGCTTTCATTATTTTAGCATTTCATTATTTTTTGCTCTGACAAACTGGTTCGGCTTTACAAAAAAGTTAGGTTTTATATTTAAATTGACCACCCGGAAAAGTTTCGTATCCGTGGAGTGTTTTTCTAATTAAAATGATTTAACGTTCAAAATGTAGGAGATTATAAAAATGTCCCGTTCCTATACTTTATACTGTATTTTAAATTACTAAAGAACAAACGAAAGATTATGAAGAATCATAACGATGTGTAGTTAGTTCAGTAAACTTATTGCTATTATGATAATAAAAAATTCAACCCAAAAAATGTACTACCTCACCAAACCTGATGTGGGTTGAAACCTTTGATGTGAACATACACTGACGTAGTTTTTCACAAACCACTAAAACACCATATACTGTACTTGACGTGAATTTCGCCATACAAGTTGGCATCATCTGGAGGTGATTAAATCTGTTTTAGTTTTAATCAACTCCAGATGATGTCATTGATATTTAAAACGTTTTAAAAATTTCAAAATGAAATAAATGGCAGTAAGACATTTATCATGTATTACTGCGTTTTAAATTAAATCAAATAATCAAAATCAAGTAGTCTGCTTACTGTCTAAATGTAACAAAACAAAAAAAATATATCGTAAAAATGTTGTGTCGATAAAATCATGGATTATTACAGCGAAGAAAGTGATATTCCCTCCGAGATTGTGACGGCCATTGAAAGTATCACTTTAAACTTTGCCGACGTAAATCCAAGGAGCAATACAAAAAAGATAAAAATTCCTCTTTGTTAATTAGTTTAAATAATTGTGAGTCTTGTATTATTAATGTAACATGATGCATGATAAGTTGTTCCAATAAAATATATATTCCAAACAGTCAATTGAAAGTGTGGAAAGTAATATGACAAGTGCGGCCAGATTTATATCACACTGAATGTTGCAAAGATATTTTTCAAAACAAACTTGAGTTTTGATTACATTGACTTTTCAACACGAACGTAAATTTTCTATATGTTTGCATAGCAAGTGCAGTCGCGTCAGTGTCTAATTAATCAGCTACTTTTGTTGATTCCATAGAGATCTTAGTTTTTCTAAAGCCAATTCTTATTTTAAGTTAAGATCACGATACATACAGCGCTCTGAAGTACAAGGTCGCCCATCACGAAATGATTTAAATGTCCCTTTTGTGTGAATACAACCTACGACTTTTAATATAAAGTCCTTCCATTTATGTAGTCCTAACTAAGGGTGGATTTTTGGGTTGTAAAGTTGGACAAAAATTCCCTTTTAATAACAAACTGCTGCCAGTGTCAGTCATAATGACATAGATACTGTTAATGCCATTACTTGGTCTAAATAGTTATTTATGTATCAAGGCTTGTAAATACACGATACAAGCCGAGGTGCATACGACGATTTCGCATTACTAGATTACAATTTTTAGGAAAATTCATTCAGAATTATAAATTTATATTTTAAGATTTGTCGAACTTATTTATTAGTTGGGCTAGACTCTAATTGGAGTGTGTTTGCTATGAAAATTTTCTAGTTGCTATGGTTACTGTTATTAAGTTTGCTAAATTCATAACTTGATAATAATTTCTGTCGTTCAAGTTATTTACATCAGTTTTTGCAATAAAAATATGGATTATGATAAAAGTATTGACATTCAGGAGGCAGCCAAAAATGCATGTGCTTCGTTGGGGCCAGAAAAATCGAAAGAATGATATAATTTTTTATAATTAAAGTTCAAAGACTGGTGCGCCTCAAAGAAACTCAACAGTGTGACTAAAACAGATCTTCTGGCTTACTTTTTTTAACGATCTAAGTATTTAAAGAGCCCTTCAAGTTTGTAGTGTGAATACTTATGCTTAAAACCACCTGCTCGATAAATGATAATATCGACATATCAAAATTTTTGAAGTTAAGAGCTTTCTTGAAGAGAAAAAATGATGGGTAGAAACCAAAGAAAGCAAATGTGTTTTCAAGAATGGAAAATAACAAAGGTAGGTATATTTGTTTTTAACAATAATAATTTACAAGGGTTCCATTTTTAAAATGTCTTTTTAAATGATTATAATTATTGGGGTCTCTGGAGCTTGCCGCAAAGAGGAACTGTTTAAGATGACTTTGAATGACATTCAAGACAAAAAAAGATGTTATAATAATAAATATTCCTGGCTCTAAGAATAAAACGCAACGAACATTTACTATCATCGATGGTGAGATGGAGGATATTCATTTTCTTGGTATATTTAGAAAATATAATAATTTAAGATCCAAAATTGTTAAACAGGAACGTTTTTTTTTTAAATATGTAAGAGAAAAATGTCTAAATCAAGTTGTAGATAAAAATACCTTAGCAAAAGTACCTTTTTTAATTGCTCAATATATAAAGTTGAAAAACCCTGAATATTATACAAGGCACTAATTTCGGAGAAACTCCGCAACATTGCACGCTGCCACAGGTATTGACACATTAGGTTTAAAAGACACGGAGTCTGGAAATCGAGCACCCTTGCCGAGAGCTACGTGTCTCATTCTGTAAGTAATAAAATTCAAGTATAGCTTAAGAATCTTGTACGATAAAATATATACAAATAAAAATATAGAAACTAGTACCTTCAACAAGTTTTGTTGCTGATGCAAATAAAAATGTTACAAATTTTGAGAGTCATAATGATACAAATATAAGTTCTACTTTAATAAAAGACGGTAGCCTGCGTTAAATATTAGTTATTGTTCAAATTGCACATTTACGTTTAATATTAGTTAGTATATTATACTTAATTTGGTGTTGTGTTGTTTGATTTAAAAATAAATATCATTTAATTGCATCGATTTCATTATTATTGTCTTATTAGTAAAGCTGGCCGAGGTCACCTGGCCCACAGAGCCGTCATATGACTCATAATGTTTACATCATATCATAATACTTGAATAAGTACAATAAATGGAAATAAATTTTAACAATAATATTACATTTTATAAAAATTTGTATAAAACACCCTTTTAAGCAGATTTATGAAGTAGTTTGGTTGTCATCATCACAAAGTGGGGAATATCTATGGCATAATAGCATCAGGTATGTTTCTACAGCTGTCTCCGTCAGCGATGTTCGCTTTGGTGAAAAAATATGTTTGTATTTTGAAAATGACTGTTCGACATCTACGGATGTAATACAGGCATAAGTAAAAAAAATCTCTGAACTCACTTAACGAAGTTGTAGATGCACCATCACAAATTTGTCTTAATTTGCTAAAATCAGGATCTTTCTGTAATACACTCGAATTTTTCACTAACGCGATTATTTTTTGCGTCATTTATAGCCTGTAGCTGTGTATTTACGTCGTCCACTATTTGCAGCGATTCCACTAACGACAACGAACTATTTTGCAATTTTTCTATTGCGTCGTGTAGTCCTCTATAATTGTTATTAATAGTTTTTAAATCTGTTTCAAGGGAAACGTCTTTAAAGCTTGTCTGGCTTTCCCTAATAGCTGCAGCCTCGTTAGGGTTCAACTGTAGTATCACAGCTTTTAGTTGTTGAAAATGTTCAGCATAATAAAAAGCCGCTTTCAACCACGTTCCCCAACGTGTAAGAATCGGCTCTGGTGGTTCAGGGATACCAGGACACTGTCTGTGAAATACTCGAAGCCGTTTAGGAGATTTGAGAAATATATTTTTTTGTATTTGCTATTAATGCATCTACCTCTGGAAAACATTTTCGAATCGTTTCTGCCACAAGATGTAACGCATGCACTTTACACGTAACATGTAAAAAGTTACAATTGTCTCTTTGAAGAGAACGGCCTACCACGCGTATTATCGCGGCACCATCAGTCATAAACATCAATACTTGACTTGTTGAAAGTTCAAATTTTTCGAATGTCTCCAACACCACACGCGTAATTATTTCGCCAGTACACGCAGTTAGTCTTTTACTAGCTAGTAAAAGTGGAAATGTTGGTTTAAGAGGGTCCAGTACACGTACTATAATATTTAAAATAGATTTTTTTTTACAATCTGTAGTCTCGTCAATACATAACCAGAGCCGTGTATTTTTTAATCCACATTTAAACCTATTTACAATGTCTTCACGAACAGCTGGAATATATCTACGTAACGATGTACGACTTGGTAAGTTCACCTGGGGATTGTATTTATTCCAAAACTCCCGAAATGGTTGTTTATCCAGTATGTGTAGTAGAATATTACAGGCTATTAACATTAACAATAAATCAAACATAAACTGAGTTGTCAAAGGCATGCCATTTTTTTTATTTTAATGTTGCACGGTATTGATATGACACGACAATTTGTTTTGTGCCAGCACATTAAGTCTTGATTGCAAACTTTACAAATTATTTTGCATTCGTCATAGAATAAATCTGGACATTCACCGATAAATTTATTCACTGTGTCCGCGTACGGTCGTTTTTTTACCCTTTGGCGCGTTTGACATTATGTATAATTTATAGGTACAACCTCACGCATTAACCTTTCAAATAAGACTGCAGCGTAAATCACTTCTAAATCGGCACGTGTGACGCCAGCGCAAGACCGTGGCTGTACTCCAGCCACCTCGGCCAGCTTTACTTATTACTTTGCTTTTGTGTTTTTTTTTTCGTTTTTTGCCTATGGATTGTAAGTAACACTATCATAACACTGACATACGTCAAAAATGCCACATACAAAGCTAGTAGTACGAAAATATTATTGCAAACTTAACAATGCGAAAATCTATTCCATTCACTCTCTGTAGTTCCAACTAAAGATAGGTTTTCGCGTTAAGTTGGATTTTTTGCTCAACTTCATGCGAATTTTTTAATCCCTTTTAATTATAAACTGCTGTCAGTTTCATTCATAACTTTTATGTCCTGCTGTTAATGGCATTACTCAACCTTAACAATTATTGTCAGCTTAACAACGCGAAAACCTATCTTTAGTTAGGACTACAGAAAGAGAATGGATTTTATGGATTTATTAAAGAAATTTATCCAATCACTTTCACTTCGCAAACAAATCGTTTCACATTTTATAAATCAGTAGAATGGACACATGTATTCACTAATATTAATAACAAGATTCTTGATTATAGACAAAACAGTTTAATTTATTCTTTCATAATGTGCATCCTTTACGAATAAACTTATATAAAATTGGAAAGGTGACCTCAGATAAATGTGTAAATTGTAATATAGAAAAAGATACTCTCAAACGCAGATTTCTATGTGAGATACATATCAATATTTATTGTAACATTTGCAAAAAAAATACAAAATTAAATATGTAAGTATGTGATTATACTAAAACTGTTTAATCTATATAATGAATAAGACCGTTTATATGTGTTTGTATTTTGAACTGATTTAATAAAGAGAAAAAAAGTAGAATGAACTGCATTAAAGAACTTGTTTTTGGAATGCATAAGGCAACTATTTAGCAGCACCATATTTTTAAAATTTCTAGTGTCAGGCTCTTAATCTTAGTGGCCACTTTGGTAATAAAAAAGTTTAAAGATACTTGTTGTGCTGTAGTGATAAAACATCAGTAGAGCATAGCGGATGACTCTTGACATCATTCACACACGACTTGGAAGGAGATTGATCGGGGTTACACAGACCAGGCGAGCAAATAAAAATTTATTTGGAACGTGACATTGTGACTAGAATATACGCGTCAAGGGATGCTGTAAATCATTTACTTTCATAAATAGAAAATTTTACAGCAATATTTAAAGAACAATATTTGACATACTGCATTTAATTAATTTAATTAAATCAATTTTACATATAAAAAAGCAAAAAATTGATTGCAACTATTATTATTATTTATAAATTTATTTTATTAAGACTTTAACACTTATACAAGGTGTTTACGATCTTTTATTATTATTTATTCTTTTTTTGAGGATAAGTACCTGTAATATATGCAACGAGTATAACCACCAACGAGGCAGAAATGTGCAGGACTCTGTGGGAAACCGGGATACTCTTATGTAATCTTATAAGCAGATTGGCAATTTCTCCCCAGTTAACTTAGCAACATAGTATGTTCGAGTGATTTTTCAGAATAAAACATACGTACGTAAAAAAATTGTTGCTCTCCCTTTCACATAATATACAAGTATACAAAAAATCTAAATAGAAATTATCAAAAGAAATACTTCTCGCCGTCAGTTCACCGAGGAATTCTTTTTGATTTTTAATTTTAAGGAATTTTTTTTTCAACTCGTTAATAATATTTTTTTCAATATGATATGGGATGCATGTCCAAAAATATAAATTTTTTCTGGGTCATCTATATCACATTCAGCTAGATATTGTGTACAGAAAAAGTCTCAATTTACAACCTGGGACGTAGTACTTTTTTAGGCATTGTGCAGAGTTAATATAGCCTCAAAAGCTGTTAAAAATAACACTGAAAACAAACGCACTGTATGCACGCCGGTAATTATCATAAAATAATGAATACTTGATATTAATTCACAAAAGCAACATTTTAAAACCAATAACACATAAAAAACAATGAAAAATTACATAAAATCGCTCAGCAAACTACCGAAATATCGTGATTTCTAATACATTCAACACAGACTAGTACTGCCCTGCTGTGACAGAGGATGGTATCTGAAAAATCTAATTTTACTGTTGTACTATCTACATTTCGAAATTAACAATTTTCGTTATTGGCAATTAAATCTGTATTCAGTTCTTCTATTAATGTAACCATGTAACATAACATTGTATGCATACCTGGAGTACAAATGTCATTAAAAATTCAATTTCAAAAAATATTCAATTTTTGAGAAAAAGTTACTTTACGTAAAAGTGTTTGCTTTCCAAAAAATATGATTCATGTTGAGAAACTTTATGTTTTTTAAACAGGGTGTTCAAAAATTACAAAAACCTGAAATTCACTTAAGAATAAATTTACCTTTTTTTTAATTTTGGAACAAAATGTTAAATAAACAAGTTGTTTCAAATTATATAGCCAGCTGAAATCCAAATTTTCAATTAAATATTGGAAATTTTGTGAATTTTTTGGTAAAATACCGTTAATCAGTTTTCCATATTTTCTATTTAGCAATTGCATTCGAACTTGGACTACGTATCAAATAAACAATTCTGAATTTATGGAATACCTAACAATGAAATGGTACCTTATAGGAAGATGTTTCAAAAACATGCGTTTTAACTCGTAATTTACAAAAATAATAATATGCAATCGAAATTTTGGATTTTGACTGGATAGGAAACGACTAAACTAAAACATTATATATGATTAATAAATATATTACAAATGGGCCTAGGGAATATTGTGATGTGATCACATAGAACCATAGTACACTGTACCATATTACGGTTGGTCTCGAGTACCAGTTCCTGTTTTGGAGTGTAGGAACACGAATTTACATTATCAGCAGGATGATACAGGTTAGAAAGCTACAGTGAGGGCATTATATTTTCTGTGGAAAGTTTTGATTCATAACTCTCGCACTAAACCACAATTTAATAGTATAATACTACACAATGAAGTATGTGACCAAGAAAATCGAACATGTGACTGTGAAAATAAAATATTATGTATAACAAAAAAAGCAAAGTACCTAGGCATAATATTAGACACTCACCTGCGTTTTGAAAAACATGTACAACACATCGCTCCTAAGCTGAGGAAGGCAATATTTATATTAAGAAAACTGAAAGGATTTATGAGCAAAGAAAATTTAAAAATGATATATTATGCATTGTTTCATTCAGTGTTACAGTATGGGAGTACAGCATGGGGCTCTAGCTATGAGAGCACAATAAACCCGTTAGAAATTCTACAAAAAAAAGCATTAAAGATTCTGCTAAACAAAAATAATACATATCCAACAGATCTCTTGTATAGCGAAATAGACGTTCTTAACCTAAGAAAAACCTACATTCACAAAGTGTTAAAAAAATATATAATGACAGACACATAATAACAATTGTAAACAGTTTACATTACAACACAAGACAGCCCATAAGACTCATAGCAGAGATATCAAAAAAGTTCAAAAGAATATCTCAAAAATGTATAACATATATGGCACCTAAAATATTTAATGAACTTCCTTTAAACATAAAAACTTGTAAAACTTTCTATATATATAAAAAGAAAATGTAAAAACTGGCTAAGATCCATCAGTGAAACTCATGTAAAATAAAAATAGTTTAAAAAAACTAAAAAAACACGCTTTTAAAGCACATCAAACTAAAAAGTGAAAAATAATTATTAATATAAACTGAAAACAATAATGAACGAAAAATACTAGTATTATTGTGAAAAAAGCGTGGGTTGCTCTATATACGAAAAATATGGCACAAAGCGCCCCACGCTTTTTTTCACAATAATACTAGTATTTTTCGTTCATTATTGTTTTCAGTTTATATTAATAATTATTTTTCAACTTTTTTAGTTTGATGTGCTTTAAAAGCGTGTTTTTTAGTTTTTTTAAACTATATTTATTTTTCACTTTTTAGTTTGATGTGCTATGAAAGCGTGTTTTGCAGTTTTTTAAACTATATTTATATTGCTTATTGATGCTGATATTATAACATATTACGATCCAACAGATATTTCTGAAAAAAAAAATTATTTTTTTATTTCAGCCATGGGATTTGAACTCACGCTCGAGAAGCCCGTCGTTTCGCGTCGCCTTAGACTTGCCCGCTCGGCTAACGACCGAACTGAGAATCACGGAATATACTTACAATATTAAGCCTCTTGCTCTCACGCAGAGGATACGTGAGGAAAGGACTGGCGATCCTGATCAGGATAATGATATAAACTTATCAAATTATTGTATTGTTACCGGTTCTTCGTAAGTGTACAAAGTTTCAATTAAATCTGTCCGTTTAAAGTGGGTCAAAATCGAGTCCAAAGAGTCGGTTACAAACAAACAAACATACAAGTGAAGCTAATAAAAGCGTGTTAAAAACTATTCGCATGAAAATGTTATCAACAGTCTGAATTAAAATGTATATTATGTAAAGTAAGTAAATGTAAAATACATTTCAGGTTTTTATTTATCATCTATTTATGACACATTGACTTAAAATACTATTTTTTTCGTTTTGTCTATATTGTTACAGTACAATGTATTAGTAGATATTATTAATAATGGAATCATCAACAAACGTGAGATTGTGCAATGGGTCACGCGCTGGTAGCTTGCTGCCTTAGTGACAACACCATTTCCTTTATTTAGGCATACTATTTTTTGTAAATATAATAAATGAATTCCAAACTTTTTAGTTACTTAAGTTCGGTACATTATTTCAAAATGTATACTCTTTTGTAAACTTAAACCTAAATAAAGTTTCATTCATTCATTCATTCATTCATAACCTTATGTATGCAAAATAACGAAAAAAGGACTAGTTATATTCAAAACTATTCAATGCAAAGACAAAAGTGTTATATTATACCATTTTATATATGTACATATATATATATATATATATATATATATATATATATATATATATATATATATATATATATATATATATATATATATATATATATATATATATATATATATATATATATATATATATATATATATATATATATTGTGTGTGTATAGAGATTTATATGTAACATAATTTTCTATGCTATTGGGAATGTATAGAGTATGGGGACCGTAAGCAAGGTAAATGGGAAAAAACCAAGTGTGTAGAACAAGGACAGATTGCTCTCATATAATACGTATGTTAGAAAAGGACAGAGAAACCGATAGTAAATAACGAAATTTGAATTAGTGGTAACAGCAATCCATAATCAGAAGCTGTCGATATTCATACCCACCGTTTGCTTGTTTGTTCATTGTGTGAAGTCCTTGTTCTACACATTTGGTTTTTTCCATTTACCTTGCTTACGGTCCCCATATTGTATAAAGTTTCCACACGATTTTATGAGCTGTATAAAGTTTCCACACGATTTTATGAGACATAAGGGACTGACAGCGTCGATCTTTTTCAGGATAATGGGCGCGAGGCTTTGGATCTCACGGCGTCCCCTCTGCGAGCCCCACCGGCCACGAACTCAAGGACCGCTCATCCGCCGCCTATGGTCATTCAGGGAGATTTCAGAAAGGTAAATTAAGCAATTCTTTTAACAAACAAAATTAATTATTTTTTTTAACTATCCATAATTGCTTACCCTTTTACTCGTACTTTTTTTTAACAAGAGACAGTTGGGGACAAATTTCATCCACTTTCAGAGCTTATAAAAAGTACCTAGCTACAAGCGGCTGTCTCGTCGAGTAAACTGATGAAAAACAATAAAGTATCTAATTTACGTAATAAGAATAAACGAGTATCACTTTAGATACAGCAGTTTGCATTAATTAAAGAAATGTAAATTTAAAATTGTAATTAGATCAAATAACTGCACTTAGACTGTACTAATTGCGTATACTATTTTTTATTTTTATTACTATTTGAAATATATTGATTCGTGGACTCGTTGAATAATTGTCCTGGTAACACTTACTCACCACTTTATTAACTAATTACTAATTAAAAATACTGACTTAATTATGACCACAATCAATCACTTATAAATCACTAATTAATTTTAGTTTTTAAATTATGTCTTCTTTACTGGCACCATTCCAAATCATTACGAGCTCCATGACCCATTGTGTGCCTTATACAGGGTGTCCCATAATTAAGTACCCTCCTTCAAGGGAGTGATAAAACTAAAAAAAATAAGTTGGGTTTTGTATATAATCATTTGCCTTAAATCAGTTCATAAAGGGAGCTACAACCCCTGAAAGGGGGTAGTATAACATAGTTATTTCTCAATAAATTCGAAACGTCTTAAATTGCAAAAATTAAATTTGGATGTATCTGGACAAATCTCGACGAATTATAATGAAAAAACATAACTTTAAGGAAAAAAATCTGTCTGCATATCTGTAGTATCGCGATAGCAGCCTCAATTTTTGAGATAAAGCTTTCAAATTTGGTTCACGTGTTCTAAAGGCCAAAGACAATGATAAATTCGAAGATGAGCAAAATTGGCCAGCTGAAAGGAGGTCCACGGGACTCAAACTTTTTTGTATTTGTCTTTACAAAAAAATATATGCTTGATGATGTCTACCATATCAAGCCAATAAAATATATTTTGCAAGTATTTAAATAAAGCTTATGTAAACTGAAATTTTTTACACATTTGACTTCATAAAATGGGGTTGAGATAAATTTGGCAGTTTGACATTTGAAATGTCTAATTTAGTTACAAAAATTTCAATGTCAATAATTAAAATATGACATGCATTATTATTGACAGTATCGAACGACGCTGATAATTAATTAGTTACAAATTTGAATGAAACATTTCAAGGTACGCTTTTAAAATTTAATTGAGTTAAGTGAAGAATTAAATAAAATGATTTTTTTAATCAGAATGATATATATTGGTATAAGAAATTTATGTGCTGGCCACATCAGATATTTTTAACATTTAAAACGGAAAAAGGCACCAGTGTTAAAAACTGCATAAAAAAAGGTGCTCATCTTAAATTTCGATAGGAGCCATCGTATTGGAGTTATTTGTATTTTAATAAAGCAATACAGGATAGGTATACAATATAATGTAACTACATACCTCTACAAAAATAACTCCACAATATTTTCAATTACTCTTTTGTAGAGCAATTTAAAATATCGCCTTACGCATTGTAGCATGTTATTTAAAGACAAAAGAAACATTTTTTTTATTTACAATAATTTTCTAATTAATATTGGTTTCGATCTTAAGTTCAGAAGATAATATAATAATAATAATAATAAAAAAGTCTTTATTCCACAACCACATAATACATACATGAGCAAAAAAAAATATATATATATATACACATATATACATATACACATACATGCACACATATATACACATACATATACATACACATACATATATACAGAGCTGTCAGGTACTTCAATTAAAAGAATTGAAATAGTAATTTAATTATTTTTAAGTAATTAAATTACTTTAATTCAATTACTTTTTTTGGACGCCTTAAAATAATTGGTATTTGAATTACTTTTGTAAAAGTAATTGTAGTTGGTAATTGTTTTATTGTTTTTGGTAATTGAAGTACTGAACAAATAATTCAATTCCTTTTGGGTAATTCAATTCCTTTCAGATACTTTAATTACTTTAAAATAATTGAAATTGTATCGAAAATATTCTGAGAAAAATCGCAACGCGCTCGGCTTTAATAACTTGTCTGAGCTTGTCGTTTGACAGTATTTTCGTTTTCTTTCAGTTATCCAGTACACAGTAGCTGTGATTGCAAGAAAACCATGTTTTTAATTATTTTTGTCCTTGTGTTTTTAATTCTTAAAAAAGGTAAAGTAAGTAAATATTAAATAATAAATTAGTTCTTTACTATTTTTTAAATATTAATATATGTTATACATATATCTCCGATATTGGCAATATCTATTATTTTACCTATTTGCTTTAATCAAAGACCTATTAATATTAGTTACACTGACAAAATTTTTTAATAATGATTGTAGAAACAAAATTTTTGCACAGAAATGCGTTTCACGTTGAACTCAAATATCGAATAAAAATGTCTGTCTGTATGTATGTCTGTGTGTAGACCATTTCTTGTCAACACAATAATTTCTTTTAGACTTGAAAATTTTATTTTAAATTTAGTACCTATATATGTAAAATAGCTTGGTAGAATATTACCTACATACGTGTTTGAATGACCTAATAATTATTTAAAAATACACGTACATTGTGCCTCTTTTTTGGTAGGTATTTGAATTTCTTTTATTTTCAGTCGATATTTCAATTATTTTTGGTAATTCAATTACATTCAAAGTAATTCAATTAAATAGAGTAATTGAAGTATAAGGTAAAGTAATTGAATTACTTTACTTGAAAAAAAATATATTATTTTCGTCGAGTAATTGATACTTGAAGTACTGTGTAAAGTGAGGAGTAATTGGTAATGGAAATATTTACTACTTTGATTGATAATTGGTAATTGGTACTTCAATTACTTTTAATGGGTAATTGTGACAGCTCTGCATATATACACACATGCATGCACACACATGCATACATATACATATACAATAATACCTATCAACATGCATTAATATCAGAGATTTGTGGAACAGGCGGAGTTCAACCATTCTAGATTATGACATCCAGAATGCTTGCTTTTCCACTCAACCTGAAGAATTACAACATATAAAGAATCTCTAGCATAAATTAAATGAAAATTAAATAATATTTCAAACATTTTTTTTTATAAATTTTACAGTTTTTGAGATGAAAAGATACTGCAAACAAGGCAAAAAAAAAGATAAATTATACGCTAATAGATGAACCAAACAATTATTTTAAATTAAATTAAACTAAATTAAATTAAACTAAGGAGGTGCAAATATTAGGCAGGTTAAATCATACCATGAAAGCAGTATCACGCAGCAGAAGTTTTTTGAGTTTTTTCGAAAACATGTGTAAACTAAGTAATTTGAGATTGGCAGGAATCCTATTATAAAGTTTTGCGGAGTTATATGTGAAAGATGACCGATAGAGTATAGTTGCATGCTGAGGAGGAGTGAGGTTATTTTTAAACCGGACATTAATATTATGAATATCCGTTCTAAATCTTAATTTGTTTAATAAGTATTCAGGTTTTTTTGTTGTAATAATTTTATGATAGAATATGCAGCAGTGTAAAATCCTTCTTCTCTCAGCATTCAACCATCCAATCTCGGTTAATTTGGCAGATACGTGATCACGTTTACGAAGTCCGCAAATAAGACGAATACAAGAATTTTGAACCAACTGTAGTCGTCTAGCATCAGCTTTTAGTAGACATGGCCCATATCTACGTAATTAAGATGTGATAAAACTAAAGCTTCGCACAAAATTGTTTTTGTTTTTTTATTTAAGATGTGTCTATTGGCATAGATTAATTTTAAGGAGCAGTATGATTTTTTAACAATAGAAGATATATGTGCAGAAAATCTTAAGCTGGTATCTAGAATCAGGCCTAGGTTTTTGGCACTATCTGTAAGATTAATGATTTCATTGTCAACAGAAATTTTCACACCACTGCTTGCTCGGTTTCGTGAGGCAGTTCGGCCAAATAGCATTGCCTTTGATTTACAGGCATTAATGTCTAAGCAAAATTTGTTGGAAATTTTAAGTAAATTTTGAAGGTCATAGTTGATATTTTGGCAGGCTTGTTGTGTATCTTTTTCATCAAACGCGTAATAAATTTGTGTATCATCGGCGTAAAAATGTGAGGTGCAGAAAGAGATGCTTTTATAAAACTCAAAAGTATATAAAGTGAACAACAGAGGTCCTAGTATAGACCCCTGCGGTACACCACACATAATCGGAGAATAGCCGGATTTTTTGATTATTTAGCACAACACACTGAGCGCGTTTATTTAGATAACTCGTGAGAAGACCAACAGCATTTTGTGAGAAACCAGTGTAATGCATAATAGCCAATAATAATTCATGACTTATTCTATCAAAGGCTTTTGAATAATCCAGAAGTACTAAAACACATAATTTGTTTTTATCGATTGATGAGAATAAATCATCAGTAACTTTCGCCAAAGCTGTACTGCAACTATGTCCCGGCCTAAACCCGGATTGGTGCTCGGGCAAAATTTTATTGGTGTAGAAGTGCTGACGTATTTGCTTATCAAGAATTTTTTTCAAAAGCTTTAGATAGTGTGCACAAAATACTGATGGGTCTGAGATCTTTTAATTCTCCAGAATTTGTAACTTTAGGCAGAGGTATAATTTGCGAGCACTTCCACATCGAGGGAAAAGTTTGAGACTCAATACAAAAATTAAAAATATGAGTTACGTAGGGCAAAATTACAGGACAACAATATAATAACATGTCAATACTAATTAGGTCTTCACCAGTGGCTTTAGATTTAATTGACAAGAGAGTTTCATAAATATCTAATTCATTAATAAGAGAGAACTCAAAACTATCCACATTTCAAGAATAAAAAAATTTGGTTATTTACAAACATCTGCCTAGTGATTTGGCGTTATTAGTTAAAAAATTCGAAACGTTATAAGTTTAAGAACTAAAGTTTTATTAATTAGTCTAGCTTTATATATTTTGACAAATTATTATTATTTATAGCATATTTTAATTTGCACACTACAAATATATAAATAAAAAATGAATTTTTTTGTCCTTAAATTACATGTTTCATTGCGTAACGCGATATTTTAAATGGTTCTACAAAACGATAGTTGAAAATATTGTAGAATTATTTTTGTAGTTACATATCCATTGTTGTATACCTATCCTGTATTGAAATATTAAAATACAAATAACTCCAAAACGATGGCTCCTATCGAAATTTACGAAGAGCACCTTTTTTATGCAGTTTTTAATACTGATCCTTTTTTCAGTTTAAAATGTTAAAAAAAAAGACAAAAAAAATTATAGCGAAAATTCACACCGCCCTCTCTGTAACTACCCCAACAAATCATGATATTTGAATACAAATTTGACAAAATATGTAACATTATGAAATTAATAAATGATTCAAATTTAATTTTTGCAACTACGACGTTTCGAATTTATTGACAAATAACTATATTGCATTTACGCCCTTCGGTTGTAACTCCCTTAGGAACTGATTTAAGGGAATTATTTATGTACAAAACTCAACTTATTTTTTCTAGTTCTATCAGTCCCTTGAGGGAACGTACTTAATTATGGAACACCCTGTATATCCAACTATATACGGTCTAGAACTTTCTTAAATATTCCTGGCCCTTCTCGTACGTTTCAAAACGGTTTATGTATTGATAACATTTGATATGTGATCCTTATTCATTAATAGCAATATTTATGTGATGTTTTAAAAAAATTATGTAAGAAATACTGGGTGTTTGGTGGTTAACGTGGTAAGGTATCAGGGCCCGCTTTAGAGGCGGACAACCCGGACCTCTGTCCGGGGAGGCGAACCTGAGGGCGGCATTTTCGCCCCCCTGAATGTGATCCAAATATTGATAAATTAATTATTCTCAATTAATATAAAGTTTTTGTTCATGTTTTCCCTAACTAAAACTAAGTACTATGCAATTTACATTTGATTTTTGTGGTTATGTTTTAAAGCTAGAAAAATATTAAAACACCTTTTTAAAAAAAGCATATTTATTTTTGAAATAAAACAAGACGTATAGTTAAAAGACGCGCATGACCCTGCATGAACTTGTAGGTATATACTTGTTTAAAATAGGAACTGCAAGACATAACATGCATGGACATGTTTTCGCGCCTTACTATATAAAGGTCATCTAAGCGCAATTGTGTTATTATTGCAAATGCGTCGGTGCCGGTGATAAATCATTGAAGTAAGTTTATAAATATTAAAAATATTTAACAGTTTAGTTCGGGATAGTGACTCTTGTGTGTTTTGTCAATTTCTAAAGGTAAGTACTTCTGCAAATACCTATATTAAGTGGTAATGAATTATTTTCAAAAATATTGTTCACAATACGTACTTATACATTTTTAAATAGTTTCTGTATGTTTGTTGTGACAGATTTTTATTAATTTATTTGGGGATTTGGCCGTGAAAAAAAGAGAAACAAAAAAATCCAGCTTAAAAATTCAAACATTTTAGGTAGGTATCTATTTTAAATATTTAGTTTTTATATGTTAGTTGTGGCGGTTCGCAATTTGTCCATTTTGTTGGGATCCACCACACCTAAAAAAAAATCTTTGAAAAAGTCCTACTAATTAGTAAATTATAAGTTTTTGTAATAAAAAGCCAATGCGTTGCATAAAAAGATAAAAGAAGAAAAATCCTCAAATACGATTAGTCGGTGACGGTGGCTTAGTCTGTCCAACAATTTAAAAAAATGAGATGCCTAGTTTTAATTACTTAAAGTATTAACTATTTTTTCCAAAAAGGAGGTTGAAAATTATTGGCCCGAAACTTTAAGAAACTCGTTTTTATATTTAAAAATAGTTTAAGTAGGTAATTAAAACCTTCCAATTTTTATTTTTAGCTTATTTTAACTAGCGTATTTTGCATTGTTTAATTTGTTGTTTTAGAAGTTCTGACGCGCAAAGAAAATTGCCCGACCATCAATACAAAAAGCGAAGGCTAGAGAAAGAAACCCAAAAGCAAAAACAAGCTGGTGCTTTGCACAATTATTTACAGGGTAGGTCCGGTAGTACCATTAGTACCAAAACAAATATCTCCAAAAATTCAGATAAAAAGGAAAACACGGAATCATCAGAGAGTGTTGGTGACCAAGACCAATCAATACACGATATTTCTAAACCAACTTTGTCACCAAATGAAAGCAGCCTACCAACTGACACCGCCTTGGCACTTACAGAAGGCACCCTGGCTAGCACTGGTAGCACTCTACCTCTTCAACCTGACTCCACCTTATCACCCACGGAATGCACTGTACAAACTTTAGGTATACATCCAGCATTGTGGCCCAGAATTTTAGGAGATGCCGAAAGAAGTTTTTAGTACGACAAAGTCCACCTAAACCATTGTTCAATTACAAATTTCCTTATGATGGCAGTGGTCGAAAATTTAGCGCAAATTACTATTCTCGAATTTTAAAAAATGGAGAACAAGTTATAAGAGACTGGCTAGTGTACTCCACTTCAAAAAACTACATGTATTGCTGTTGCTGCAAAATTTACGGCCGTGTGTCAAGTTCCCTTTCAAAAGAAGGTTATAAAAGCTGGAAGCACACCTTTGAAACTTTAAAGGATCACGAAATTTCAAAAAATCATATTCAGGCTCAAAAATCCTGGCTAGAACTCAGTCAAAGGTTAAAGTATTGTACAACTGTGGATGCAGCTGCCCAAAGAGTTATTAACGCTGAAACGAATCACTGGTACGAGGTGCTTCTAAGGATTGTAGCAATTACTAATATGCTCGGTAAAAGTTGCTTAGCGTTTCAAGGTACAAGCGACAAGCTGTTTGAGCATAATAACGGCAACTTTTTAAAAATAGTTGAATTGCTATCTGAATTTGACCCCGTCATGGAGGAACACGTGCGTAGAGTGCTTAAAAAAGAGGAAACCAAAGCTCACTATCTTGGAAAAAAACATACAAAACGAGATAATAGACTTGCTTCACGAAAGTGTAAAATCACATATTAATGCTGAATTAAAAAAAGCGAAATACTATTTCATAATATTAGATTGCACTCCTGATGTTAGTAAGGTGGAGCAAATGACCCTGATAATTAGATATGTTTCCATCAATAAGTCTGAGTCTGATTCAAACAATGTCGAAATAAAAATCTACGAAGGCTTTTTAGGTTTCCAACCTGTGGAAAGATCTACAGTAAGACAACTATATGAAATTATAATTGAAGAGATCAGGGGAGTGCGGTGAGTTTTGATACAGGGGAAGCTGTTTGTGATATAGGGTGATGGGTAGTGCGAAGCCTCGAGCGAGGCGAGGCAAAAACTTTTTGAAGAAAAGGGGCGTGGCTTCCGTATACTCATTTTAAAGCAAATGTCGAAAGCCGCAAAGTTATATCTAGAAAAAAAGTACACTTGTAGGACCGCCACTCCTCAATAAACATAAAACATAAAAACACCACAAAAATTAGACAATCCCCGATTCCAAAGCCGAAGCTGCACGGGCGAGGGTTATACATATGAAAAAAAACGCAGACACACAACCATACCCACCGACATTGTCAGTGCCGGTGGCGGGGATCGAACCCGCAGCGAAATAGAGAGAGTTTGTTCAGTCACACTTGCCATCGTGCACTCTCTAGCCAACTATAAATCGAGCCGGCTAGTTAAGTAGTTAACATGCTCTACCTACCTATTTATAATGTAGTTTAATCTGCCTCTCCCTTTTTGCGAAGTCGGAAATAACTTCGTCGTAAAAGTTTGAATTTTGGGACATCTCCTTCACAAAGTCACTTTCTATTGTCAACAGGGACAATTTTGAAAGCCGCTCTTCACTGGTTGAATTTCTTGAAAAAGTTTTTATTCTTTTTTAAGGTCGAAAAACTGCGTTCAACCGAGGCACTAGTTGCAGGTATCGTCAACACTAACTCGCACAATTTCAACACTTCAGAGTAGGCATGATCCAAACTATTTTCTTTTATAAAGATAATCAGTTCGTTGGCGTTATGTTTCTAACTAATATCTTCTGTAGCATAAATAACTGAAAGTTCCGATCGTAACCCAACTATATCAAAAAAAATTCCGTAGTTATCACTCAATGACTGAAGTGCGTTTTGTGGAAACTGTTTATTTTTAAATTCATTAAAATTACACAATTCTAAAAATTGTATATCACTAAAATTTTTAAATCTATAATTAGTTGCCCAGTGATATTGTCCAAAATTTCGATAAAAAGTCTTCGATGAAGTTCTACGATCCACTATAAATTCAGTTCGTATTCTTTTTCTTTGCGGCTCTAAATTGTCATAACTAGTTTTCTCCCAGAACTTTTCAAATTCATTTCTTTTGTTACAAATAAAATTTTTGAATTCTTCAGTTTTCTTTACACAAAATCCAATGTCATTTGATTTATTTTGCAAAATATTGAATAAATTGTCAGTAAATGGGAATAATATTTCGGAGAAAATATTTAACAAAAAATTAAAATCAAAGTCTCTTTTCAATGAATCTAAGTAACCTCTGGATCCATTCAAAGTCTCAGTGTCCCAATCATCTTTGCTTTGTAAAATATTTTCAAATAAATCAATTAGAGGCTGTCGATATTCAGATACAGTTTGTACTAGCCTCCCATTGTAATTCCATCGTGTTGGAGCAACTCTGAGTAGTCTCTTCTGTACTTCCAAATCTAAAGCTCGTATCCGATGATTTTGAAAAAAGGCAGCCATTCCACTAATACTTGAAAAAAATACTTTGCACTCTTTAAGACACGCTGCAGATTGAGCAAGAACTAAATTTAATCGATGCGCAAAACAACGTACAAATATTGCATTCTGAAAAGTCTCTTTTACTTTGGCCTTCAGGCCCCCAATTCATCAGCCATTACAGCGGCCCCATCATAACGTTGGGCGGTAAGTTTAGCACCACACTGTAGATCATCGACTATCTGACAAAATATAGCCGTTCTCTGCGTTGTTACGCCTAAAAATCCTAAAAAGCGCTCTTGGACTTTCCCATTTGGATTTATGTATCGTACTATGATTGACAACTGACTAATATTCGTAATATCGGTTGTTTCATCTAACATAATTGCAACAAAAGGAGCTTTTTTTATTACTTGCTTGATCTTTTCTAAAACAATATTGCTTATCGACTGAATCAAATAATTTTGAATATGATTTGATGTACCGCGAAATACCGTGGAGTGTTCCAGATGGTTACTTAAAATTGTATCGTATTTTGCTAATATATCAACTAAATTGATGAAATTACCCCTATTAGCAACGCTCCGAGATTCAGTATGACCTCTAAATCTAAGTTCATTTTTGCCGAGATAACAAACAATGTCAATAAGTCTTTTTAACACTTCTCGATTTTTTTTTACAAGTTCATTTTGCTTACGATCACTTTCTTTCAACTGCTGATCTAATGAATGCTCAATTCGTGATTTTCCAAATGTTTTTTCGTTTAGCACCGCTCGCAAATGAGTTTCACACTTACCATGCCTCTTTGTCACTTTGTGAATGTTGTTTAAATCTGAAAAGCCATTTTTATTCCAAACACCTTTTTCATTTGTGAAAAGTACACATGGGAAACAAAACAATTTACACAAATTTTCACAACCTGTTAACCACTGATTAGCACTGTACATTTCAATATTAAAGTACCTATAGCATGATTTAACTTCCGTTTTTAAAAGTTTTAAATCAGGTGTTGGTCTCCCGTTTCTAATAATATCCAGTTTATCTTGAAACGAATATGTTGAAAATCTCTTTTTCAACAAATTGCACACCACACAAACGCAAATAATATTTTCCACAGTGCTAGGACCAGCTTCCAAATTGAATAAGCAATTCTAAAACTGCTTATACGCGCACTAATGTTCAACGTTTTAAAAATCACTTGTCGCCGCACCACAGGTTTAGAAACACCAAAAAAAGTTTTTACAAATATAGCACAAAAGCTGAGAATAATACTAGGAAGATTAATATTAAGTATAATATTAAAATCGATATTAAAATCGAGATTAAAGTCTATGAAACAAAATGCATTACGATGCTATACGGCTCAGATATCAAGATTATAAAGTGGGGATGGGATGCATTTCAAGAAGTTGCTTATATCGAGGTCGCGCGAGGTCGATTAATCGAGTGCGTCATCGTTACGGTTTTATCATGCAACATTATCTCAGCTGTTGAAAAGCAGGGCCGTGTCTATTGAAATTGGGTAAAAGCAAATTTTAATGATTAATATATGTGATAAATAATAATTAGGTTCTAATTATGTGTTTGTTTTTTAATAATCCCAGGGGAAGCACTGCTTCCCTTGCTTCCATGGACCGACCGCCACTGGAAGAGATTCATGAAATCGAACTTAATGCAATGCGAATATATTCGAGTGTGCCACGCGATGGTATAGGATTCACAGTTAGTTATTGCTTTAACAAACTTATTGATAATTTTATAATTTTGGTGAAAACTTCAGTGCTGATTATGAAACATATACCATTCTTTAGCACCCACATAGCACACTCAATATGCAAAAAAAAATAAAGGTGCTAAATGTTTAAGTAAAGTTATAGCCATTTTATAATTTTAGTGGAAACTCCACACCAGGCAGCACCATAACCATCGGTGGTAATTGCGAAACTTGTACCATTATTTAGCATCGTCTGAATATGTAAAAAAACAGGTACTAATTGTTTTAACAAAGTTATTAATAATTTTATAATTCCGATGCAAATTTCGCACAAGCACCACAAGCTAATTTTGAAACTTATACCATCATGTAATATCGTATTAGCTCTCTCTACGTAGGTAATAGAAACTGCAATGATAATTATTATTACCTTTAATAATGCCAGTTCCCCACTACCTAATTATTGTGAAGAGAAATGTGCTAATTATGAAATTTCGGGTATTGTTTAATACCCTATTAGAAGAAATGTTAGCGACAAAATAAACAAAATGGAAATAGAAACCGTACGACAGCGAGAGGTATACAATTTTTAATACTTATAAGTTAATGACATACTCAATATAATTTCTTTGTATAGTAAAATATATCCAATAGTAAAATATCCTTAAAACACCAAAACACCATATACTACACTCGGCGTGCGTTTCACCAACCAAGATGGCATCATCTGGAGATGATTAAAAATGATTAAAACTGAATCTCCAGACGATGCAACTTGGTTGACGAAACGCGCGTTGAGTGCAATATATGGTATTTTAAAACTGAAGTTTTAATCATCCAATTCCAATTCCAATTTCCAATTTCTCCAGATGATGCCAACTTGGTTGGTGAAACGCGCGTCGAGTGTAGTACATGGTATTTTTGGTGTTTTGTGGAAAACCAGTGTTTACAATACATTTTACCCAAAAAATTAAATAAAACAGTGCAAAACTAATAAAATTATTAAATTTTTGTTCCTTTCCTACAAGCAAGTAGAATTTCAGGAATCAAAAATTACTTCCAGAGTGCTGGTGTGAAGTTGGCTCTAAAATAATAAAATTGTAAATAAATTAGTTAAAACAATTACCTAGCACCTCGGTTTTTTTCATATTTAAAGGGTGCTAAATGAGGGTATAAGTTTCGCAATTAACATTGATGGTTGTTGTGCCAGCGTGGAGTTTCTGCTAAAATTATAAAGTGGTTGTAATTTTGTTTAAACAATTAGCACCTCTGTTTTTTTTACATATTAATTGGATGTTAAATGAAGGTATATAATTCGCAATTAGCAATTTACATATTCAGGGGGTGCTAAATGATGGTAAAGTTTCGCAATTAGCACCGATGGTTGTGGTGCCGAGTTTACAGACTTAATTTTTAGATAATAATATGAATACCTTTTATCTATTTTCCAGTATTAGTGTGTGTTTGTTCAGAGAGAAAACGGTTTGGTCACCAAAAAAAGGTTAAAATTCAATTTAAAATTTAAGCTCTTCTTTTTTTAAGGTGATGATATAATCACAGTATACAGTAGGTTATTTCTCATTATTGTTAGGCATCGCCGCCGGGAACCTTCAAGAGCGGTTAAACTGACCCGTTATAATGAAAAGCATCAGTCAGTGTAGTAGTGGCCGTCTGAGCGGTTATATGTTAAGCGAAATAAAAAATAACTCGTGGTGTAAATGCTTTACCCGTAATTGGTTTACTGTGACAATTGTATGCATTTTATTTTATTTTAAAATGGGGAACGATAAAAAAAGAAGGGGAATGGTTTGCTCATGTAAAGGCTGCATAAATAAAAGTTATTGTAGTAATGAAAAGTTTTATTCATTTCCTCATGATGTCGAAAGCTAAGTGAAAAACTGTTATATTATTGCAAGCATATTGAATTTAGTATAGAAGTTAGGTATTGTTTTGCAAAAACAGGAACCATTAATGAAGTAATTTTAAGAATATAAATTAAAAGTATAAATAAAATACGAAATAGAATAACAAAATAAAATCTTTAGTTTTGTATTTACAATTAGACAAATGCTCTTCTGCATCTATTTTGAATAATTTTTAAAGATATTACATAATAAATTTTAAAATGTGTGGTATGTTGTAGACAAACTAAAAATTAGTCAATTTATAAAAAGTTTAGTCAGTTTTAAATGATTATTGGTGCTTTCGTTTTGCAAATCCATATTTTTTAATTCAATACTGATAATTTCAGCCAGGCGACGACGGGTTATTAGATTTATGTAAGGCAATATATAGGCGATTATTTTTAACACATCGTATCTTGGGGTTCTATTATTTGCGGGCCATTTACAGGGTGAAAGAGTTAAATAAAGTTATAGCATATATAGGGTGTCCCATAATTAAATACCTTCTATCAAATGGGTACTAGGACTATAAAAAATAAGTTGAGTTTTGTATATATGCCTTAAGTCAGTTCATAAGGGAACTACAGTCCCTTAAAGGGGTCAAGTAAAACATAGTTATTTGCCAATAAATTCGAAACGTCGTAAGTTGCAAAAATTAAATTTGGACCATGATTAATTTTATAATGTTACATATTTTGTTAAATTTTTATCTACATATCATGATTTGTTGAAGTAATTACAAAGAGGGTGGGGGTGAATTTTCGTCATAACTTTTTGTTTTATTTTATATACACATTTATAGCGGAAAGAAACGATAGTGTTTAAAACTGAATAAAAAAGATCCTCTTACTAAATGTCGATATAAGCTACCGTTTTAAAGTTATTTGTACTTAAATATTGCAATGCAGGATGAGCATACAATAATCGATAGGTAACTACATACCTCTACAAAAATAATTTCGTGCTTTTATTTATACACTGATATAAGGCAAATGTTTATATACAAAACTCAACTTATTTTTTTTTATAGTTCTATTACCCTCTTGAATAGAGGCACTTAATTATGGGACACCCTGTATATAAATAGTTTGGAATCCTTAAATTTATGTTAATCATCTGTTAAGTGGTTTGCATTTTTAATAAGGGCTATTCTCTTCCATTACGATTGTTTCTTATTCGATAGTAAAATACCTATGTTAGAACACCCTGTATACATTCTATAACACGTATGGAATGATAAACTATGATTTCTTTTATGTCCTCACAAGAAAAGTCTAGGGACATTTTCATAAATATACGTATTTTTTTAAATTGATTTAGAAAAAAAAAACAAGCAAATGTGTTTTTTTATGTCTTGTATAATTTTGTAAAAATATCCCTAGACTTTTCTTGTGAGTGTATATTAGCGAAATAATAAATAATTGCAGTGGCGGTCGGTCCATGGAAGCAAGGGAAGCAGTGCTTCCCCTGGGATTATTAAAAAAAACCGCATAATTAGTGTATTTTTCACAAATGAAAAAGGTGTTTGGAATAAAAATGGCTTTTCAGATTTAAACAACATTCACAAAGTGACAAAAAGGCATGGTAAGTGTGACACTCATTTGCGAGCGGTGCTAAAAGAATAAACATTTGTAAAATCACGAATTGAGCATTCATTAGATCAGCAGTTGAAAGAAAGTGACCGTAAGCATAATGAACTTATAAAAAAAAAATCGAGAAGTGTTAAAAAAGACTTATTGACATTGTTTGTTTTCTCGGCGAAAATGAACTTAGTTTTAGAGGTCATACTGAATCTCGGAGCGTTGCTAATAGGGGCAATTTTATCAATTTAGTTGATTTATAGCAAAATACGATACAATTTTAAGTAACCATCTGGAACACTCCACGATATTTCGCGGTACATCAAATCATATTCAAAATGATTTGATTCAGTCGATAAGCAATATTGTTTTAGAAAAGATCAAGCAAGAAATAAAAAAGCTCCTTTTGTTGCAATTATGTTAGATGAAACAACCGATATTACGAATATTAGTCAGTTGTCAATCATAGTACGATACATAAATCCAAATGGGAAAGTCCAAGAGCGCTTTTTAGGATTTTTAGACGTAACAACGAAAAAACGGCCGCAGCTTTATATACTATAGTTTGTCAGATAGTCCATGATCTACAGTGTGGTGCTAAACTTATCGCCCAAAGTTATGATGGGGCCGCTGTAATGGCTGGTGAATTGGGGGGCCTGCAGGCCAAAGTAAAAGAGACTTTTCAGAATGCAATATTTGTACATTGTTTTGCGCATCGATTAAATTTAGTTCTTGCTCAATCTTAAAGAGTGCAAAGTATTTTTTTCAAGTATTACTAGAATGGCTGCCTTTTTTTCATAATCATCAAAACGGACACGAGCTTTAGATTTGGAAGTACAGAAGAGACTACCTAGAGTTGCTCCAACACGATGGAATTACAATGGGAGGCTAGTACAAACTGTATCTGAATATGGACAGCCTCTAATTGATTTATTTGAAAATATTTTACAAAGCAAAGATGATTGGGACACTGAGACTTTGAATGAATCCAGAGGTTTCTTAGATTCATTGAAAAGAGACTTTGATTTTAATTTTTTGTTAAATATTTTCTCCGAAATATTCCCAGTTACTGACAATTTATTCAATATTTTGCAAACTAAATCAAATGACGTTGAATTTTGTGTAAAGAAAATTGATGAATTCAAAAATTTGATTTGTAACAAAAGAAATGAATTTGAAAAGTTCTGGGAGAAAACTAGTAATGACAATTTAGAACCACAAAGAAAAAGAATATGAACTGAATTTATAGTGGATCATAGAACTTCATATCGAAGACATTTTATCGAAATTTTGGACAATATCACTGGGCAACTAAATAATAGATTTAAAAATTTTAGTGATATACAATTTTTAAAATTGTGTAATTTTAATGAATTTAAAAACAAAATTTCCACAAAACGCACTTCAGTCATTAAGTGATAACTACGGAAATTTTTTTGATATAATTGGGTTACGATCGGAACTTTCAGTTATTTATGCTACAGAAGATATTAGTCAGAAACATAACGCCAAGGAACTGATTATCTTTATAAAAGAAAATAGTTTGTATCAGGCCTACGCTGAAGTGTTGAAATTGTGTGAATTAGTGTTGACGATACCTGCAACTAGTGCTTCGGTTGAACGCAGTTTTTCGACCTTCAAAAGAATAAAAACTTTTTCAAGAAATTCAACCAGTGAAGAGCGGCTTTCAAAATTGTCCCTGTTGACAATAGAAAGTGACTTTGTGAAGGAGATGTCCCAAAATTTAAACTTTTACGACGAAGTTATTTCCGACATTGCAAAAAAGGAGAGGCGGATTAAACTACATTATAAATAGGTAGGTATGTGCATGTTAACTACTTAATTAACTAGCCGGCTCAATTTATAGTTGGCTGGAGAGTGCACGATGGCTAGTGTGACTGAACAAACTCCCTATTTCGCTGCGGGTTCAATCCCTGCCACCGGCGCTGGCAATGTCGGTGGGTATGGTTGTGTGTCTGCGTTTTTTTCGTAAGTGTAATCCTCGCCCGTGCAGCTTCAGCTTTGGAATCGGGGGTTGTCTAAATTTTGTGGTGTTTCTATGATTTATGTTTATTGAGGAGTGGCGGTCCTACAAGTGTACTTTTTTTCTAGATATTATAACTTTGCAGCTAACATTTGCTTTAAAATGAGTATACGGAAACCACGCCTCTTTTCTTAAAAAAAATTTTTGCCTCGCTTCGCTCGGGGCTTCGCACTACCCTATATCACAAACTGCTTCACCTGTATCAAAACTCACCGCACGCCCCTGAATAATTGTAAAATTAACATTTATTGCAGTACTGACGGAAAGTTTTATTCATATTTCCTCGTAAAAAAACTGTTACATTAGTCTATTGATTTTAGTATAGGAGTTGTTTTACAAAAGCAAGAACCATTAATAAAGTAATTTTAAGAATGTAAATTGAAAGTATAATATTTTACTTCCACACCAGATCATGTGAGTAGAAGCGCTGTGTATTGGCAGTTTTTCTAAATTATTGAAAATAAGTGCTATAAGAAAAAAAATACAAACATATTTTACAGTCTTAAATTTATTAATAGAAATTGAAAACTGGCAAACAAAACACAAAATTAATAATTTCATTATATTCAGTTATTAATAATAAAATATTATGTCTATTGTGCATTTTATTTCATTTATCTAGATAATCTACAAATTTTTTAAATTAACCATATAAAATGTTAAAAAATGAAATATATACACCTGGCTGAACAAACATTACAAACCCGTGGACTCTTCCTTAAGTAATAATTATTTATTTTATTAATTAATCAACAACGATAAATTTGCTTCGTATACCCATGGTATCCTCGTAAAATACTACGACTGTGACGCAACCACCTGCATTCGAGGTCCCAGAGCGCTCAGTGGATTTATGAAAGAAATGTAGCTGAAATAATCTACTGGTTATACTGTGATATAATATTATAATCGTAAGTTACTTATTTTAGACTGCTCAAAATTGGTTGCGGCTGATATTGAGAAATTCGTAGTATAAGTATATCAAATATGGTGAATACGTTTTAAATCTGTTTAAATATGAATGTACAAATTATCATAACAATATGCCATGTGTTTATACACCCTCTTATTGTAGTGTAGTATATGAAATTTAGTAACCCTGATGTTTTCACCACATTCCTGTTTGCGTGTTCAAGTTATTCCGTAAATTTCATTACCGTTTTTTACTTTTCACTTTTTTATAAATAGGTAACAAAATTGAATTTGTATACAATGAAAATTATATCAAAACATACAACGTACAAAAACCACTTTGTTTATTCATGATTGTAAAAGTAACAATATTCAGTTTATATAGAAACATTGTTTATTGTTTGTATTATGAAGCAAAATTATATTTAAACCGCGATTAAGCTTTTACTTTGGGGAATTTACACTATTATTTGAGTCTGAACGTTTTATTATACCTTTAAGGCTTAAAGCTCTCCTAGGGAAACTGTTATTTAATTTTACATGCAAAATCTTGTACAAATAAATGAATATTAATGAGAGATGAGTTTTAAAGTATTGTGGTGTGGTGATGAATACTCGTTTATAAAACTATAAAGCATATAAGCTTGTAGCCAGTACCGAGTGCAAAAGAGGGCGGTAGTTCGTGCTCAGGCCTAATAAACATATTGAAATAATTTAAAAAGTACATCAGTAAGTATCTGTGAATTTTTATTTAATACTGTCAAACAACTTATATTATTAGTATTTGATAAAAGTGAAACGTCGATGCAAGAAAAAGCTATATATATATATATATATATATATATATATATATATATATATATATATATATATATATATATATATATATATATATATATATATATATATATATATATATATATATATATATATATATATATATATATATATATATATATATATATATATATATATATATATATATATATACATATATATATATGTATATATATATATATATATATATATACACATATATATATATGTATATATATATATATATATATATATATATATATATATATATATATATATATATATATATATATATATATATATATATATATATATATATATATATATATATATATATATATATATATATATATATATATATGATAGGTAAAAGTTTCTCAGTTATTTATTTTAAAGGGTATTTTACAAACGCCTTTGAATGAACTAATCCTGATAACTCTTGCCAATATTGGAGTTTTACTTTCAGTCCACGTTAAGATAGCCATCTTGACAGTATTTAAGGATATGCCAAATATTGGTTCGAGTCCGATGATTCGTGATCCTGCTCCTTCTTTGGCCAAGGAGTCGACTTTTTCGTTACCTTCCAGACCAGAGTGGCCACGTTATCCAGACCAGAGTCACTGTACTGTTTTTGCCTAAATGACTTAGAGCCTTCTGACAGTTCCATACCGCTTATGAATTACACCGGTAGGAGCCAAGAGTTTTTAGAGTTGCTTGGCTATCTGAGAAAGTATTTATTGATTGGCGTGCAGGATGCACATATTCCAGCCTTCGCGCACACATAGTTCAATGGCATGAACCTTGGCCTGAAATATAGTTGCATTATTACTTAGACATATATCCTCACTTTTTGTTTGTAGCTATGTACTCCGGCTCCTTTTTCCTTGGGAGTTTTGGAGTAAACCAGCAACTGTCTGTCTTTAGTAGGTCGGATTTATTTACATCCCACTCATCTTTTCCTAAAAAGGATGTTGAAAGTCGGCTCGTAGGTCGCCATGGTAAGCATAGTATGCGAGACCATTCCCAGCCGCCCCACCTGGTCTCTCTCTGCAAATATATATGAAGAGGGGGTAAGTCCAGGAGGATTTCCATCACAGCTGACGGTGTGGTGTTAATTGCCTCCGTTATGGTCAAACGTGCTAATCTTTGCCAACCAGAGAGTTTGGCTCTAGCCGTTCGTTGTGATTTTTTTCGGTCACCAAACGATAGATCATTTCATTGGTCCGATGACCTTGACATAAACCCAGTAAATTAGTTGGAGACCCATGCACCAGGATTTACCACAATGTCCATAAAGACAGTTTTGCTTTGTGGATTACCTTTTTCAGATGTGAATTAAATGATTTAACTAGAGTGATTTCTAAATAGTTCACCTCTTTCGCAAATGGAATAGTTTCACCCATTAAGGTGGAAGGTTTTAAGTCCTCCAGCTTCCTTTTCCGAATGAATGGTACTCTTACTGTTGTTAGTTGAGGGTTCACAGACATCTGCACCCTGTCGCACAGATTGCTTACTGCATCCAGTATCTCTTGAAGGGTATTAGATACTACTCCTTCAAGGTTTCCTTTAACCAGTATGACTAGATTGTCTGCATATACTAGAAACTCAACCTCCTACAGTGTGAGAATAACCAGCAAGTCGTCCACAAGAAGTGACCACAGAAAGAACCACACCATGCGAATATCCCCTTGTGGTTCTAAAGCTAACTGCTTCTCTCTTTAGAGACGTTGTTCTGGTCCTGTTTAATAGCATAGCACGAATCCAGTTGCCTATGGTTGGCAGCCACTGCTGCATTTAAGGAGTCGGGCAATGCATTGTTAAATGCTCCCTCAATGTCGAGAAAAGCTCCCATCGCAATTTCTTCATTTGAAGGGATAGGGTGATTTTCCCGACTACTTTGTTGAGTGCTACTTCTGTTGATTTTCCTGTCGATAGGCATCCTGGTGAGTGTTGAGGGGGTGCCGGCTCAGGATGTTCCTCCTGATACATCCGTCCATCACCTTCTCCAGGTCTCTCAATAGAAACTATGTAAGGCTAATTGGTCAAAGTGATTTAGGGCTTGGTTATTTCCCACCCAGTTTGGGTATACATACTACCTTAACTGTCGACCAACTGGATAGAATATAGATCCATGCCAGACTAGCTCTAAATAATTTAATTTGAAACGGGGGCAATATTTCCAGTTTTGTAATAGAACTGGAACACCTTCGTCCTTTCCCGGTGATTTGAATGGTTGAAAAGATTTGATAGCCCACTCAACTGACTGTACTGTGATCACCTTTTTTAGCTGTCAGTCATTTTTATCAAGTCGTTTTAATCGTTCTTCTGGCAGTTGTTGCTCATCCAGATTCAAGCACCCTGAGAAGTGGTTCTCTGCTGGAAGCTGTAAGGTTTCCTTTCCAGAGTCCATATGTCCATTATAGATTCTATACTTCATTCATTTCATATAAGCACATAAAAAAATAGTCGTGCAGTACTATATAAATACATGTTCTGTATTTATAATGCACCGCGCGCCTCTGTTAGAAAACTATGCACGACTGAAGGTCGACAAAGTATCGCTCTGCGAGATCAGGTAAACAATTTTTTATGTGCTTATATCAAATGAATGGAGTATAGTACTGTGAAGTAGATCAGTTATACTCTCACAGAATTTCCTTCATTCCTTATTTCATTGTTATAGTTCGTTAGAGCAGATCTATATTGGTCCCAGTCGCGGAAAGCTTTAGCTCGATTAAAGAGGCGTCGAACTTCTTTTCTTATTTTGTTCAAGTTATTGTTCCACCAAAATGCTCTCCTATTGTCCCTTTTTGTCTTCAGTGGACAGTTTTCATTATAAGTTATTTCATCACGATTTTTCATGATCGTAAGACAGTACACTTCGGATTTCAATGTCGCCAAAGGTGTTATTAAAATTATTAAATTATTAAACACCACAGGTAATAAAATCCCCTGTATTCCTGAAGGTACCTGAAGGTACCTTGTGTGGGAAATGGCTACACATTCAGAGACAAGGACACACACACCCAATGTTCGATATGCTAGGATTAATTTCTGCTTTAGAAAAAATCCTAGCTCCTCGATCAGAGATCGAACCCGGGACTCAAGGGTGAGAGGCAAGTGTCCTTACACTCGACCATGAAACTACACTAACTTCTGTATTAAATAGAATATGCTTATGATTTGAACACGATATTTCAGAAGAGAAACCTTCCCGTATACAATAATGGATAGGTAACTGCACACCTTTACAAAAATAATTCCACAATATTTTCAAGTATTGCTTTGTAGAGCAATTTAAAATATCGCTTTACATATTAAAGACTACAGTATTTTTTTTATTTACAATAATTTTCTCATTAATATGTGTGCATCTTAATTTCAGAAGATGATCAAGAATAAAAAAATAAGATGGTTGTTTTTAAACAATTGTCAAGGGATTTTGCATTATTTGCTAATAAATTCGAAACGTTATAAGTTTAAGAACTAAAGTTTTATGAATTAATTAGTCTAGCTTCACATATTTTGACAGATTATTTTTAATTTGTAGAGGTATGTAATTTGAAGGCGGAGGACAAGTTTTCTTATATTTCTTTGACATAAATATATGGCTATTGCAATTTCATACCTAATTCACGTTTAAAATTACTTAAAAAAGATTGGATTCACTAACTTTTATAGACATCATCAGGTTATATTATTTATTTATATTCAGATAATATATAATCTACGCAAAAATAAAGTAAAAGGGCCAAATAATTTTAAACTTTTTTTGGGTGAAATAGGAAATAAACGCTAATCAAATAGAAACTACTTTAAAAATACTTAAAACTAACAAAATTAATTTGTTTTAATGTTTCAAAACATTTTCAAAATGAAATCCACGCGTTTAATTGCAAAAGTTAAAACGTGTCCTCTCCAATATTTCCCGAATTTCTCCTGCATTTGCCCAATATTAAATGAGTTCACAAAATAATTAAGACATTTCAACAATATAACAATAATTTCAGCAATATTTCACCATAAAATTGTGCTAATAATATAAAACAACGGCAACTGCTATAAAAAAAAATTTGCCAAACTGAGAGCTAAAATTGTTTTCTATCATGGCATTACAATAAAGAATAGACTACATTGATTTATTTAAATACAAAATAACACCAAAACGATGATTGCTTCTATCGAAATTTAGTGAGAGCACCTTTTTTATGCAGTTTTTACATTGACGTTTTTTTTTCCATTATAAATGTCAAAAAAAGACGAAAAAGTTATGGCGAAAATTCACTCTCAGACTTTCTAAAACCACCCCAACAAATCATGATATTTAGATAAAAATTTTACAAAATATGTACCGTTATAAAATTAATAAACGTTCAAATTATAATTTTTGCAACTTTAGACGTTTCAAATTATTGACAAATAACTATATTGTACTTACCTCCTTTAAGGGGTTGTAGCTCCCTTATGAACTGATATAAAGCAAATGTTTATATACAAAATTTAACTTTTTTTTCTAGTCTATCACTCCCTTGAAGGAAGATACTTAATTACGAGACACCGTATATACAGGCTACAACTAAATTCTGCATCTTTGCCCCAGTTTAACCGATGCTGTATTTCGTACCGTTTCCGATATCCCTGTAGTGAACGGCGAATTTGTTACAGCCTGTATATCAAAATATTCAAAATTTTGCTTTAGTTAATGTTCAACCGTTTCTGTTTCCATACTAGGATTTCCTTGGAAAAACACCATAACCTTCGTTTTAGAATTTTTTCCATCTCAAAAATAAAACCAAGATTATGAGTAAGCCATCTGAAATGATGTATTAGATGAAAGTATAGAAACGTAAAGACGGACGTTTCATAATGAGTCCTGAAACTGTATGGATCCTGCTTTGAATAATGAGGTGTTGAAAAATATGAAGTGTTGCAGTGATTGCTGTACGATCAAAGTAGTAACTAGAAAAAAATCCATGCAAGTCATAAAAATGATTTTCCTATCGCCACTGCTATAAATTATTATGGAAAGTGCCAAAGTACATGTCAAATGCTTTTAGTTCTATACTTTGTTTAAACTGAAATTGTCTACGGCATATATGCCAAGCTGGTGTAAATAGAAACAGTCGATGAAATAACCCATCCTTCTATGCAGTTTTTATATGGCTAGAAGAAATCTGATCCAAGTCCATTATGGGCTAGCTGGAACATACAAGATTCTCCGTAGCCAAGTTTTTGTAAGGGTATTAGCAACACGGCTTTCCGCAAAGTTCCATTAGTAGAATTTAATTATAGAGTAAATGTAGTTGTTTGCGGTAAAGGTCTGGGAAAATGTTACAAATTGTTAATGAAATATCCAAACTAGGCTTTTCTTGTTACATTTTCTGCTACAGCAATAAATAATTTTGTTATTATTGTATAATAATTAAATACACTGCTATGGAATTACTAGTTAATTGAAATCTGTAATTACTTATTTACATATATCTGTTATATTAAATTGACTAATTAATTATACAGGATATGCATGTGTTGAACAATTTTGAAAACTATTTGAAATATGTTTCATGTAAAATATCTGATGGTAACCAGCACGTAACTTTCTTATACCAATATATATAATCCTGATATAAAAAAATCAGTCTATTTAATTTTTCACTTACCTCAATTAAATTTTAAAAGCGTACCTTGAAATGATTCATTAAAATGTTTAAATAATTATTTATCACCGTCCTTCGATACTGTCAATAATAATAATTCATGTCATATAGTTTAATAATTTCTTTTTATTGACATTGACATTTTTGTAACTAAATTAGACATATCAAATGTCAAACTGCCAAATTTACCCTACCCTTATACCCGCACGCGCGCGCCCACACACACACGCACGCACGCACGCACGCACACACACACACACACGAACCGACAGACATCATTCGGAAAATAGTCAGAATGGATTCAAGAGGGTTCAAAACGTATACAGGGTGGGGCAATAGTGTGCCCGCCTTCGATATCTCGATTTCTGTGATAGCAAGAAACTTGATTTAAAAACATAAGCAAACGAGACAAAAAGTCCTATAACCGGAAATTGTTTTCGAATATACAGAGTGAGCCAAAGTGATTCTACAGGGTCAAGTAACATTTTTTAAAATGAAAACCATGTATATCAGAACATTTTTTGAAACCTCTTTGTGGCCTTCTTTCACTCCTGCATTATTATTGACTTTCTCCCAACCACTTTAATGTAATTTTTTTTTGTTAAAATTATACCATTTACACGTGTATATTAAAAATATCAATACATGATGCCCATAAAAACATCACACCAACAACAATCCAAAATTTGAAGAAAAGGATAACAAATTCTTTAAGTTTCACTCCACCAATTTTATGAATAGTAGAAACCTCATTCCAAAGATGCATAGAAATGTGTGTTAATCAAATTGGGCAACATGTGGAGCACTTTTTATAATATCTTCTTTTGAATTACAAAAAAATATATTTTTAATTTTTATTGCTGAATTCTGCAGTTATTGTTCAATAAATCGAAAATGGTTACAAATAGCCATAGGGATGTACGTACAAAAAATGTTCGTTTTTTAATTCTACATCACATCGTCCAAAAATATACAGGGTGTTCCGTTTGAAAAAACTGAGAAAATTCAGTTCAAATAGTTGTAAATTTAAAAATTATTTTCGGCCACCCTGTATATATTTAGGAAGTGAAAATGGCTGAATGTCATCACACAGATGTCTCATAACTGGTACTAACATATTTTTTCTTAAAATCGATAATTGTGACTGTAGAGATATTTTTAATATACATGTATAAATGGTACAATTTCAACAAAAAAAATTATTACATCCAAGTGGTTAAGAGTGAGTCAATAATAATAGAGGAGTCGAAGGAGGCCACAAGGAGGTTTCAAAAAATGTTCTGATATAAATGGCATTCCATTTAAACAAATGTTAGTTGACCCTGTAGAATAAGTCTTGGCTCACTCTGTATATTCGAAAATAATTTCCGGTTGTAGACATTTTTGTCTAGTTTATTTGTTTTTAAATCAAGTTTCTAGCTATCATAGAACTCAACATATCGAAGTTGGATGCGCTGTTGCCCCACCCTGTATAACGCCTTTGAAAATTTCAGACTACATGTAAGTATGGAATTGAAATATAGTTTGAATTTTCTTTCTTATTTTAAAATGTTTTGAATTATTACAATTTAATGTAATTTCGTGGTCAGTTGGTAAGAAAAATCGCCTTTCACCTCGAATTCCCGGATTTGATCCCCGATCGTGAATCTCGGATGATTTTTTGAAGTCAGAAATGATTACCAGCATACTTTGACATTTCTCTTCAAATCTCCAAATGTGTAGTCCCCCCAGACAAAATAACTTTAGGGATACAGGTGTTTTACTGTTAAAAATACAACATGGTTGAACATTAAAGTATATTTAAAAAACATACTCGTTCGTATATACATTTTATTTGGAAATAGCAGTCTGCCATTAATTCCTGGCATGTTAAATAAACATATATTAACATATTAAATAACAAATAACTAATATTTACATAATCAGAGTGTACCCTTCGAGACCCTTTGGGTCCATTGGGATCGTAGATTAGCTGACCTAGTCAGACCGCAACGCTGGACATAGAATTGTCATTCGTTATTATCTCTAAACCAGCTTATAACTTGTAACGTTCATCATGAGTTCAAGTTTTTAAATAAGAAGCATATCAGATGAAGGTTCTATAAAATTAGTTTTTTGTAGAGTACATATTTCTGTTTTATTTCTACCTGTAGTTGGGCACAAAATGTGCAGTGGGAAAATCAAATTATGCAGTGGGAAATCGATATTTGTGCAATAGGAAAAATAATATTCTATTGAAAACATTGAACAAAAATTAAAATTCTCATAAATAATAAAATATTATTACAAAATTAAAAAATTTTATTTAGTTTTTTCCTTAGCCTCGCCCCTGATGTCATTAGGCTCTTTATCATCGACGTTTTTGGGTCTGTAATCATTGTATAAATTTCAGCAGCATCTGGTGTTTTATTGTCATTAACTTCTACTGTCAAATAGAGTTTGAGAGCATCAAAATGTTCTAAGACTCGATCGACAGCTGAATTTAATGACAGTCACCTTATTTGTGATCAATGACGCATTTTATACAGTTCTGTATTTTGAAAAATTTTAAATTCTTGAAACTCTGATTTTTTTCTTGAAACTATGGTCTATGAAGGAATAAATATTTATCGCTGTACCTAGTTTTTCAATTTCATCTGGAAGGTTTTCGCAGGCATAAGATACACACAGCGCTCTAGAACGGCAAATGTATTTCATTGTAAATAAATCTGGTCCATCTTTAACAAGAAGTGTTTTCATCAAATGTTTGTATTCCATTATTATAGGGACTCCGCATTTCTAAAATTAAAGAAAATATTGCTTGTATGCAATTTTGTTAAAATTCGTTAAAAATCGAAGAGATTGAGGTTGTATAAATTTTTTAATGCTGGCATCTCTTACGTGAATGAGAAGAATTCATTTTTGATTTAAAAATTGTTGCTGTTAGGAGTCATTACTTATGTCGAACAACAATCAGCAAAGACTTTTCTCCAGAATAATCTCTAGAATCATCTACCAAAAGATAAAGTTTTCGTTTTTCAAATGTTCAGTTAAATTTTCAAAAAATTAGTTTTTCCTACAACATTGTTAATTATTGAGGTAAATTTAATTCTGCCACAAGAGAGCTGAGCAGCTTCTCGAATTTCAATACCTGACATAACGACTGATTTTATTAATTATTATGTTAAATAATCCAATACATTTACTGGCATAATATGCATACGTTCAAAGGGAATAATTTTTTTTCATTTTCATGATAGACAATTTTTATGATATTAAATTAAAAACACAAACTACGCCTACTAATTATTATTTGCATTTGATTGGTTAATTTGAATAACGCTACATGCTGCTTCTGACTTGCCTTAACACAACTGGATCCTCGGGGACCGAATTTCAATATTACAGCTTTAACTTTGTCGAAATATTCATTATAATAGAAAGCCGCTCGCAGCCATGTTCTCCATCTCGTTATTACAATTTGTGGTGGTTCGGGAATTTGGGGGCATACTTTGTAAAATTCTTGAATACGTTTAGACGACTTCACAACTTTTTTTTTGTATTTGTGATTAACTTGTCGACGTCTAGATAGCCACCTCGAACTTTTTCTGCTATATTATGGAAACCGTGAAGTAAACAGGTTATATGCCTAACACATTTTTTTAGTGATGCACATTAACATTAAAACGTTGTGTTTCTGTATGTAACATTTATTCATTGCTCTCAGCACAAGATATCCAAGTAGCCACAGTTTTTTTTCCAATCTTTTACTGGCTTACCAAGTATGTCTTACACTCAGACGGGTTGGGGTTGTTTGGATGTGAAATACGCACTAACGCATTTCCAACTTTATTGTTTTCTGCATTGTGGTTTTGTCGTTATCCACACGTATGTACATTTTATATTATTCTTAATTAGTTTATTAACATGGGGAAAGTGTCGTCGTATTTGTTTCCTAGTAGGTAACGGCCAGCCCGAATGATATTTTGCCAGAATAAACGAAAGTGTTCTTTGTCTATTACCCACTGAGGTATTCCACACATGCTTAACATGAAAATGAAGTCATAGATAAATATCCAGTATAAATATTTTGGGTGCCATTTTAATTATGGCTTGCACTTGTAACAGGTTGGCTGCAGTTATATGCAATACAGCCTATTCAGTGTTTTTCACAAACATGGTAGTATCCTAAGCAGCAAATTTAGTAGTCTTTACTTAGTAACTACCATCAGTGGAACTTTATAGGTTTCCGTAACTAACGACTGTTATGTAATGAAAACAGTCCTTCTACCAAAATGAGCAATAGTTTTTACGTAGCAATTACTATTTCGGAACCTTCCCTCTAACATGTTGACAACTAGATTATTACGTAACCGGAACGTAACTAAGTAGTAGAAATCACTAACTTTTGGAGCAATTATTAGTGGTATGAGAGCAAACTATATTTGGTTCTCGCTCGAATAGCAAAATATAATGTATTATAATTGGACTTACTGATTGTGAGTTTGAAGTCAATATATCCAATATGTTAAATCGATTGAATGAAATATATGTATAGGTAATAAACCATTATGTTGTGCATTCACTAATTGTGGAAATTAAAACGACCACTTGTTTTCTGTAAAATGTTACCATGGTACTTCTATAAAAAAAGACGCACTCTCTAGAAAATCGTTTTTTTCGAAAAAAAAAATGTGTTCAAAAATTATGTGTACAATCGAAAATGCAAAATTTTTTTATGGAAAACATTTTTTTGTTTTATGTATTATGAAGTAATAATGATTTATTTATAAATCATATTTGCAAATGACCATATTTAATAAAATTTTCAGAATTATATTTTTATCTATGTCAATATGGCATCATTATGCAATAACAGAAAAATGGCGAATTTAGTTCGAGTAACTTTGTAGTGGTATACAGTGTGTACCGTCTCAAGTGGGCACACCTTGATATTTCGGTTATTATTCGATAGATCGATTTCAAATTTTTCTCTGTTATGAAACTCTTCAAGACGCATCTTCTTATGATTTTCAATATATTATCAACTGACACACCAACCTACTGCGTTCACTCAAAAATGTGACTTTTCTATATTTTGCTTAGCGTTAGAGATACAGCAAAAAATTATTAAGAAAGTTGTTCAGAATCAAAAAATACACCTAGATAAGAAATTTAATTCTTAAGTATTAGACTTAGAACGGAAACAAAAAGTACTCAAAATCAGTTTATTGTGTAAGAATTCTAAATCATAACCATAAATGCAACAATAGTAACACAGTATTTAAGTACTTAAATGTAGCATTTTTCAACTAAACCACCATCAACAGGAATACATTTCTCAATGCGTTTTTCATGATTTCTTGCTACTCGTGGTTCTTGAACGATAATTTCTTGACAAGCTTGCCTGATTCTATCTTCTATCTTGCCTACTTCGGGACCTCGTTTTGTAAACTTTATTTTTTTATGGTGTCCCAAAAATAAAAATCAAGTGGGGTAATATCCGGAGATCTAGGAGGCCACTCAATTAAAGGACTGTTTCGCCCTATCCATTTTTGAGGAAAGTTAACATTCAACCATCGTCGGACAATTATCGAGTTGTGAATCGATGCTCCATCCAGTTGAAAAAACGTATCCCTTAGCACTGAGAGTGGAAAATCATCAATTACCTCCATTAATTCATTATTCAAAAAGTGTAGCAGTCTTGTAGCATTTAAAGTTTGTAAGAAGAAAAAAGGGCCTATTATTCTTTCTCCTAAAATACCGCACCACACGTTCACTTTTTCATAATACTGTCGCTTACAATTAATTACCCAATGTGGGTTTTTTTGTTGCCCAATACCTACCGTTTTGGAACGGTACTACACTATTGGTGGTGAATGTTGCTTCATCGCTAAACATAACATTTTCCAAAAAATTTCGATCATTAAGATAATTGCCTTGAGCCCAGAAGCAGTATTCAAGCCATCTGTTATCACCACCTTCCTCCAAGGTGTGTAGAAATTTGAGCTTAAATGACTTCAATTTGTATCGACGAAGGCACCTCCAAATTTTGTTGCGAGTCAAATTCAAATTTTATGCCATATCCCGTATGCTACTATGAGAATTGTCATTGAAAGCGTCTAAAATTACTTGGTCTACATTCTGCCGATTATTTCCTTTTCGTTTGGTTCTTATTACACTACCACTTTGGTTGAAAAGTCTCTTAATTTTAGCAACAACTGAGTAACTAATTTGACGTAGTGGATGTCTTACATTAAATTTTCGAGCTACTGCTCTGGTAGAACGGTTATTTTCGCCAGTAAGTCTAATTATCTCAACTTTTTTATTGAGACAACCACTGTTCAGCCATTGTGTAAGAAAAAAAATAAAAAAAAACACAGATATACGTTTGACGTTTTTTTTTATGACACTTGCCATATTTTCTTGATTCCACGGCAATCTTTGCTTAAGTCTAACTTAAGAATTAAATTTCTGAATAATTGCAAAATTTAGGAAAAATATCAAAATACGCATATTTTGATGAAACTCAGTATCTAGAAGTATTTTTTTGATTCTGAACAAATTTTCTTAATAATTTTTTGCTGTGTCTCTAACGCTAAGTAAAATATAGAGAAATCACATTTTTGAGTGAACGCAGTGGGTTGATGTGGCAATTGAAAATATATTGAAAATCATAAAAAGATGCGCCTTGAAGAGTTTAATAACAGAGAAAAATTTAAAGTCGATCTGTCGAATAATAACCGAAATATCAAGGTGTGTCCACTTGAGACGGGACACACTGTATATGACACTTAATAGTGGTGACAAATACCAAAATTATTTCCCTTTAATGTTACATTAAAGTAACAGATGCAATTAACGTTATAGTTGTTGCTACTTGTAAAATGGTGACGGGAACTACGACAATTTCACTATGTATTTATGTTTACCAAAAAGTAGCAAATGCGACGATTGACGTCATTTTCTTGGTAGCTTTAAACTGGCGTCTACTAGGCTGCTACAAAAAGGTTACTGCAAAGTTCTCACGTACTTTACAATCCTCACATTTAAGTTAGTAGAGCTGATACACTCTATACGCCATTTATTTTATATGAGCACAAAAAATTGTTTCCCTGGGCTCGCAGAGCAACCCTTTGTCGACCGTCAGACTTGCGTAATTCTCTTAGGCGCGCGGTACATTATATAAATACACAAAATGTGTTTATATAATACCGCTCGCTTATGCTACAAATTTTTATGTGCTTATACCTATGAAATGAATGGAGTATAGGTAAAGATAATTTTATTGTTTGGGATTGGCAACAAGTTATTGACTGACTAAACGTTAACAAGTGGAGGTGTTATTATTAGCGAAAATCAAACAAATGACTAAGTCAGGGATTTACCTTGGATACAAAATTCATTGTGGCGAAAATCTCGATTTTACAAAGTTGACACGTTTATCCATATTTTCTCATCTCATCACACATATCTGTAAATTTTTTTAACTTTCCTAAGTTATTCATTTGTCTGAATTTCGCGAAGCACAGAAGCGCTTGCAGATTGCAATCTGTCTTGGGTCACAAGAAACTTTTCTATTTATTTCTTCTTCTTATTTAAAGTATTAGCTTCGTTCTAACTTTGTTCTTAGTTTGAAAACAATAACATTTGCAATGATGCATTCATCAGTATACCGTGTTTTCATTTCAAATCACTATATAGACTCAAGCTTCGGTCAAGCTCGTGCAGTCCCCTAGATACAAAATGTGTCGTAAATTTGCCACAGCAGCAGTAGCCATGCAGTCCATGCTCTCTTCAAGTTCGAACGATGATTCCCTATGTAGTGTGTATATATAAAAAACACGATATAAGGTATAACCGGGTTATGTAAATAAAATGACATTATGTGGTATAAGCAAAAACATGATAACAGTTTATTAGAAATTAAACCTATGTATAAGAGTAACCTGAGAGTTAAACTTCTCCTCATTTAGGTATAAATGTGTATATATTTTTATTTAATAAAGGCTATTTTTCGGTTGTCCGACACTGGGCAGTCCTCCCGTGGCCTCTGAATCTGACGGGTGGAGCGCCAGCAAATTACCTACAGCCACTCCCCACATTCTGAAGGTGCCTGTAGATCCCAGAATCATGTGCCCTAAGCAGGCGGAGAAAACCCAGAATGACACATTGTGAATATCTAAACGTTAACATGTGGACGTGTTATTATTAGTAAAAAATCAAACAAATAATTAAATCAGGGATTTATCTTGGATACAAAATTCCTTGTGGCGAAAATCTTGATTGGCCAAAGTTGACACGTTTATCCATATTTTCTCATCTCATCACACATATCTGTAAATTTTTTTAACTTTCCTAAGTTATTCATTTATCTGAATTTCGCGAATTTGTTCAGTAAATCCCAAACAATCACAATCAATTACATTATTTACTTCAACATTTGTTGGTTGTTCACTGCAATGTCTGATTTTTTTCGGGAATTTTCCTGACCTAGTTATTTATCTGTTTCAGCGGGTATGAGCTGATTCATCAGCATCAATCAAATAATTTTCTATAAAGGTCATTGAGTACCGGAAAATATTTATTGTTGTTTTACTGCTTTTCGATGCCATATTCGATTGGTTCTGGATAAGAAAGTGTTGATTTAAAAGTTAATATTACTTTATAGTAGGTTCTCGGGGTATGTGTAATTTTCATTTTGAGCTAGTAGGGAGTAGTAAAAATCACTTAAAAACTCTCTTCGTTCGTAGAAATAAAGTTATTTTTACTCAAAATGTCATTAATTAGTCACACAACTTATAGTTCTAGAAAATTTCCCGGCAACGTGACAGGAGCTTTAAATAGAACACTTTTAGTAGCACATTACTTTGAGGTGATTCTTTGGTAACGCTATACAATCAGCAATACTACCAATTCTCACTTTAAAGTTGAAAATGTTTTAAAAGTAATGCAGAGGAGTATCCGCGACGTCAGGCATACTGCAGAAGTTACTTGACAGTGTAAATAACTATACGGTACCCAAATTCAGTAGAATTTACGTAATTGTTACTAAATGGAATTTTACACAAAAGTTGTAAATTTAGTGACAGTTATGTAATGCCTACTACATTAAAGTCCTGATGCCAGTTCCCGTCACTTTCGTGTTAGTTGGGATATAACTAATTTGGTATATTTTAGATCCGGAAATTGGGAGATAAATTTGTATATTCGGGGAATGAAGGGTAAAAAAAACCTCTCACTTTTGACATTGCATATGCTTGCGAAAATTTCATAATCTCCATCCGCACGTACGTATCTCTATGTGTTCTTTGTCTATTACCTATGGTTCACCCTCTAATGCCGCTTGCTAGACTGCATTCAACTGGGCCGGTTTTACTGCTAAGTAAATGTCTCTTTGAAAATGGTTGAAAATGTTTGTTAGCTGCCTTCAAATTTTTATCATGTTTAATCAATAATACTAGATATTAAAGGTCGTTAAGAATATATAGCAAATGTAGCCTCTTTAAGAGAGCTATAAGTATGTAATCAACAAAAAAAAAATCTAAGTTCTCGACATATCTTCACATTTTGGAACACCCATCACTATTTTCGAACGAAACCAAAATAAAATGATACAGTTTTATTTGTAGTACTTTATATAGCAAATATAGTTTCAAGTCTAATAGTGCGAGATCCGGTATAAGAAATATATACCCTCATCTGTTATTTATTAATTATAACAAATATATGGTAGATAATATATATATTGATACATCGCACATAGGTTGCCTAGCTAAATCGCGTACCGATATTAAATAATAATAATAATAATAATTGCTGAATCGATCTTAATAAAATTGTGCTCAACTAATGCCTCTGAAATACACATAATTTTTGATAGGCACATAACACCCTCTATCAAAGACTGTGAACGGCAAAGTCGGTTGGAGTTTGATAGACCGTATGCCATCCAAGGACCTCTTCAACCAAGACCTAGCGATTTTCTTGGAAATCTCAAAAATTATCGTTTCAAAGAAGCGCTGGTTCAATTCTTGGCTAATTACTGGGAAAATGATAATCTAGTGTTAATAATCCAAAACAAAAATTTTTTTATAACAGTTGGGGAACACTGTTTTTCTTACCATACAGTCGGGAATCACGTCGTGAAACGTGAAGAAGATTATTTATGTCAACATGAAGAGGCAGATACGCGGATAATGTTTCATATATCAAAAGCCCCACCTAATTCGAAAATATTGGTCAAAGCGAATGATACCGATATCTTGGTAATTTTACTGGCCACTATACAGAAAGTTCCACAGACTCAAATTTGGTTGGCGAGTTCATCAATGAAGAAAAGCAATAAGAAAGATCTTGACTGTATTAACTGTACTGAGCTTGCAATGAAATTGGGCCCTACTTTATGCTTGGGTCTGCCAGCTTTCCACGCATTTACGGGCTGTGATTATACAGCTGCATTTTATAACAAAGGAAAACTCAAGCCTTTTAAAATATTTTCCAAACGAAAGGATCTCCAGGAAATATTCGCATCATTGACGGACCCTGTAGAGGTACTCGTCGAAGAAAAAACTCAACGTGTTCAGGAGTTACCTTCCTTCTATATGGGATCAAGCAATATTATAACATCAATGACGCTAGATATCAGCTGTTCCAAAAAACATATGCAACAACCAAAGACAAAGAGCATTTTATGAAGAAGATTAAAGGCATCGACTCCAATCTGATTCCGCCATGCTGGATCTCACTCAAACAAAAAATTTTACGGACAATCTATGTAAATTCAATGTGGCTTCATGCAATAGATGCATGTTGCGTCAAACTAAATCCCGAACATTTGGTTTTTGGATGGCTATTTAAAGCCTACATGTTTTGGATTATTAACACTAGATTATCATTTTCCCAGTAATTAGCCAAGAATTGAACCAGCGCTACTTTGAAACGATAATTTTTGAGATTTCCAAGAAAATCGCTAGGTCTTGGTTGAAGAGGTCCTTGGATGGCATACGGTCTATCAAACTCCAACCGCCTTTGCCGTTCACAGTCTTTGATAGAGGGTGTTATGTGCCTATCAAAAATTATGTATATTTCAGAGGCATTAGTTGAGCACAATTTTATTAAGACCGATTCAGCAATTATTATTATTATTATTATTTAATATTATCGGTACGCGATTTAGCTAGGCAACCTATGTGCGATGTATCAATATATATATTATCTACCATATATTTGTTATCATTAATAAATAACAGATGAGGGTATATATTTCTTATACCGGATCTTAGACTATAACAGGCGTTAAAAGGAAAGCAAATAATGATGTTTATGGATTATGCTCTCTCCACCTATAGTGAGAACCATTATTAATACTCCACATAAAAAATCAACACGTACATCATTTGCTTCCCTTTAACGTCATTTCGAATTAATTCAGCGGTCGATATTTTAACTTCTAACTTTGATCCACCAACAAGGCAGCTGCCTATTACTTCACCCATGGTGTTTGTTAATGGTAGTCTTATGGCGCGTCTAACGACGAAATTTGTCAATGCGCAGATGTACGTAGACGACGCGACACAGCCGCCTAGTTTTAGTGACTGGTCAATTTTTAAACGTCATCTGTGATAGGATGCAGGCGTCCTGTATAATTATAGAACGATGACGTAGAGAGTCTCTCAGTTGTTCCAACTAAAACTCAGATGATTCTAGAGAAAAATAGAGAACTTTAGGGCACTAGCTATGTATGGAAAACCTCTGGCAGATGCGTGGGAGGTCCAAATACCTGGGGCTTATACTAGATGGGAAACTGTCATGGGGGAGCATATTGAACGAATTATTGAAAAACGACGACAACTTTCTGACAGTAGTACTGGGTGTATTTGCTAAAGGAGTATTATATTGGTATTAAGCAAGAAACTTCCTGACTTGTAAAAAACCAAAACGCATTTATTTGACATAAACCCCTATTGGTTGGTATAGTGTCTATGGAAATATATAAACAGAAACGTGTCATTTTTTAAATTATTTCTTCAATAAAAAACAGAAAAAACTTTATTTCCTATTTTTATTTTTTGAGGACTTCCAGCCAGGTATATATCCAATTATTTATCCTACGTTTCGTCCGAGTTTTCGGACTTTTTCAAAAGGTTAAAAGCCTTACAATTTTGCTGCTGATATTTGTGAATTGTTTTAATTTGTTCTTGGTTGTAGCTCCAAAATTCGATTGTATTTGTTCAAAGAATCCCATTATTTTCGTGTCATTTTTGATATTAACGGAAAAATCAAATACTATCAAAGTAATTTTCCTATTAGTTTTGACAATGGAATCAAATAGTATTCCGGAAAATCAACTTTTCCAATGAAAATATTTTTTCCGCAACCTCCTAGAAAGGTAACTGTTTTGGTAATTTTTTTTGAATGGAAAATACATATTTACTAGTCTAGCCCAGTAAAGTGACATAAGGGATAGGTAAAATTTGTATCGATCCCTTATGTCACTTTTGGATCCAATTAAGCACACTAGACAATAATGTTCTGATAAGCGTCTGGCATAAGTTGAATTTTATGAATTTTGTTAGCAAAACTTTTCAGTTTAAAAAGTTTTTTGAGACTTGCCTGCTCGTCCAGTAAAGAATCTATTTCCAGCCTTGTTTCGTAAATAATTATTACATTTAATTTTCAGGTTAATATTTTCTTAGTTGTGAGAAATTTTTTTGATAAGCAAAAACATTTTTTCAAAAAAAAACAACCCCTGACTAATCATAATTCCGTTTGAGATTTTTTTGTAATAAGAATAATTTTTTTCAGGTGTCAGGAATCAGTAGCGAGATTTTCAAGCAGATAGAAACGGTAGAAAATGACCACGATGCTTCAACAGCGGCAGCTTTGGAGGTGAGTAAATGTTACTTAATAATAATTAGAGCCTTCTAATGTCTTTTAAATAATGTATCATACACGTTCTGCGAATATTTCGGAACACTCAGTGGCTCAGACTAATTAATTCACCAGTAATGAAAGCTGCGACGCTGCAAAGGAAACTTGGGAATTAATTGAAAGCATAAAAGCGCTTGCAGATTGCAATCTGTCTTGGGTCACAAGAAACTTTTCTATTTATTTCTTCTTCTTATATAAAGTATTAGCTTCATTCTAACTTTGTTCTTAGTTTGAAAACAATAACATTTGTTAATTTGTTCAGGAAAGACGGTATTTTTATTATCCACAATGATGCATTCATCAGTATACCGTGTTTTCATTTCAAAACACTATATAGGCTCAAGCTTCGGTCAAGCTCGTGCAGAGTCCTAGATACAAAATGTGTCGTAAATTTGCTACAGCACCGGTAGCCATGCAGTCCATGCTCTCTTCCTACTCAAAATGGTCAAGTTCGAACGATGATTCCCTATGTAGTGTGTATATATGAAAACACGGTATAGAGGTCCGGGTTATGTAAATAAAATCACAATATGTGATATAAGCAAAAACAAGATAACAGTTTATTAGAAATTAAACCTATGTCTAAGAGTAACCTGAAAGTTAAACTTCTCTTCATTTAGGTATAAATGTGTATATATTTTTATTTAATAAAGACGGTTTTTTTCGGTTGCCCGACGCTGGACAATCCTTCCATGGCCTCTGAACCTCACGGGTGGAGCGCCAGCAAATTACCTACAGTCACTCACCACATTCCGCAAGGAGCCTGTAGATCCCAGAATCATTTGCCGTAAGCAGACGTAGAGAACTCAGAATGACAGCTTTGTGAATATCAGCACCAGCTACTTGGCTGATTTTTGGCAGGTCGGTATGGTCCTCAACTCCGAGAGCTGCGTATAAACCCCAGCAATTCAGAGTTCGAGTTTTTAGACGATTTGGCTAAAGTTTAGTGACACTACATCAGTACCTCGCCGGCCACCTCGCTTGGTGTTGAATGGGATACCGACTTCATCTGCGGATTTTTTTGCTACCTTGAACAATCCTGTTCCCATTCCTACAGTTTCATGATGTTTCACAAACTGCAAGAGAGATCTGAGCTCCTGAAGACATTACATGCCATACTTGGTACTTCTCTGCTATGCGTACACTCCAAGCTCAAGAGTCCTCGGCCCTCCGTAGACGTGGCTGGTACACACGAGGAACAGACGATCCAGGATGAATACTTCAGTGGATAATCATCATCTTGCGGGTATCTCTGCTAATTAGTGCAGCTCATCTACCGTCCACTTCACTACTCCAAAGAAGTAGATAAGAACAGAAACGGCAAGCATGTTAGTCGCAGATACCTTATTCTTCTCCGAAAGTTCGAAAGACCAAATCCTTTGGAGTTGGTGTCTGTACTTGCCGCGGAGTAATTCTTTATTTATTTTACATCCTGGATGTGTCTTTGTTTCACACCCAGATATGTATAGGTCCCTCCGGCATCCAGATATCTGAGGATGCTTTCTTCTGTGAGCTGCGCATCTTCAGAGTATTTCCCGCATCTTCCTCCCTTGAGGTGAACGACTACACATTTAAGAGATACATTTAATACTGTTATTATTCTTAAAGTAATTATTTAAAATAACCACTAATTAATGTCTCCGCACAAACGCATTATTTTGATGAGTTTCATGCATTACATTGTTCAATTATCTGGATAATATCAATAATGTTCTCCTACAACAAAAAGTCTAATGGTGTCAGATCGGGTTACTTTGCGGGCCATCTTACTAGACCATTTATTTTTAATCATCAGTATCATATATCATTTGAACAATCAGTAGCAATTCCAGCATTATTGCGAACTAAAATCACCACGGCGCATATGGGGCTGCGATCAGACAAGTAAAAATCAGTTGATTCTTTGGTTTGTTTACATTCGTATTATTTGTTTTTTGTGGGTTCTGTCTTAAGTAAAAAAATACATATTATTACATAAATCGAAAGTTGTTAAGTGAATTCGATAAATTTAACCTATTTTGCACTATTATTTGAAAATTTGTGGGAGTAACATTTCTTACTATTATAACTTTATTTGCCTTTTGTATTATAATTCTTTGGCTTGAAATGGATACTTATTGCCGAAGTTAATGCTATTCCATCAATAATGCTTTCTCCTATACTCTTTTTCTATCTATTGTCTTCACGATACCAGAATTATTGGAGATATATGGCTCCGTGGTCTAGAGGTAACGTACTTGCTTCGAAACTTGCTTCGATTCGCGGTCGAGGAACTGGGATTTTTCTGTGAGAGAGATTAATCGTAGTATACTCGGATATTGGGTGTGTGTCCATTGTCTCTAAATGTGTAGCCCTCTCACACACAAGTTCATTCTAGATCTTCAGGGATAAAGGGGGTTGTAATTTCATGTGGTGTTATTATTATTATTATAAACAAGCCCCACGTCTTTCTTGAAGAAATAATGAAAGTGAACTATACACATCTTTCCTAGAGTGACAATTGTACATAACAACAATTCGTATTATGCACTGATTTCTTCAACATGTTATGAAATAAACTTGATGAAAAAAAATACGGTAGAGAAATCCTGACAAATAAACTACACAAATAAGATAAAACAAATGTAAACAAAGAAATTACTCGTTTCGTCAAAGTGCGATTTTTAGCCACCAGGAGGCGACGTGAAGGCTTAAATTCCAATACGAGTGGGCACCATTTTTTTGAACATTATTGTAAATATAAATTTACATCCATTGAGAATAAAATATAAGATGGAATTTCGTTAATTTTTTTTAGCAAACAATTACAATGATCATTTTCATAAACAGTATATCCACAGATGGGGTTGCCAAGAGGATAAAAAGTAAGAGAATTGTGCTGGTGTTCGTAGTTGGTCTCCAGCGACTCGCCAGCCATCACTTAGCAATTAATGAATCTAATGTATTTTATACATTAAGCTCATTCACTGCTAAATGATAGATAACGAGTCGCCGGAGAACGACTATGAATACCACCGTTAGACTTTAAATATGAGGAAGAGAGTTGACTGTATACTGCTTTCAGCCGGGGATCGGAGCCACCGCAATAAATAACATTCATTCTCTTTGCTCTGCTCAACCAGCAATCAGCAGCGCAGCGCAACTTCTTTGTTCTCTACGAGTTTTCTATTATTCCATCACTGTTTACTACATTAAACGCAGATTTTGCATGAAGTCGAGTCCAGTGGTATTGATATGCAGACACAGAGACACAGTACGATATTTGAGTACAGTAAGGTGTGTAACTGATACAAATTTACAATAAATCATAAAATCACCCGATAAAGATGCCTCACGACTAATCGGCATTTTCTTTTCGTTTCTTATATCTCTGCAATGAACTGTAAACGCAATGAAGAAATCTGCATTTATATACAGGGTGTTCCCAAATGAAAGGGGCGATTCCTTTGCTTATTCTATGTCAAAAAGTTCATATAAACATATAAAATTTTAGAAGACATCTTTTGGTTGTCTTTACATTTTTTTTTGCGGCTGATGGGGAGAAAATCCTCGAGAAATTCCATAGTCTTATTCTTAGTTACTGATTTTGTTTCCAAAGTGACAGTCAGATAAGTCATAATAAAGTATGTTAAATTTTTTTAACACGCTTTTATTAGCTTCACTTGTATGTTTGTTTGTTTGTTTGTAACAGACTCTTTGGACTCGATTTTGACCCACTTTAAACGGACAGATTTAATTGAAACTTTGTACACTTACGAAGAACCGGTAAAAATACAATAATTTGATAAGTTTATATCATTATCCTGATCAGGATCGCCAGTCCTTTCCTCACGTATCTTCTGCGTGAGAGCAAGAGGCTTAATATTATAAGTATATTCCGTGATTCTCAGTTCGGTCGTTGGCCGAGCGGGCAAGTCTTAGTCGACGCGAAACGACGGACTCCTCGGGCGTGAGTTCAAATCCCATGGCTGAAATAAAAAAAATATTTTTTTTTTCAGAAATATCTGTTGGATCGTAATATGTTATAATATCAGCATCAATAAGCAATATAAATATAGTTTAAAAAAACTGTAAAACACGCTTTCATAGAACATCAAACTAAAATGTGAAAAATAATTATTAATATAAACTGAAAACAATAATGAACGAAAAATACTAGTATTATTGTGAAAAAAGCGTGGGGCGCTTTGTGCCATATTTTTCGTATATCGAGCAACCCACGCTTTTTTCACAATAATACTAGTATTTTTCGTCCATTATTGTTTTCAGTTTATATTAATAATTATTTTTCACTTTTTAGTTTGATGTGCTTTAAAAGCGTGTTTTTTAGTTTTTTTAAACTATATTTATTATATTTCTTGTTACCAAAAGATATCTCCTAAATATTATAAAAATCATACCAAATTTCAAAAAAATATGTTGAAGCGTTTTCGATATTTTTGAAACAAACCTAATTTTTTTTTTTTAAATGTTGTGCTAACATTTTAGAACACTTACTTATGTAGTAAAATACTTGCATGACCCATACTTGTTGGTTAATGAACGATTCCCCAAATTGTCATCTAGCTAACCTAACATAAATGAATATCAAAATTTTCTTTTATAAAAATGTTTTCTAGGTTTTTTTTTATATAAAATCAAAGAGATTGGAAAATATTCAAAGGAAAGATTTGTTAGTTGAAGTTATCATTATTAACATGAATTTTATTACTGGAATTTTCACTTACCTTGATGAAACGTTACAATAAATAAATTACATGAAATAATGAAATAAATCGATATCTCTCTTTGAATTTTCTCAATAACATGTTTATATTAAACACATTTTAGTAACATAACATGTTGTACATATTATATAATGATATGAACAAGAAAGAAACTAATGTAATTAATATTGATTTATCTTTCAAGTTGTGCGTGCGTATCAGGGGTGCTTCATCAAAGGATTTAACAAAATAGTGTTCTTTATTATTACAGGGTGTTTACAAATCTAATGCAGAAAATACGCCAACTCGGTCATTCCATTAAAATAATGATAAAGTCCCTATGAATATAGATCTAAAATTATTTCGTTTCCGAGACACATTGTGTTAAAAGTCATTATTAAAATGTAGTTTCTTGACTATATTGTCTTTGAAATACACGATGAAAACTTAAAATTCGGTACAATCTTTCAGACAAAAATAAATAAAAAAAACACATTTAAGTTTGGCCACCCAGTGGTGCAGATCTGAAAGGTAGATACTATATCTTTTAAATTTTTTCCTTCGAAGGTAATTAAGAGAGATAAACTATAAGATCTTCTGCAAGAACGTTCCATTAGAGATGGGCAGCTGATTTAAATAAATTGGTTTCCAATATACTTAATGATAAGCCAATTTACTGTATATAAATAATTTTCTTGCTCATTGTTTGTTTCTTTATCTGACACTTTTCTCAAATAATAGCCTTGTGAAAATAAATCCTCAAAAATTGTAATACCTTCATTAGCTTCAGATATTAGCAACTCAGACCTTACAGACTTACAGAAAAACCTTGCATATCAACCATTTACAATTCTTAGGGTACGAACATGCCGAAGATCTCATGCTGCTCTCGGTGGACGCTACGTCCACGTCGGTCGTGATTGCGATCTCGGTCGAGGTGATTTCGATGATGAGTGGACATACAGAGGTTTATCCTTTCAGTGTTCCGTGCTGGTTGTGTAGTGTACGTTGAAGCATGTGACTGGAAGGGTATCAAGTGAACTGAGTGAACCAATCAGGTGAAAGCTACCAATGGCCTTCCTTTCTACAGCGATGGAAAAACAAATTTTTTGTATCGACCTCTATTTTTATAAAAATATGAATAAATATGCATTTATGCCAAAAATATAAAATCACTCATAAAATATGTAGTTAGTACGGACCCTGGAAATGACATTTCGTGCCTACATTAGTTGCCATTATCTTTGTCTTCTTTCTTCATTGGTTTAAAAATATTTCTTGACAACAATTGATCGCTCACTGTTAGTGAAGTTAATTTATTTTTTTATAGTCCATTTGATCAATATGATTTTTTCTAACCAACGCACAACGTCGACAAACGCAATTTTCAATAATAAAAAAAGAATTAGGTTCGTAAATTATAAACTTATTAATAAGGGTTTAGTTACTTGCAACTAAACCAGTATAATTTCAGTTGAAACATATATTTCGCAAGCTATAAATTAACCAATGCCTCTAAAAAACATGCGTTGATGAATGTATTGATATTTTATTTTAATTATTACAGAAAAATTAAAATAACTAAATAAATCGCGAGGTGTTAGTCGAAACTTTAAAGAAATAAATTTTTTTCTACAAACACCATTAAAAACTAAATTTTTAACACGGCATACTAGAATTAAAAATGTAATATTATATAAACTCGCGTTAAAAATGATCACATGATTTACTTTTAACACTAGTGCAAAAAGTAAAATGACAAGTCGTTTGTCATAATGACATTTATATATTTATTAACAAAAAATTACAAGTTATTTAGAAATATTTATATTAATTGTACAATTGGAGCAATTAGTAATATTTATCCCTTGTGAGGAAGCTACTTCACAAGAAGAAATTGTTGAACTTGAAGCAGCGGAGGAAATACTATATAGTTTTTCACATTTGACAAGCATGTGTCAAACAACGGGCAAACTTGATTTATTTATTTCATAAATCCTACAAATCCTACTAGAATTATGAGGTAACCATTAAAAGGAATTGAAATCTTTTTAAAGAAACTTTATTGTTCCTTTAATGGTGCTTGTAGAAAAAACATTGTATGATACACATGTTAAAAATGACTTTATTTTGTTCGTGGAGTTGCTCCACTCGCTTGCGCTCGTTTCGCAAACTTCTCCACTCACAAAATAAAAAGTAATTTTTAACACTTGTATCATAAATAACTATAATAGACAGACACTTTTTTACCATACCGGGTGTCAATTTGAAAAATTATCTTGAGAACAGAGAGAGATATTGAAGAGTCGTTTTAACTATCTTAAATGGAATCGAGAAAGAGTAATTGCTGTAGTGTGAAGATTAACAATAGAGCAAATTCCTCACCCCCAGCCACCCCATATTAGAATCTTAGTAATGTAATATCTCAAATGAAAGCCCTTTTGAAAGGTTATCTTACTGCAAAAATTATATTTAATTTCATCAAATACTTTTGTGTACCTAGTTTAAAAAAAAACAGATTTTCTGACACTTATAAAAAAAATTCTGCAAATACTTGCTCATTTTATTCTTTTAATTAGAATTCAAACAACCATCACCAAGTTCACATTTTAAAAAGACCATTTTACAAGATACTGTTGAAAAAAATTCATACAACAAACATTTTATTTATGTTATTTATTTAAATTCAAATACTCAAAAACTTTTGCTTCACATTTTGGAAAAGCTCTCTTGGAATAGAGCGACCCTCTGCAGTAATTCTTTGCCGAAGTTCTTAAATGCTCTGTGGTGGATTTCTGTAAGCGATAGATTTGAAATGGCCCCACAGATAAAAGTCGAGTGGCGGCAAATCCGGATATCTTGCTGGCTACACTACGGATTCTCATCTGCCAATCCACTTAACGGAAAATATATTATCTAACCATTCCCGGACTACTTAGACATAATGCAAAGGAGAACCATCTTGCTGAAAGTGAAGCAAGTCTTCATCTAAGAATAAAATTATCATCCTCATCAAATTGATTCTCCAGTGTGTGGATTTTAAGAGGGTTAATAGTGGTTTCTAATAGTCCTAATAGATGTTGGTATGACTAAAGGATCAATAATACTATCTCCTAATATACCATCCCAAATGTTTATTTTCTGTGCCCATCTTTCAAAATGAAAGAGAAAATCCGAAATTTGTATCGATCCATTTGATCCTCGATTCACCCGTGGTATTGATAAGATCTTTAAAGATGTAGGTATGACAGTCGTTCATTCATCGGGAAACAAACTACAACAACTTTTAGGCAATCCAAAAGACAAAACTGAAACAAACAAAAAGTAGGGGATTTACGAAATTAGCTGTAAGGACTGTAATCAAAAATATGTTGGACAGACTAGACGATCAGTTCAAACTAGATTCAAAAAGCATATGGCTCATCTCAAATATGGTAGATAAGTCTAGTGTGTTCCAACATGCGTTTGAGAACAACCATAAAATAGATATTAGCAATTTAAGGTTAATTAGGAATGTAACAAATACTAGACAGCTGGATGCACTTGAAAGCTTGGAAATTATGAAGTGTAAAAATAGTATGAATAGTGACATACAAACAGCCCGCTTAATTGGTTAGTGGGTCACGGCACACTGAACCGTGACGATTCGGTGATCGTGTCAATAGTTTATGTATAAATAGGGTAGATTGTTAGCATAAGTTTAGTTTTAATCATCTCCAGATGATGCCAACTTGGTTGGCGAAACGCGCGTCGAGTGCAGTATATAGTGTTTTGGTGTTTCGTGGAAAACTATGTCAGTGTTATCTTCACATCAAAGGGTCCAACCCACTCCAGGACTGTGCCCATTGAGTATGTATTTCAATAAAAACTTGTGGATTTTCATTGCTCCAGTATAGACAATTGTATTTCTTGGCCTAACCATTCAAAAATAATGTTAATTCATCGCTAAAACAAATATTTTGTAATAGAAGGAGTTGTTATTCATTCTTTCGGGCAATTCAATATCTCTCTCAGTTCCCTGCATAACTGAGGTGGAAATTGTTCAAATTGGCAACCGGTATAATATAAATTCTTACTCCTCAGTTCATCCCACGCATGTAAATTTAACTCTAAATGCATATTTTATTTCATTTTTGCATCTAAAAACAAAACGTATAAATAGTTCTATCATGAATTTCGCCTTTTTGGATAATCTTATCATCCCCTAGCATAATAGAATAAAGGACTTAAAGACAGCGAAAATGCCGACAATAATTTCCAGTTGCCATAAAGAAAGCGTCAAAGTTTTGAAAAGGCACAATCTTTTATCCTTCTTTGTACGTTATTGTATAAATTACTTCAAAGCGTTACTTGATGATAATATTTCTAGGGCGAATTATAAAATAGCAAGGCAACAGTAGCATAACAAGTAATTGCTCAATTAAATAAATGCAGATACATTTATCCAAAGACAAATCCTGTAAATTTTACATTAATTTATAAAAGTAAAATAAAAAAACTGGAAATATCCAATGCTTTATATACATACATATAATTTAATACAAGACAAACATTTTTACACCCGTCCTTCCATCAATTACATTTTGTATTATTATTCTTTAATATACACTGAAGTCGAAACAATTTCTAGGAGTCCATTTGAAATGATTTTTGTTCTAAAAAAGAACATTTCCAGCAAAGGGAAAAATAATTACAAATAAAAAAAATATACCTTAAAGACAAAATATTTAAATTTACAAAAATATTTTTACTCCAGAGAAATAAAACTTCCTCTGCGGAATGTGGCTGAACAAGCTGAATTTTTTGCAGAGACCTTCGTTTTGATGTTCTAATGAAGCACAAAAAAATCTCATATGCCTACCCTTGTGCGTCTTGAGATATCAAAGGTCAAAGGTCATGAAAATCGGTTTTTCGCGAAAATCTCGCTTCCAGTGCATCTGACGTCGTAAGAACTTATAATAAAACTTACGTAAAATAGTATTCTCTACAAAATTATTCGTATACATTTTTTTCGTACGACCAACCGTTTTCGAGATATAGCATGATAAAGCGGGAGCGCGCATTCGTAATAGGTAATACTGTATTATACTGCAGAGCTATAAATATAAAAGCACTTTTCTTAATCTGTTAGACTGGAAAATTAAATTCCCATTATTAAAGCCGTTAAAAATTTGTTTATTTATAAAAAAATATATAATAAATAATTAATAACAAAAAATTCTTTTCCACACCACGCATGTTTCCTTGCCTTCCTCCTCGTCTTCGCCGGGTTCCACTAGCACCTCGATCAACACATTATCTTCGTCAGACGCTTCCTCTATATCTGTTGGCTCTATGTCTTTTGGCTCTATGTCTGTTGGCAAAACCTCTTCAGGCTCAAGGTCACTGAAGTCTTCGATGTTTTGCAACTCTGTTGACAGGTTCAGGCATGCCTGTCCGTGACACTGACCACAAACTTTGGAGCATGGCTGCCCGACTTTTCTACACCCGCACTGCGCACCACACCCCTTTTTACAATTACAGAATATTGTATTTAATAGTTCGTCTGGAGCAGGTGGCAGTAGTGTTGTTTTCGGCTGTAATATGATTATACTTTTCTTGTCTAGAATAAAGAAATGTTTTTTATTTGCATTATAATATATAGAAGCTTTGCATTTCATTACAAAAGTGGTGTGAAAATAATACATTGTTTTGTTATTAATTATTTATTATATATTTTTTTTATAAATAAACAAATTTTTAACGGTTTTAATAATGGGAATTTAATTTTCCAGTCTAACAGATTAAGAAAAGTGCTTTTATATTTATAGCTCTGCAGTATAATACAGTATTACCTATTACGAATGCACGCTCCCGCTTTATCATGCTATATCTCGAAAACGGTTGGTCGTACGAAAAAAAATGTATATGAACAATTTTGTAGAGAATACTATTTTACGTAAGTTTTGTTATGAGTTCTTACGACGTCAGATGCACTGGAAGCGAGATTTTCGCGAAAAACCGATTTTCATGACCTTTGACCTTCGATATCTCAAGACGCACAAGGGTAGGCATATGAGATTTTTTTGTGCTTCATTGGAACATCAAAACGAAGGTCTCTGCAAAAATTCAGCTTGTTCGGCCTCATTCCGCAGATGGCCTTTTTTTACCTTATTTTCCTGGAGTATTTGTTCTATCAACATCTTATATATTTCTTAGATCTAAGAAGCATTTTTTAGATTACCATATAATAAAAGATAGAGAGGCATTTCCAAATTTTAGAATTGCAAATCTTGTCACCTTAATTTTTATGAAACGAAAAAATGCAAATTCCTGGAATGAAGATACCGGAATAGAAAATCTAATAATTCGAGAACAGCTCATTCTACTGTATATCAACAATAATATCTTTTTTAAGGCTATTAGACCAAAGAATATTTTCCTTGACGATTTTCATCTCAAAAATTTAAACTAGAAAATTGAGGGGGGAAAAGGCGGGACCAGTCCCAATAAAATCCTTAAAAAGAGGGGGACAATTTTAACAAGCACACCCAAAAATAGATTCTGCTGTCCTATTTCTCTGCCTAAAATTACACTTTGATATTTCAAACTATTTAGAAGTAATCGTCAAAAGTAATTTTCGTGAGCCCTCTTTGAGGGCATTACCCTCATTATTCGTTATCAGACTATGATCTATATAACAAGTTACACTTTATTTTTGTCTATTATCGGTCTTTGAAGTGTTGCTCCGTAATTACGTATCACACTGTATAATAAATATATTATTTGAGTTTATTTCTATTTAGAATTGCATCGGTATGTCCAACATTGTACGTCTTCAGTATATTCATGGACGTTTTACCGATGTTCCACATGTTATCTAAGATATAGATAATTTTCTGTCGTAAAAATGAGAATAAAGATACAATAGATAAGAAATTTGGTAAATAGGGAGGCACCCAATAGTATGTATGTGTAAAGTTATTGACCTTTGGCTGATGTATGATGTATAGAGATCGGGAGGTAGCGATAAATTCCAGGGATGACTGACGTAGATATAATATTATATTAAACACTACAGGTAATACAACCCCCCTGTATTTCTGAAGATACATCAATGTACCTTATGTGGGAGAGGGCTACACATTTAAAGACAATAGACACACACACCTTATGTTCGAGTATGCTAGGATTAATTTCTGGTTTAGAAAAATTGATTGAACCTGGGACTCCAGGCTGAGAGGCAAGTGTCCTTATCACTGGACCACGGAGCCACACATGACATTCCCAAACAATATGAAATGACAAAATATTCGTATGTACTATGCAATAAATTTGAAAATGGGAACAAAAAATTAAAGGTATTTATCAGATAATTGAGCAGCAATAAAAACAATTACTTACTGACCGTCATCTTGACAGGGATCCGCCTTAGCTATCTTGTTTACGCCCACTGCCACATGTTGAATACACTCTAAATACGTAATATTTATAGCTAGATAAATATTTATTAGTGTTTGTTAAGTTATACAAAACTGTTTTACACACGTCAAAACTTAATGCTAGTGCAAACTAAAATATTTGACAAAAATAAAATATGAAGATGTAGAAACATCTATGTGAATAACACGTAGATACATAAACAGTGCGAAATTAAAGAAAACTAAGGTTAACTTTTTTAAAATGTCTTGTTCAATTCCTTCAGATGGTACAGTGAACTTGTGAATTAGTGACCTGCAGGAGTTGCAATTAATGCAGAGAATTCTATTGCACAAGCTGTAAAAAAATGCGTTCGTGCAACGTCAAGGTAAAGATTAAGAGATACATTTCCTCAGACAGTCATAAAAAGTGTGTGAGTGGTAACAGATAGTCCACTATTTGAACAATGTTTGCGAAAGTGTATTAATGGGCAGTATAACAATGTTCAGGTACCATCGGAAACGACATTAAGAAAAAAATATTTATCAACTGAATGACAAATATGTCTGGATTGGCGTGAATGAAACCACCAATGCTTGTGGCTAGAAAATAGAAAATGTTTTAGTTGGTGCAGTAATACTAGTAATATAGTCTTATTCTTGTGATCAATAGTTAAAAAATATGTACTATTGCGACCGAAAAAAAGTGATCGACTAATTTTCCCGTTGTAAATATGGTTCTAACCAGTGACGCATCATTCATAATATATTTTATTATTTTTATTACTGTCGATGTCATTGTGATACCCCCACTAGTTGTCAAAATAATTTAATTGACATAACTGTGACGTAAAAATCGTTATTTACAACAGACGTTTTTTTGAAAAAAACATACTACTTGATAAAAAATCGATTACTTCTTTTCGGCCGCAATAGTACATATGTGTGTTAGCGTTACAATTACCAGTACTTTCAGCCCTCTTCTATTAACTTTGGATGTTACCAACTCGCCAAAATATCTAGAGTAACATATTTTGTCATATATGCAGGAACATATTTACGCGGTGATACATCACCTAGCGTCAACCCTAGAATTGATGTGAATTATCACCACCTCCCAATCTCAAGACTTCCAGTCTGTACAAAAGGAGAAGTGCCACTTTGGCATTCTAGTATACGGCGGTACATTACACTTTTATTACAGTACGGTCTCGAATGTTACTTTCTATTTTAGAATGTAGGAACACCACTTTTCTCCATTAGCGGGATAATGAAGTCGGGGTAACTACAGTGAAGACACGGTCCAGGTGTCTAGAAAAGTTGACCGGGGGTCGCAGATAAAATAGTAACAATAAAAAACACTTCTTCCACTATACGACATTTATTATCGTAAAGTACTATCAATTTATGTACACTTAAATAAACTACAGTACATACAGGATGATACTTGCAAGCAGTGACGAAATGTAACCGTTAGCAAAACGGTAAAAATAGCAAGCGGTTAAATGACCAGCAGCAACATAGCAAAAATGACTACAACAAGCAATGTACCAATACCAGAAATGACGAGGCAAACACCAATTATACGCAAGCAAACTATATTTACAGTTACAGGGACTTGGTTATTGGTTGGTACTTGGCTAATAGCATACCTGGGACAAAATGTATAGATTGGCAGCAGGGTACCTTAAGGAATCGAACAACAGAAGTTTACGTATGTTAAACTTGGTAGTACTTTAGTCACAGCACAGGCACGCGGAACGAGATCCGTTTGGAAGAAATTATATTAATACGAGGTAATACGACGCTACCTTGATGATCGAACAACACAAGGTCGCCGGCAGGACTTCGGGCACAGTACATGCATGATTTTTCTTACTAGTTGAGGAAATTAAAAATAATCGTAGCTCCTTTCTAAATATATAAATAACACATCCTACATAGGTATGTTCTGCACAAGGTACCGTAGTGCAAATACCCACCATTTAGCACAAATTACCCAGCCTCGAAAGTGCCTAATCAGCTGTACTTTTTAACTATTTGTCATTATGGGGTTGATTAGTAATGCTAACCCTCTTTCTCGCTGGGAATATGAATTTTTAACATTTAGCATTACAAAATCGTAGATTTATTTTATTTTCTTTGACAAAATTTACATCTAACCTATACCTCGCACTCACTTTTTTTGAAGTTATTGTGATAATAAAAATTAGCGGCCATAATCGCAATAAACAAGGTACCATAAATTAAAAATATTTAATATTATAAATGTGGACAAAACAAAGAAAAGTTGTAATGTTAAATGTGTTTAATTTATGGTATCTTGTTGTTCTTTTAGGACACTATAATGTCTGTATTGATCTTTGAAACATCAGTTCAGTATTCATTAGGCTAGCTTTGAGAAAAAGTGATATAACTCTCGATACTTTGAAACTGTATTGATAAGTAATTTTGGATGGTCCTAACCTCAAAAAATATGTTTCCACAAAAAAGTAGTTTGGAACACGATGTTATATTGCAATCTATATCAAGATACTTTTCTCGACATCGTTGGCTCTGTTATAGGGTGATTCAGAAAGACGTTATTCGGGAGGTTTATAATTGTGAGAAAAAAAGTTCATGTGAATATATTATGCATAATTCTAAATCGTTATAGATATAGAGCTGTTTGAATGTACAAATACAAATTATGAGTGGTACAGGGTTATTCATTATAAACTACCCACCCCTTATCATCGTTATTATTGCCTATAGAAAAAAAGTTTTAAATAAAAGTTGTGTGGTTATGACTGAGTTTTGTTAAAATGCTATCAAAAGTACAGTGATGTGCAGATTTCAGGGGATACGAAAAAAATAATATTTTTTTTTAAATGGGATACCCTGTATATTATTAAATTTTTGGAATGATCTCTTGTTCTTGATTTCAAACATATACCATATGTTACCCCTACCATATACTGTTTTTGAGTTATTAAACGTCGAATATCTTAGTTAAACTAATTACTGTAAATATGGAAAAGTTAACATTATTAAAGTGAAAATGACAACTATTATGTTTGATAAGTGACATTTCTTTAATGAAATAATCAAAATAGTTTACAGTGAGGAAGAAAAAAAAAACAAATATTTATACAAAATAGATAACAAAAATTTATTTAAGAAATTTAAATATAAATAAATGATAACTCATAAAAGATGTTCGATGTGTCCACCATTATCGTCAATGCATAATTGATAACGTCTTCTTATATTCATAATTGTACCGGAAATGGCTTTATTATTTACATTCAGATTGTCTATTTTAAGTCGAATCCTGTCTTTAATGACTTGAATACTATTATTATTATTGACAATGTCTTTTAGAAATCCTCAAAGAAATGAATCCATAGGGGTCAAATCCGGACTGTTAGGTGGTCATTTAATAGGTCCATTATTCCCTATCCATATTGGGAATACATTATTCAAATGATCTCGAACGGGTAGGACACTATGCGAAGTTGCCCCATCCTGCTTCCACATCATATCACCAAGTTCGGCTTCCGGAAAATTCTGCAAAAGAATATTTTCTGCTTCTGGGATAATTATTTCCAGATAGGTAACTCTAGTTAAAGTACAATCATAAAATATGGGCCCAACAATTTTGTTTCTGAAAATTCCACACCAAACGCTAACAGTTATTCTTTCTGATTTTTATATTTGTTTTACCAATTTTTTTCTGTTGTGCTTGTTTTCCCACGACCTTCGATTTTTCCTATTAAAAACTGCCGTAGAAAAGGATGACTCATCAGTCCATACTATTTTATTAAGAAATCGGGATCCTCATCCAACTTTTGAATCATCTGGCGGCAAAAGTCCAGCTTTTTCCTTTTATGAACCTGTGTTAAAACTTGTACGGGTCTGTAGCTATGATTTTTTAACGTACGTTGGATTTTGGAATAACTTTTACCTAATTGATCGACTGCATTATTTATACTACATTCAGAATTTTTTTAAAACAATACAATGTTTCAAAAAAAGTCTATTCGCGAATAAATATGGATGGGCTTACTTACTTACCTTCTGAATAAAGTTAGCACTTCTTCCTGGTTTGCTTGAACTACACGTTTTTTTCTACTAAAAACTGGAGGTATTATTCACCTTACGGTAAATATTTTTGAACGTATTTTCTGATGGTGTTGGACAATTTGGATACGACACCCTACATGCTCTTTTTGCTGCACGTTTATTTTTGTTATTTTGTATATAGCCAGTAAATATTTGGACTTTTTCTTCCTCACTGTAAACCATTTTGATTATTTCATTAAAGAAATGTCACTTATCAAACATAATAGTTATCATTTTCATAGCTCACTTTAATAATATTAACTTTTCCATATTTACAGTAACTAGTTTAATAACTCAAAAAACGGTATATGGTAGGGGCAAGATATGGTATATTTTTGAAATCAGGAACAAAAGGATCATTTCAAAAATTTAATAATATACAGGGTACCCATTTAAAAAATATATTATTTTTTTGTATCCCCTGAAATCTGCACGCTACTGTACTTTTGACAGCATTTCAACAAAGTTAAGTCATAACCACACAAGTTTTATTTAAAACTTTTTTTCTATGGGCCTTAATAACGATGATAAGGGGTGGGTAATTTATAATGAATAACCCTGCACATTTTTTGTTTCTAATGTTGATGTTTCAACACTGGTGAAAGTAGTTTCACCGATCAACAGTATTAATCGAATTAATCTGCTATGTCTAGTGAGAAATTGATAAATGATCTTAACTACAAAACAAGATTTGCAGGTTTAATTAAATGCAGGTCGGAGCTTTTGTCCGCTGAGTAGTAGTTTCCCGTAAATCTTATTCAGTATATAGTTTAGCCCACCAGGGTTAGAAGTCGAAGTTCTTGTACCTGCTTCGCAGGTCGCTATCAGCCACTAAGACATCAGTGATGTCTGACTGGTAGTGGCACTGATCACCATGTGGTGGAGTTTATAATAAAGTAATTTTTGACGCCTCAAA
>JANEYF010004813.1:0-63545 GCA_029963845.1 Rhamnusium bicolor | reverse complement strand
TATAAAATACTTGTTAGCTGCTCGCTATCAGTTGTTTGTTCACATAATTTGTTCTTTTTTTGTTTGCTAGAATAAGTTGCAATAATACGCGGCTAAATTTAAATATATTACTTTTTATTTTTGTTGTCATCAGCGCAAGTACTGGGCAATTGGTAACTTAATTCCCAAATCCACCAATCCCATCATTTCCCTCCAAAACTTTACCTCCCGAATCCGACAGAACAGATAAATTTGAGAGTCTTTTTACCAGAACTCGGGTTGACACCGTCATGCGTGCTACCTGACAACGTGCCGATAAAACCATTAGTTTTGCACAAAACATAATAGATATTACGGATGAACAATAGCACAGTGCCAAGGCACCTTTCTCATTCCGTCGCAGGAAAATATTCGAAACTGACCGAAGTAGCCATAGCAATAACTCATGCTAAACCTGAACCAGCCCTCCACTTCATGGTAAGTTAATTTTGCCCAATACGTTAAATGTCTCGTCAGAAAACAATACTTATAAAAACTTCCTCTGTGAAACTGGTTGATGGACTTCAGTCGATAGCCATTTGGTTTATCCAATAAAATACTTATTATTATTATTATTATTATTATTAAAAAGATGTAAGGAAATAAATTTAAAATTAAATTTTAAAAAATGTAAATCTGGAACTAACGAAATAATATTTCTGGGTCACGAAATTTTACATAACCAGATTATGACAAAATTTAGGCTATAAAAAAATAAAACACTATCGTGAAAAAAAGGATATCGAACGTATTTACGGATAACATTGTATCAAAATATATCCAAGTTATCATACAAGACTGGGCTCTTATGAACACTATTAAAACCTTTAAATTCCTGTCCGCCCGATTACAATCTCTACTTAATAAACTTGGTTGGTTGGCCAGAAAATAAAACAAACTTAAAGAAATTAAAAATATACTTTTTCTTTTCACAATGAAATTTCTTACCATAATGGTATACTACTAACAACGTATGCCAGGTCAAATCAAAAAGAACTCCTAAACCAACACGAGATTCCACAGAAAGCATGGCAAAAAGTTGCCTTAGATCTATTTGAATTTAATAAAAAAACATTATTTAGTCCTAGATTATTTTTCGAAATTTAATAAAATTGTATGATTAGATAGTCTAACGTCAGAAGCTTTAATCTATCAACTAAAAATATTTTTTCATGTTAAGGAATACCCAACATGGTTTTTTCAGACAACGGTCCACAAGTAGTTCACATTTATTTAAATTTTTTGCAAACGAATGGGATTTCGAGCATAAAACCTCAAGTCTTAAACATTCCAGACCAAATGGGTTAGTAGAGAGAACTACAAAAAATTATAAAAAAATGTGAAATTACAAAAAATGATCCATTTATTGCATTGTTAGAAGATTAAATTAAAGGTTCACCAAAAAGTATCTTGCCAGTTACAGATAAACATTTAAAAGCTGTTGAAATACAAACTAAAAATTTTGAAAAAATGTTAAGAGAAAAACAGCAAAAAACAAAAACATTATGAAATATACACAAAAAATAAACCCGGGTAAAATTGTTAGCAAAACAATAGACCAAGATCTTATAACATTCAAATGTTACAATACTAATAGAGAAATAATAAGAAATAGAAAAAAATCGGAATGCTAAATATATGATTCATAAACCAATTCACATAAGATATGATGATTCGTCAGATGATATGTTCGGATGAAAATGATTACATTTTAAATTATAATAGTATTAGAAATAGTATAGACAGTCTCCGATATTAACAATACTACAAGTCCTTCTGGATTAATCAATTATAAAACTAAATTTGGGTGAAATGTTAAACCACCTGGAAGATTAACCCTAGTTTAAGAGTTATTTAGAGTAGTTGGTTAAGAGTTTGTACTAGTAAATTTAGTGGGTATGAAATGCACTTAGTTTAAGAATAACTTTAAAAAGGGGGATGTGATGAGCATAATATAAATTGCATCATGATTGTAAAGTGGTTTCCATCTCTGTCATGTATATCCATCTTTATTAGTTGCTATCATGCGGACAAGTGTAGTCATAACAGTTTCCTAGAAAACGTGTTTTAAAGATAACAGGCATTAAAAGGAGAGCAAATAATGACCAAGGAAAAGGAAATTGGATCAGAGTTCAGGAGGACCGGTAGCTACTACTGCTTCATGGTTGACAAAAGTATAAAATGAATAATGAAATACATACTGCTTGGTACAATATCTTATTCATAATTACTGATGTCTGCCATCGCATTAGCATACATAGTCACAACTAATATTCATTCTGCATTCATGGCTGTTAAATTATTATTTTGAATGCACACTGGATAATGCACATGCCACTATTACTTCTACAGTGTGTGCTGTGATTTATTATACTCGTTTACTTGCTATTAATATTAGAGACAAAGCCTTTTGAACACTCAAAATTCTTAGTATAACATTAACAACTTTATTACACTGAAAGTCAGTTGTTTGATGATCCACTGTTACCCACAAAAATTTATTTCATACATCTATATTCCCCAAAACATTTTTATACACACTTGGTAGATATGTTTTATACAATGTATGGCTACTAGGTAAAAGGAAAATATTTTGCAAAGAAACCTTTATACTCAGCAGTGTCAGCTACATTCTAAGACAGACTACATGCACGGTTTCCTGCCTCGATACTGGTTATACTGGTTGCATATATTACAGGTAAATAAACATACCACATGATTTTTATGTGGTGCTTTTATTTACAATTGTTTTATAACTACCGGCTCTAAAGAATGGAAAATACTTCCAGCACTTAATAATGACATGTATGGATTATGCTTGCGCCACTGTAGTGAAAACCGTCATCAATACTCTACATAAGAAATCTACACGTAATCATTTGATTTCCTTCAACGCCTATTCGATTTGAATCAACTTTCACTGTATATATGAATAATATAGCTCATAATACATTAATATAATATAAAGGGACATACTAAAACATTCTCGTAATAAAAATTACGAAAAAATCAATAAATGGTTTGGATTCACTATTTCTCTCCATACTTATATCAGTTGTTATATATCAAATAATATAATATTAATAAAAAAAATCTTAGTAATTGTAGATACCTGTATTTGTTGTTGCTGGATTTGTTGACCTTGATATGTGACTGCGGACTGATCGATAACAATTTGTTGTTGACCATCCACTACCATTAACTGATCTCCCGAGATTACGACAATCTACCGATTTTATACAATATCATTTAAGGAAAATTAAAGATAACATTACGCCATATTATGTTTATTTTCTATTATATGTCAATGATGTTGGACGTTTAAAATATCCAGTCAAACCAATCTATCAAATTAGACAACTGTTCTAATCATGAATATCTGACTAGACATATTCAAATATGTCTGATTTGTTCTTTTTTTTATAAACAAAAACTAATATTTTTCTATGGATCATGTCGTAAAAAAGTTAAGCATTTAGGATTATAAATAAAATAATAATTTGAGTGAAAAGAAACTGATTATTGAGTTGCAAAGTGTGGTTGGTGAATAGTAGAGCGTGGCAAATCTAACGCTGGTCATAGATGTATGTACTTAGGCAACAAATAATTTTAACAGTGATTTAAACTTTTATGTTGGCAACCTTGCGATGAGGGCATAATAACACCATCTGGAAAGTCTCTAAACAGGTTACAAGTTTTAAGTTAGCTTGTCTTGACATACAACTTCCACCGCAGCCTATTTTAACACATTTTATAAATAAATAAATTTTAGGGTATGGCTAGCAGCAGATGGATATTACCATGAGTATTTTCATCGAAGAAAGGATTTCACTCTATAGTTAAATAATGAATCAAAAAGCAATCTCCGAGGCTCAAAACTATTTAAAAAATCCTGAAGTAAAAAGCAGCCAGCAATATATGTGAATCACAATTATAAGTGGTTATTGGACAGTATACAATTAGAAAATTCTCCATTGTCTTCAGAAGAGTCCTCACATATAATTCATAATGTATAAAATAACTTACAAACTCTAAAAGATGATCCGGGTATGCGAGTGAGTAAGCGGTAAAATGACATGTTACATAAAAATGTGGGATGTAAAATGTTATGTAATATTAATCGATATCTTAATGAGGAACATCCTACAAGTAATTTAGAAAGTTCTAAGTTTGCAAATATTATGTCGATAGATCTCGAAAGACCTTTTTTGCTTTACACACGTGTTTACTCCACAAAGGATAAATTTTTCAGCAAAAAACATAGAAACTGTGTTACTCATTCGAATGTTCGTTGATGTGCAATCACAGCCATTGTCCTCGGTCATTTATATGTAAAAGGTAAGCAATGTTAAGTACCTATTTCATCGGCTGCCATAATTATCGGAAACGTAGGTATCCACATGGGATGCTACTGACAACCGTCTGATTTGCCACGTTCCAGTGATTAGTTAATAGAACGAAGTTAAAGAACTATTTTATTTTTTTGTAATTACATCATTCATTCCTGTTCAATACACTTTTAAGCATTTTTAAATCTAAACCTGTTTAATATTCAGACATGATATGAAACATAAATATCCAGACATATTATTCTTTAGATCTGGCAAGTTCAACCACACAAATCAAGAGCCAAGATATTCTGAGTTCTTGTTTATATTCACATCCCTAATACAAAAGGTTTTGCCGAACCTTATGCTATTATCGTGAAAGTATTTTTAATTTGTACGAGGGCCATAAGACATGATAAATAGGAAAATTAAATGTGTACAACAAAGATAGATCATTCACACAACACACGTAGTTAGGAGAGAAATAATGGCAGTAACTAGTGACATTTAGAATTGCTAGTAATAACACTGCATTTGAGTGAAGAGGCTACAGCTTTACTGTAAAAGAGGAAAACAAATTACCTCACTATGCTTGGAGCATTCAAGGTTGAAAGGTGTTCTCCTGATGTCGTTTTTTTACCACAATTTTAAATTAGACTATTTCTTTTCATTCTATTTTGCTAAATTAACATATTATGTGATATGTGAAAGGTTCTGTCTTACTATACACATTGGATTTTCCTATTTATCATGTCTTACGGTCCACATTCTGTATTACAGAAAACAGAACCGATATATAGTTTTCCATTAATTTCAAAGAATGGTACTCGAATGGGTTAGATCATTCCCACTATATCTATTATAATGTTACCTAAAATAGCAGCGAATTTAAATTTGGTCAATAGTGAAACATAATGCTGCTCTTATTATATGTCTGTAATTAAAAAGATAATAAATAACCCTTGATTCCTGAAAAAAATATTTTATTGGAATTGTGAATTGATATTTAACAATGTATATGAAAACTAGAAATAATATGCAATAACACTAGGTATGGCAAAAGTAGTGCATTTCAAAATATCTATTTAACACTAAAATAATGAAATTAATAATTAATGTATTATGTTACCTACTTATTGGCAACAAAATGACTATATGATTTTTTTATTCAGACCCTTCGCATTTACATGATGAACTATGCCATCCCTATAAGTATTTCTTATAATAGAATAAAACCATCAGAACATTTAGAATGTATGCCCAGATATTTCCATTGAAAAATGAAACATGCTGTGGTAAATATAATAATCAAAAAACTACAATCTTCTGAAATGTTTCTTACCTGTTGTGTTGGATACTGTACTTGTGTTTTATCGGGGTAATCACATATTGCACAGTCTGATCTTCTATGTTATTATAAAACTGTTGTTCTGTAGTTTTATCACCCTGACTCAATACTTCATAGTATTGGGCCATAATTTAAGAAATTAAAATTTATTTTTATTCATTGTCCTACTGCTGATATACACATACATATGAAGTCGACAGTGAACTGGTAATATAAAATAAACTGAATTATCAAAAACGATGAAAAATGGCAATACTAGTAAATCTATGCACCAGCACGATGAACTTTATGAAACTTTCGAAGTTGATCTTTTCTCCATAGGCTGACTGTACTGAGAATTTCAGTACAACTAAAAACAACCAAATTACAATCACTTTTTACCTTTTTTCGATTCGTTCGGGAAAATACACAATTATTTATTATTTTTTAAGGAATTACATATTAAAACTGCTCCTATACTAATATTGTTCACAATTAGAGCCACGATACGAGGTAAAAATGGCGTATGATTAGTTTGCGTCCATACAGCAAAAGCCTCGTACAACAGCGCTCTCTTTTCTGATAACACTATATTACTATCTCTTAAAATGCTTTAAAATGTTATTTAAAATATGAACTTAATAAAAATCCTGCATTTTTCACTGAACAACGGTACATTTTGCAGTTTTCATAACTTTTATTGATAAACTTCGCAACGTTGCCAGATTTCATTGAGATGAATAAAGTGCAGGTGTAGGTAAGGCGGGAATTTTAAATATTTTACATAAACCAATGAAAGTCCATTTAAGTATCACATGGTAAAACTGAGTAATGTGATTGGTGTTTGACTGTTTACGTGTTTCTATAACAACGAGAATGATGAAGCTTCATTAGTCGTTTATTATACCGGTAAAATTAAATATCTAACCTCAAATTACTCAAAAAATTATTTAAAATCATACAAGATATTAATAAACATATTTCGTCGGCGTAATTCGCTAAGTGCCTAACTCTTTTTACACTAATTTTACAGGAGAGTCTAAAAAACTGATTTGCATCTATGTTCGTAAATTTCGTATCTCCAATAATATTTTTTTTAATAAACGCAAAATGCGTATCACATAAAACGAGTAACATTGTATATAATCTAGCTTTTATTTTGCAATTATTAGATTTATATAATATACGCAATATTTAATAAATAAATACTTACTTGATAATACAAGAAGTTTTTTTATTACAAACACACAAAACCAGCGGTATATCACAGCACTCTTCACTAGGTGGGATTGGCTGAAGTTACGAAATTGGGCTGGCGGAGAAACACAGATTGTAGATAAGCAGTTTTCTGTTCTTTTTATTTAGTTATACATGGTTAATATTACCGATATAGGAACTATTCTACTACATGAGATATAGTGTATTACATAACGAACGCGTAAATCGCACTAGTATGCCATTTTCAGCGAGTTGTGTACTAGTTATTTAGGTAACCAGTTATGAAAAGACTAATTTTATTTGACGAATGTAATATTTGCCAAAACGAACCAGCGGAGCGAGCGAGTTTTGTAAATTACATGAGTCAAGTAAAATTACTTTTCATAACGTGTTAAGTACAAAATCTTATCTAATCCCGCTTTAAAATAGGAAAATGATAATAATCAGTTACGTAAAAATTCATTACATCACTCAGTTACGTAATGGGACTGAGTTATGAAAAATGTGACGTTTCGTAACGTCAAAAATGCATTTAAAACTTGACATTTCATAACGGGGTTAGATAAAATATATTTTTACCACGCCAGGACTAAAAAATTTGTTGCTGGTGAGGTACCTTTTATGGAATCGTCACTACTATTGTAATTTATATCCATTTTTTATATTCTCTTGCTTTTTTACACTTTTGCAGACTTCAAATCAATAATCAAATAACAATTAGTTATTTGACAGGAGACAGACATATTAAAAACAAAAAACGCGGCAACGAATCAAGTGTAATTTGCCAGATTCCTCTGCGTTTTGTTTGGTATAATTTACGGTTCATAAACAATATGAACCGTGGTACAGCCTATTTCGGCACGCTCGTCGTCGGCACGCCGCGGCAATTTCCTCGAGAATTTTAATTAAATTTGCTACAATTATTAATAATGTCTTAATTATTTATGTAGTTTGTTATTCTTCAGAGGATTAATGCAAATAATATTTTTTTTGTTACAAAGTAGCGTAATAAAAGATATTTAAATGGTTATTGTTACAAAACAAAATTAAATTTGCCATCTTCTACAATGCTGTGAGTTATTTTCCTATAAACACACACACACGTGTGTTAGGAAAATAACATACGTGTGTTTTAGCATTTATTTTTGCGTCTACTCTTTCCTTAGCGGGTTGTGGAAAAGTAATTTTACGTCAGTGACAGGGTAAGTCATATTTAGGACAAATTGAAGTTACACATTTTGCGATTCAACCACAGACCATGTCTATGAAATCACCTGACGAGGAATATAAAACTGAAACATCTATGACCGCTTACTTTTTAGGATCATTAAGCCCCGGAGCTTAATGCTCCAGCAGAGCTATTCGTAAAAGAACACTGATTTAAGAGTGTTTGGTCGAACCATCCAGTTTTTAATGTCATTCTGCGTAATTCAGGAAATTAAAATAATCCAAACAAAAGATAGAAACTATTAGACGAGAGACTGTCAAGTAGGTATATTATCCATATTTTTATTTGCATTTACCACCTATACATACATTTACTTTTTTCATGAAGCAGCAATGTGTTTACAAAATGATCCTTTACAAATATACCAACAATAAAACAAAATTAAAATAAATAACGAGCTAGCCTTTAAGTAATCCTTACGAACATCTAGCTGATCCTGCTTTCATGCTTTCGCATGAGTTAATATTATTTCTTTTTTTTTCCATTTTGTCGAAACCGTAATTTATTTCTATAAAAACAAACGATTCTAACCTTAAAACATTTATAATGGCCCTTAGCAATTTACTGGGTCTTGAGAGGCAAGGGGGAAGTAGACTGAATGGGCATGAGGCCTTTGAGCACTATGCAAATATAGAATAAGGGCTTTGAGAGCTGTGAACGGCTCCCAACGATAAAAGAAAGAGGTCTGTATTATCTTTATACAAAGACATCCGTCTAATAAATAAGTAATGGACGGAGCCTTCGTCAGAGTGGTTGTCTCGTCTCTGCTTTGGTAACAGTTTAAATGAGCTAAAGAGATTCAACGTAAAAAGAGAGAAAGACATACTGTAATCTCAGATTAATAATACTATTAATCTCAGACTGCAATCATGAAAAGGAAATGAAGGGGCTCGGCTAAAGTCATTTGATTTCAGCCCTGCAAATAGAAAAAATACCTGGCTTATTTACTTTCTCTCTAGGCTTCGTCCATATACCTTCGAACATTACCAACACAGAAGATTACCAATCAGGTGTATGATACAAGATTTTGATATAACCTCAAAGCAATTTTGTTGAAAAAGGCTTTTCGGGTGCAGAAAAAGTTTTAACTTCTGGCTTGTCATTGGTTGAGATCAAAATCAAAATTAATTTCAACCAATGATAATCGAGAGGTTATACCCATTGGTTAATACTTCTTTGCACCCGAAAAGCCCTCTTGTTGACATAACCTTATTCATGTCAATTATCTCCTAAATGGCAGCGCTGTGCAATATTTACATTCTTTCACTATTTCTGTAAATAAAAATACTACTGTGTTTATTATATATTTAATAAGTTATGCCAATATATAAAAATTACTAAATGCTGCAGTAGTATTAAAAATTGATTGGGAACTGAATATTTTCCATAATTACCAATCAATAAAATTATATAAAACACATTTTTAAACTTAATTAGAAAAACATTTATTATATAGTGCTACATATCAGATAAACTATAAGCAAATATATTTCTTTAACATAAACAAAATTGTTCCTGATACTTTTTAAAAAGTTTTGTGTTTTGGGAATAAAAACTAGGTATATCACATATCTTCTCTTATATCCATTACGCTGTCACAATCAAATTTACTCTGTTTTACGCAATCTTGCTAATCTTTGACTTAGTTCATCTTGTTCGTGGGACATTTGTGTTGAGGTACCAATAGCACTGCCTTGAGGTCCCTCTGGGGAGTTCCATGTTTAACTCCAATCTAGACAGAAAAAAATATATACACAATCACTATCATAATGTATGTGGTATTTCAAATTGAATAATTCAAAAACCTCACCTGTAGATGTATATATATGGTAAATTGAGATAATACTGAAGGTCATATTTAAACTATCAACTTAATAGAACAACCTCTTAAGCTAACCTTATACTATAACTGTTATTAATTGAGTGACAAAATAATTTTATTAATTTAATATATATAACAGATATCATTTCCAATACATACATTTTGAGAATAAAAATACATATGTACATACCCTGCTTCATCTGCAACTTGCTGCATAAGAGAATCAACATCATTCTGTGGTACAAGAGTGGTCGTAGTCTGTCCCATAGTGTTTTCAAGAACATCTGTTTGTACACCAAGATCCTCAAACTGTTGTTCAAATTTATCCATTACATTTGAAATTTTTCTAAATTCATACTCTTCATAGCAGCATCCATTGCTTTAACTACACCTGCCATGGAGTTTGTAACTTTTCTCGTTGTCACAGCAGACTGGACTTTACTAGCAACTGCATCTACTCTTGCAGACATTCTAAGATAATTTAAAGATTGGTTTTTCTGTCGTATTGCATTTTCTGCATGGATACGAGCTACTTCCATATTTCCTTTTTGAATAGCCTGCTTTGTTTTAGCTTTTTCTTGTTTTTCCTCTTTCTCACATCGTTTTGAATTCCTCTCTAATTCTTTTACGGCAAATTTAAGGTTGAAAAGATGTTCTGATAATTATTAAGGAAAGGTAATATTTTTATAAAAATTATATACCTATTCACATATTATGTGAGTCATAATTCATAATAAACAATTCATCAATCATCACCTAGAAATGTATTTTAAAAAAAGGATACTTTCCATGGCTGTTGACGACATTTCGTTTCCCATCACTTTTAATTTCAATTTTAAACGTATCGAAGTGAAGACTCAATTTACTAACTTTCAAACTTTACTAGTATTGTACTGCATACCATAAGTACAATAACAGACAATAATAAACTACTTTACATTAAAATTGACGTATTTTCAGAAATGAGTCATGCCAGTGTAGCAAACTATGCAAAACATTAGTGCAAGCATAGGCATTTCGCTCAGATATTATTTAAATTTGTTGATTCTATTTGTAACACTGCAAATGTCTTTATGAACTACTCATCGGATGTGAACCAAAATGTTGAAAACCCTGTCCTGTAGTTCAAAAACAGTGATTTATTCTAATAAGAAATTTTAAAATGGCTGCCGTCGTACGCGTGAAACGTCGTTTGGAAGAAGAACCCTTAGAAGCTATTATTTTAAATTGCAAAAGGAGGAAAATTAATGATGATAATAAGGACAAAGAACCAACTGATACAGACTTATCTGCCACATTACTTAAATTTGCGGGGACTATTAAAGAAGTAAGTAGAATTCAATGTAGTAAATTTTATTTTTGTGGTTTTTGTATTTAAGGATGAAAATGTTCTTACTCATTTAAAAAAGCAACATATTCCGGAAATACATGAGCTTAAAGAACACTTTAAGAGACATACAGTTAATATCAGTGACAAGTTAAGAACACAGAAACAAGAAATTTCTAAAAGTAATCGTTATAAAATAGTAAATTGTTTTCGTTCTCAAAACTTGGATGAAAATTCATTAAAAGATAATGCAGAATCAGGGACATCCAAGTCTGAATATACAATATTAGATGTAGAAACAGATTTAATTCCCCTTTCTAAGACTGATAATCAAAATGAGGAAATCTGCGATGCTAAATATGTTTATGATTTATATTATACTAATTCAGATGATTTTGGCGACACTGAAATTGAGGATTATGTAAGGTAAGGTGAATAAAATATGTTTGGTAAAATTTTAAAATCAACCAGTGCCGAATTTCTTTGGCAAATTTAGGATAAGGTCCACATCACATGTATCAGTTAAATCGTATCAGGAGCATGTTTTAAAAAACCAACAGTATGTTACTACGTAAAGCAGGATCTCTTAGATATGATCTAGATCAGAAACTGTTATATAGTGGGTAAAGTCTGTTGTTTGAAAGAAACAGAATCGGTTCACTTAGATTGAGCTGAATTGATTTCCAGATGCCAAATAAACACGGCTGAATTTTGTCACCCTTCACTATTATCTGTTATGCTGAACACATCTAGTTATTTTGACCTAAAAACTTCTTAAGAATAGAATTTTCTTCAAATTATAATAGGTACCTTTAAAAATAATTGATGACGTAAACATAACCATATGTTTACAAATAATAGTTGCTTTTAATATACACCAGCCTTAAACAATAATTATTAACTAGTATACTTAGTAACTGCTTTTATATTACTAATAAATAAAATTTAATAAAGTTGATGATAAATGCACTACACAAGTAAAATTAACAAATAACAAAATCTGACGCTGACATAATATATTGTCGCTGGGGTGTTTACTATAATAAAATCATATGATTTTGATTTGGGGAACTTCAATGTTGCCAAAGTCTTTCCTGACGTATTGACTTTTCGGTTTCATTTGTCAACAAGGTATGTTTTTAACCAATAAGAATCAAGCAATTTTATGAAATTTGCTCCAGAAGCAGGTGGAACCGGTTTCAAACTATCTTCGAAATGCGCAAAACAAAATTGGCGTTCCAGCAGACAATTATCGGGGATTCTATCTATTAGTTCAATGTTATGGCAAATCGACTGATTAGTTTCTAACCAATTTCAAACGGTTTGAAAAATCCGTGGATTCTCCGTCAATTTTAACCTGGTCATGTGCAGTTCAAATATAAAAATTATAAACCAGAATCCCTGTTAAGCATATTTCTGAATATAACAACATTATGGGTGTGGTAGCTTTCTTTAGTTTGCAAAATGTTCTGTAGTTTGCATCTTAGCTTTCAGTTGTTATTTTATCTTATTCTCTATAGTTGTTCGGTGGTTTGTATACAGAAAATGTGTGATATCGGAGAATCAAGCAGTTCTAGTTATGAGTCAGTTGCTTCATCTGATGATGAAGAATATTTGAATATGCTGGAGGAAAGAGTAACACCAAAAAATGACCATTATTTAGAACACATTGATGATGGTGAATTTATTCAACATTTTCGAGTCAGTAGACAAGTGGCAAATAAAATAGGTGACAGTTTTAAAAACAGTGATTATTTTAAATACCAGTCTGGCAGCAATGACAAAATTAGTGCCATAGGTCAAGTATTAATTTTGCTGTGGTTTGCTGGACATCAAAAGTCCGCCTTTCGTGATGTTGAAGACCGATTTAACCTCTTGATTAGTTCTATGTATAGAATTGTTCGAAGGTTGATATATTTTCTCAGTAATATGGCTCCAGAAATAGCTAAATGGCCAAATGCTAAAGAGAGACAGGACATTGAGAGAAATTTTCGTGAAAAGCAATTTCCAGATGTCATAGGAGCAATTGATGAATCACATGTTAAAGTAGATAACCCACAAAATGACCCGGACTCATACTTAAACCGTAAACATTTCTTTTCTATTCAGGTAAATATTTTAGTTAAATCCTTCATTTATTTTCTTTATGTGATATTTGAAATTAATTTATATTTTCCTAAAATAATCTTAATAAATTATAATAATAAATATTTTTCTTTTATAGCTACAGGTGGTGTGTAATAAAAAGAAAATAAAGGAAATTTTTGTGGGGTATCCGGGATCAGTGCACAATAGTAGAGTTTTTCGTATATCACCCCTTTCAGATACTTTGGCAGAAAAATGTAGGGATTATTATATCCTGGGAGATAGTGGCTGTCCGTGCTTGAGACATCTTTTAACACCTTATTAAGATCGAGGTCAACTAACAAGAGTGCAAAGAAATTACAATTATAAATTATCATCTGTTCGTTATAAAATTGGACATTATTTTGGTTTATTAAAACAGAAGTTCTGTCAATTGTACAATGTAAAATTAAGAAAAATTGGTGACATTGTGAATTTTATTAGAGCATGCTGCATTTTGCACAATCTTGCCATTGATGATGATTTTACTTATGAGGAAGTAAACTTAGCCAATGCAATTCCTGTAGTACCATACAATGAGGAAGAAGTAAAAAGAGATGATTTGGATGGAATAAGATATAGGAAATTTGTACCAAACGTTTTGTGATTTTTTTTTTATTTTTAATATTAAGTACATTATATGTAAGGTAACAAAAAAATAAACGAAATCTATTCAAAATTCTTATCTAAACAAAAATAGTTTAATCAAATTTCTAAACTCTGACAGTATAGATATTGCAATACTAAGTGGAACCTGGTTCAAACCTTCTCATAATTACGATTTCCGAGGATATAATATTGGCAGAAAAGACAGAGGATGGAAAGGCAGGTACTGCAATTTTGGTTAATAAAACAATAAAATATAACATATTAAACATCGATAACAATTTCAACACTAACGTATTAGTCTGTGGCATTCAAATCTTCTACAATGGAAGGTCAATAAATATTTTCTCTATTTATAAACCTCCTAATGTTCAATCTAGTTACATGGATTGGATTAAAATTTAAAAAAATGGGAACGGCCCTTCGATTATAGCAGGTGACTTCAATGCACATAATTATGTGTGGGGTTCAACTAAATATGACGTAACAGGGAAACAAGTTTTAAATGCAATAGAGGATTTGGAACTAGTGATTATAAGTGATGGTTCCCCATCTAGACTAGTATCACCCAACATACATAAATTTGTAGTAGACATTTCACTGTGTACACCAGATATCGCCTCTAATATTAGTTGGCAAATAACATCTGATACACTCGGTTCAGATCACTTCCCGATATTAATGGATCTTAAATTATATTCTACAAACGACACAATTTACCTAAAAACCAAATGGAACATTAAAAAAGCTAACTGGCAGCTTTTCGAGTACTCGTCTCACGTTAGTTTCAGTAGCTTCCCCAACCTTCAAAATACTGAAGAGAAGTATAGTTTCTTTCTAGAAAAAATCAATGAGATCACCGAAATCTCTATTCCAGTAAATAAACCTTTTAGAATACAAAATCGAGCTCCCGCCCCGTGGTGGGACAGCGAATGTGAAGCCGCCTTGAACAAAAGGAAAATAACATTAAACAATTATAAACAATCCAGTGCGGTTGAAAACTATATTACTTATCAATTGGTAATTGCACAAACAAAATTACTGTTTAAAAAGAAAAAGAAACAAAACTGGATCAGCTGGTGCTCTAAACTAAACAAAGATACATCAGTTACAGATCTTTGGAAGCAAGCAAAAATTATACAAATAATTCCCATAGAAAACAAAAAATGTGAAAACTATGATTGGGTAGAGAAGTTCTTTGTTGGAATCTCTTTCTCTCTTCCGTGATCAACAATTTCTCAGCTCCCTGCGCCACTGTTCCATTACAAGAAAATTGCCTTATTTGTTCTTTCACTCTAACTGAACTAGACTGGGCTATGAAATCGGTATCTAACACTGCTCCTGGTTATAACGAAATAAAATATCCAATGATTAATAACTTTTCTGTTAGAAATTTTTAACGATATTTGGATAAATGAATCAAACGTTGAATCTTGGAACAAAATCGTTATAATCCCGATCCTCAAACCGGGAAAGGGCCCAAATAAATCTGAATCATACCATCCTATATCCTTACTTTCATGTATACTTAAGACATTAGAACGTATGATCAAGAATAATAATAATACTATGTTTATTTCCATAAGACCATAACAGTATCGGAATTGTCAAATACTAAATTGTAAATTATAAAATGTAGAATATATATACCTACACATATATATATACACACATACACAAACACATGTACACATATATAATGGTAGATTACTAAACATTTAACATAAAGACAAACGAACATAATTAACAATTATGACACAATTATTTTTATTATCACAAAATTAATTAAATTAGATTAATAACATTAATTAGAGAGGTAGTATTCCTCATAAGAGTAAAAGCACTGCTCCACTAAATATTTTCTTACAAGCTTCTTAAATGTTACAAAATTGTTTGCATTTCTTATAACTTGTGGGAGGTGATTATACATTTTTATTGAAGATATAAAGGGACCTTTCTTTATTTGCTCTAATCTATGGCTGATCTAGTGCTGTACTTATTTATATCACCACATTTTAAAAGATTATTAATATTCTTCCTGACAATACATACTGATTGCAAAATGTATATGCAGTAAATAGTGAGTATGCCATGCTGTCTAAGATAATCCCTACAGGATGTATTGTAGGTAAGTTTAAACATACTTCTCAATACTCTTTTCTGCAAAATGAACACCTTTTTTATTCCGGAACTATTTCCCCAGCACAATATGCAATATTGCAGAACCAAATAGATATTGCCGTAATAAAAAGCTTTCAGAGTTAACAGAGTCTCTCATTTGGAGGAGAGCAAAGTTTTGACTAGCCAGTTTGTTTGTTAGATTCTCTATATGAATCTCCCATAACATAGTCTTATCCATCTGTACACCTAAGAATTTCACAAAATCATTCTGATGAAGATTATGATTACCCCTAACCAAGAGATTAAAATCCAGCTTTGTACCAATTGGAGAGAACATTAGAAATACAGTACAATAGACTCGAATGGTGGTTTAGAACTGTGCACCCACTTCCACGTAATCAATTTGGATTTAAGCGAGGCTTCGGAACAAATTTCAAAAGTTATTACTGACATCCAAAGTAGCTTCTCAAAAGATCATTGCTTGGGAAAGGAACTGTTTTTCTAGATATCAAAGGCGCCTATGAGTCTGTAGATCTAGAAAATCTAAAAACCACATTATGTAAATCTGAAATCCCTCATACAATTTCTCAAACGATCACAAATCTTTTCTATAATAGACCTCTTTACATATGGCTTCACAATAATGAGAAACTAGGTCCTCAGTATGTCAACACTGGCATTCCACAAGGTTCGGTATTAAGTCCTCTTCTGTTTAATATTTATACAGCAGACATACATTGTCCTAATCAAGAAATAAAAATTACACAATACACAGATGACTTTGCTTTTAAATTTGAGCATAGACAATTAGAAATATGCAAAAACAACTTGACCGAAGCAATGATACAATACGAAACTTGGCCTATAAACAAAGGTTTTAACATCTCAGAGGAAAAGTCAACTGTCATTTTTTTCTAGACAAGTCTGAAAATAACGTGAGGGAGATTTAATTTACCAGTAAAAAATGAAGTTAAGTGTCTTGGCATGATGCTAGATAAAGCAATGACCTGGAAACCATTCATTGATAATATTGTTAATAAATGCTATAAGAGTTCTAAACTTCCTTCGTATGACAACAAAAATTATCAGAAATCATCTTTTATTTTATAAATTCTATATTAGATCTATTCTGGACTATGGCTGTATTTTTTATAGAAGTTCCAGCAATTGTACACTTAAGAAGCTGGACAAAACAAAGCCCTCCGTATTTGCTTAGGTGCAATGAAATCCACACTAGTGGAAGCATTACGAGTAGAAGCGCTGGAACCACCACTTCAAATTAGAGGAGATTTTCTAGCAGAAAAATTTATTCTGAAAAGCAAAGTAAAAAATTCAAACTTACTTGAAGACGTAAATATTCTCAACACATTCGACCTTACCAACAAATTTTGGTGTAAGAAGAATTCCCCTCCCCCTGTATACAGCTTTTCGTGAAATATATATGTACTTTAATATAATCGAAGCACCATTCCCACCTTGCCCATCACACAATTTTTTTGACCTACACAATAACGTTTCAGTCATTATACCAAAATATAATTCGAACCCAACTGTACCTGTCGGTACTGGTTGTGCCTATTTAGTTCCCAAGCATAATAAGGAGTCCAAATTTAAATTGAACCTTGAAACCTCAATATTTTCTGCTGAAGCACTCAACTTTGATAAATAGTTATCCTCTATTATATACATTACTTAACCCTCGCATTATTAATATAAAAAAATTGTCAAATAATATACGGGATGGAGGACACATCACATTTATGTGGGTTAAAGCTCATTGGCCTATTTTTTAACGAAAAAGTCGACAAACTCGCGAAACAAGGTGTGATTTCAGGAATGAACCTAGCAAATGCAATCAATGTTGATGAGGTCGGAAAAATATGTAAAGATAAGATAACACAAAAATGGTCTAATATATGGCGTAAATATTGTTTTACAAACCCAACAAGGTACACTGATCCATCCTTAATACCTGCCAAACACTGGCATGATAACCAATCCATTCCTCGTAGAATATAGTAGCATTATTAGCAGAATAAAATTTGGTCACATTTGTCATGCAACTCGCCTAGCGAGATTTGGCATTATACAGTAGAACCTCTCTGTCAAACTTGTAATATCGAGGAATACCTTGGGATTTTATTGAAGCTAAAAATCGAAACTCCTTTTAGTCTTTTAACTTTATTATGCTTAAATAATTTCGCCGTCATAAATCTACTTTTGCATTTTATAAACAGTAGCAATATCAGAGTTTGTTGTTCCTCTGTTTATGCTTAATTGTCTATTTTACCTTCTACCCGAGGCCCTCCTGTGTTGTGTAATTTGCAAGTGGCCTTGACTGGCCCCTAGGCACAAAGTGAGTATCCCTGTTCATCCCAATCGTCTTCTAAACATTTTTTTTTTAGTGTTACAATTAGGTTCAGTTTAGTATCAATTTTTTAAATTAAATAACTTGTGCGTTTGGCTAAATGGACTACATCCTCAATGCCAAAAAAAAAATCTAATCACATACAAATAAAGTATATAATCAGGTACATAAAAAAAATGACCTAAATAATAATCAGTACAAAATAAAAACATTCGTAAACCAACAAAGAAATAAAATTTGGGTACAAACAATGTACATCAATTGGGTATATATGTATATAAAAATATAACTGAAACTGCATATACTACCAAAATAAAAATATATCAAGGTATTTAAGTATGTCATATTATAAACATAACCTAACAAAATGTTATTTTCGTTCACATGGTAATTATTTATTTTTAATCTTGTAAGTATACAGGGGAATTTACTGATTTCCAATTTTATCAGTCACACAGTTACGAATGATTTTTTATTTATTTATTTTTTATAACAAAAGTTGTAGCATTATTATTTGATTTCAAATATGGAATAAACAGAGGTTTTGCACTTAATATAAAATACTTTTAAATTGCAACAAAAACACATGCAAGGTGTAAAAGTTATAACTAACATTTTCACTTGGCTTTCAATTTGTTTTTATTTCATATTTAAAATTTACATACCGAGAAAAGTACTTTTGTTATGAATAATTCTTTGAACTGTGAAAATAACAAATAAAAATACGATGGAGGATCTTGCAGTGATTCAACCTATATATACAAAATGAAAAATATTAAGTTGACTTGGTGTAGGCACATTTTTCTCCAAATACACTTCCAACAATTTGTTTCTCTCTATTATTAAATCATTTCTTCTTTTTCTTTCCTGTAATTTCTCATTTTCAATATCAATTTTCTCTCTCTAACTTTAATCGTTCTTCTTGATATTTTAAGCGATCTTTTCTAATATTTTCCAGAATATCAATTCTACAATATTTCCTCTTTACGGATTTGTTTGGACATATGTTTGGAGGTAACTGTGGCTTCTCCATTATTTCTGTTGATTCATTACAAACTGGGTCGATTTTATCGGGTGAGGTGTCTTCACCTGTTAAGTTTATTTCCTGATTATCTTCTGTTATTAAAACTTCTACAGAAGATTGTGAACAGTTTTTAGGCACCTCATATCCGAAGAAATAAAAGTTTCAGGGTGTATATTCTTTTTTTTTCCTAAATATTTTATTCATTTCGTATGTGTATTCAAAACATTTGTGTGCTCTACCAGTTTTATTATTATTATCCATAACTTTTTGTAGTTATGTATTATTTTTTAGAAAATTATGTATTATTTTTTAGAAATTCTGATGTATAAATAATGCAGTCGATCAATTAGGTAAAAGTTGTTCCAAAATCCAAGGTATGTTAATAAATAACAGCTACAGACCATATAAAATATTACCCATACAAGTTTTAACACAGGCTTATAAAAGGAAAAGGATGGATGTTTGCCACCAGATGATTCAAAATTTGGATGAAGATCCCGATTTTTTTACTAAAATATTATGGACTGATGGATCATCCTTTTCTACGGCAGGAGTTTTTAATAGGAAAAATCGAAGGTCGTGGGAAAACAAGCACAACAGAACAAGATTGGTAAAACAAATAAAAAAAATCAGGAAGAAAAACTGTTAGCGTTTGGTGTGGAATTTTCAGAAACAAAATTGTTGGGCCTATATTTTATGATTATACTTTAACTGGAGTTACCTATCTGAAAATAGTTATCCCAGAAGCAGAAAATATTCTTTTGCAGAATTTTCCGGAGGTCGAACTTGATGATATGATTTGGATGCAGGATGGGGCAACTCCCCATAGTTTCCTACCCGTTCGAGATCAGTTGAATAATGTATTCTCAATATGGATAGGGAATAATGGATCTATTAAATGGCCACATAACAGTCCTGATTTGACCCCTATGGATTCATTTTTTGGTGATTTCTAAAAGACATTGTCATTAATAATAATAATAATAGTATTCAAGTCATTAAAGACAGGTTTCGACTTGAAATAAACAATCTGAATGTAAATAATGAAGCCATTTCCGGTGCAACTATAAATATAAGAAAACGTTATCAATTATGCATTGACAATGATGGTGGACACATCGAACATCTTTTATGAGATCATTTATTTATATTTAAATTTCCTAAATAAGTCTTTCTTATCTATTTTGTATAAATATTTGGTTTTTTTCTTCCTCACTGTAAATCATTTTGATTATTTTGAGAAGTATCACTTATCAAACATAGTTCTCATTTTCACAGCTCACTTTAATAATGTTAACTTTTCCATATTTACAGTAACTAGTTTAACTAAGATATTCGATGTTTAATAACTCAAAAACGGTATACGGTAGGGGTAACGTATGGTATATTTTTGAAATCAGGAACAAAGGATCATTCCAAAAATTTAATAATATACAGGGTATCCCATTTAAAAAAATATATTATTTTTTTGTATCCCCTGAAATCTGCACGGTACTGTATTTTTGACAGCATTTTAACAAAATTCAGTCATAACCACACAACTTTTATTTAAAACTTTTTTTCTACAGGCAATAATAAAGATGATAAGGGGTGGGTAATTTATAATGAATAACCCTATACAATGAGTAGGATGGTGAGAAAAGTATAAAGTATTTCCCTTAAAAACTTTGACTTTAATCTTCACAAAAAAAGTTTTTGTAATAAAAATAATTATTTTAGATATGTGTTCAGAAACCAAATAATTAGTTAATCTGGTTAAATAGCAAAATAATGCATTTTAAATTTTAATAACAACTTATAAATAATTAATGATTTATTAATTTATTGCTGCATATTAGTATATAGTTTTTTTTTTCTAGCATTTATCCTTTGAGCGATCCTCTGTTGTTTGGGTCTACCAGAGATAATGGATTAAATGAACGTGATAGTGAAGACGACAGTGAAGATTCTAATGCTGAAAATAACTGGCGTAATGACTATCCTGATGAATCTGACATGGAATCAATAAATGAAGATGACATGATAGAAGCCGTAAAAAAATTAAACATAACTGAAGATCTTCTTTCTAGTGATGATGGTGAAGAAGGATTTGTGTATAGTATTGATAGTGAAGCAGCAGGGTTTGAGGAAGATATTGATGAATCAGATGTTTTTCGGTATGGTGAACGATATGCTAGGTTTAAGGCAAAGAATAAGAAGGCTATGGAGAGTACTGGTCTTGATCATGATTTTTACTATGGAGATATTGATGAAAATGAATATTACTACTAGTCGTTTCAATGTTTTTTTTTTTTGAAGTTTTAACTAGATATGTTCTATTACATTTTTGTAATTAAATACACTGAAAACAATAGATATGTTATTTATTTCAACCTGTGGAGATTAACAACCTGGATCAAAATCATCTTTAAATATTTAGTATAATTTATGAATGTTTACGCAATCTTGATATAATGGTTAGCATGGTAATAGTAGTAGTAATACTGATGTCATCTAGGTTAACTCAAATTTCTATTTTATTCTAAAAGCACACAAATATCAGTGGCGGCTGGTGAAATTTAGCAGGGTTGGGAAAAAAAATGTTTAAAAAAAAACAAAAAAACAGTTTTTTTAATTTAAAACAGTTTTTATTGTTTTAAAACAGTTTTTTTCTTGAAAAAAAAACAGTGTTTTAAAAAAACAAATAAAACGTTTTAAACATTGTTTTAAAACTGACTGGTAAAAATTCAGCAGTAAGAATTATTATTGTTATTGCGGCCCTTTACTGTACTGTGGATGTTAATATCCTTCAACGTCATCATAATTCATAATATGCGATGTGATAAATTTTACCTAAGTAGGTAATAAATAAAATACTGGTTATTTGTCAGCATTTGCGAGCCGAGCGGCGGCTGTCGGCGTCCGTCAAAAGAACTTTTTGTAAGAATACAAACACCGCCCTTAGGATAAGCGGCGCACGTAGACCTTTGTTCTTTTTTAAGCAAGTGGCTGAAGTGCGCACATGTAGAAAACTTCGTAAATTTGCGTTATAAATATATCAGTGAATAATCAGCCTTCATCCAGCACGGTTTACTTTTTGACTGTTATTTGTATTCAAAATTTGGGATTATGAGTAGTCAGGGGCGAAAAAAAGATCCTATTTGGATAAATTACATTCAAATAAAAGTGATTACTGATCGCGATCGCACAGATTCGGCGGGCCGGCCTAAAGCTGTAGCTAAGGCCTATATTAGTAGCAAGGATGAAAAAAACACCATGAAAAGTGCGTGTGTGCAGATAATTCGCTGCAAGAAAACAACGATCAGGAGCAGATGGAAATAACTATAACTAATTCCGAAAGTTCCGATTCCAATGGAGAGGATGACACCATGCAGGAATTGCCTAATCGTGGAGGTGCAAGTAAGTAAAATGTATAAAAACACGAAAGTAGAATAGCTATCAAATTGTTTTAATTAGGTACATCACAAAGTGGTAGTGTCACACATCCGAGCACACATTCTCATCCTAAAACTAAATCAACTAAATCTAAATCGTCTTCACTAAAATCGAATGTTGAAAAGAAACGTGAGGGAAATTCAGGAAATACTCATCGCAGCCTTGATAGCTTTCTTGTAAGAACAACCCCTCAGGAAGTCAAAAAAATTGATCTTCAAGTAGCGACGTACTTTTTTGCCACAAACACGCCATTTAATCACGTTGAACACTCGCAATTCAAAAAACTCTGCATACAACTGCGTCCAGGCTATACTCCACCCACGAGAAAAAGGTTAAGTACGCAACTTCTTGAAGAAGTATTTGAACTTACTTTATCGGAAGCCAAAGCGGAATTGAACGGGAAAGACGTATGCATGTCTTTAGACGGCTGGTCAAATGTGCACAGGGAGCCAGTCGTTTGCACGGTAGTAACAAATGTGCAAAGTGGTAAAGTTTATCTAATCGACACCATAAATACAGAAGATAACAGCCATGACTTCGAATATCTAAAAAAACTGTCGATTGAGTCAATTATAAATGTAAGGATTTCAAATGCAACGTGAGAAGTTTTGTGACTGATAACGCAACAAATATGGAAAAAAATGCGAAGAAGCCTGGCAGAGTCAGACGAATTACTTAATGATATTCTTACATACGGATGTTCCTCACATATCTTCAATTTACTTGCCCACGAAATATCTGGGATTGCAGACCACATCAAAAAAATTGTCAAATATTTCAGAAATACACATATTCCAGCCGCGAAATATAGGCAAGCTGGTGGTACAATGTTGGTACTTCCATCAGATGTGCGCTGGAATACTTTGGCAGATTGTCTGGAGTCCTACTTATCAAATTGGCACATTTTAAGCAAAATATGCACTGAAAATAGATTGACGTTTGATAAGGCAATCATCGCAAAAGATGAAGACCTTAATATCAAAATGAATGCTCAAGACTATTTAGCAAAATTAAAAGTTATTGCAGTAGCTCTAGACAAATAATGTCAAAGTAATACTTGTACCATTTCCGATGCAACTGTATCTGGAAAGATGTGCTTAAATATTTTGAGAACGAAGCAACACCTGCGGGTTCAAGCAGTCAAAAAGAACTGAATTCTGTTAAAGCTCGCTACAATATGGCAATGACGGACTCTCCTTTTTTTAGCCTACTATTAGACCCCGAATATAGAGGTACAAAATTGAGCGATGAAGAGGTCCATAAAGCTCTGCAATTTGTTTCTGACTATCACCCGCAAGTTATGCCAGAAATTTTATCTTTTCGGGCAAAAGCCCCACCGTTCAAAGAATTTCTATTTGATGAGAACACTGTGAAAAATATCAGTTCCTGAACATGGTGGCAATCACAGAAGCAATTTATATCAGCAGAATTATCAAGTTTGACAAATCAGCTGTTTTCTACTGTGGCTTCATCAGCAAGAGTAGAAAGATTATTTTCTACGTTTGGAATAGTTCATTCCAAATTAAGGAACAGATTGGGATCTGAAAAAAGTTCTAAACTGGTGGCAGTATTTCAGGACTTTAATAGAAATGAATAATAGAAAATTTATGTTACCTACCTACTTTTACTTTTAGTTTTTTTTATGTCTTATATAAACTTTATATCGTTTTTCGTTGAGAAATATAAATTATAAGTAAAAATTCTCTGCTGGGTTTACTTATTAAAATATTTTTTTTGTTTTAAAATTGCATTAAAAAAAACAGTGCTTTAAACAAATGTTTTAAAACAGTGTTTTAAAACGCATGTGTTTTTTTTTTAATATTTTAAACATGTTTTAAAACACTGTTTTAAAACGTTTGTTTTAAAACAACCCAATCCTGAAATTTAGGCTATATCATATCATAATATTGGAGCATGGGACCCAAGCGATACTTTAAGGCGTAACTATCAAGACTAAAATGAAGTTTTGCAAAAAAAAAATGCGATTGAAATTTGCGAAAAAAATTGGAAAAATTGTGGGGCTCCAAAGTTATTTTTTAAACAATTTGTAAAATATTTGCGAAACATTTTTTTTCTTCAGAATCAGGTGGTAAATATAATGACATTTCAAATTTCATAAAAAGATATTGATTTTTTACAAAGTCGCACCTTTTTGAAATTTGCACAATGAAAAATGAATCTAAAATAAAATTTCCAAACGGTGCAACTTTATAGAAAACAAATATTTTTTGATGAAATTTGAAATCTGTCGTTATATTTTCCACCTGATTCTGAAAAAAAAAATTTTTCGCAAATATTTTACAAATCGTTTAAAAAATAACCTTGGAGGCTCACAATTTTTCCAACTTTTTTTCGCAATTTTTTTTCTTCAAATCTTCATGTAATCTTGATAGTTATGACTTAAAGTATTGCTTGGGTCCTATGCTAATATTAAGATATGACAGCCTAAATTTCACCAGCTGCCACTGACAAATATGGAAAAAAATGTGGAAGGTAGATTAGATAATTTCTAGGGCAGATCCGGGCGCTCCCAGGAGGCATTTGATACAAATATTGAAAAATACCTAATAATAATAATAATACTTTATTGTCGTATGATCTATAAAAGATATTAACGTCATTTTGACAAGTAAATTAAGGTACAATAATTAAAATACATAAGAAAAATAAAATCACACTGACTAAACAAGAATACATTTAGAATAATTATATAAAACAATTATTTAAAACGGAGAGTTGTATATCCTAATAAAAAATAACAACGTAATTATTTACTATTAAAATATGTGAAGATTACGTGTAATATTCTTGAAGAGAGTAAAAACAGTTGTCCAGTTGTCTAGAAGGTAGTGCTTTATGTCTTTTTTAAATTTGGCTATAGAATTAATATCCTTAAAGGAGGTAGGTAAGTGATTGTAAATACCATTACAAAAACAATAGGGACTTTTCCTATATAATGACATTAAAATCTGAAATATAAATATTAGTATTGGATCTAGTGTTATGAGCGTTCACTGAGTTATTTTGTGAAAATTTTCCTTGATTCAATTTAACAAAAATAAGTGCTCGGTAAATAATTATACAGGGAAGTGGTAGAATATGATGCATTTTAAAAATAGGTCTACATGATTCTAGTGGATTAGCAGAAAACATTTTGCATATTATTCTTTTTTGGATAACAAAAATATGATTAATTTCAGTTGTTTGGCCCCAGTAAATTACCATATAGTTTAACTGAGAATATGCCAAGGCATAATAGACATTTAGAAGATTTTTAGTATAAGATATTTTTTTAAATTGACTTGCGAAATATGCAGAATTTAACTTTTTTTGTCACAATACCAACATGTGCGTCCCAGGTTAATTGATGACCAACGTAGAGACCTAAAAGCTTACAGTTATATAATCTTTCTAGCACAGAGTCATTTAGTTGTAGATTGAATTCAGAAACTAGATCTTTTTGAGAAAATAATGTAGTGCGTTTTAGATCGATTAAGAACAAGCTTGTTTTTACTACACCAAGTATAGAATTCAGAGAGCACCATCTGTGCATTGCAGTAAAGGTCAAATTCTGACTGGAAGGATATGCCAATGGTGGTATCCTATAAAACTAATTGCATATTGACATTATTTTGTAAGTACTTTTCCACATCGTTGATGAATAATATAAATAGAAGGGGAGATAGAACACTGCCTTGAGGGACACCATATTTCAACTCTCCCACTTTCGAAAGTTCTCGCCCAATTTTAACTTACGCCTGATCAGAAAAGAAAGTATCCAGTCATTCATGCAACCTCTGATGCCCATGTTATGCAATTTTTGCACTAGGTATTCGGCATCTACACAATCGAAAGCACGAGAGAGATCGAAAAACAAAACTAATGTGCAGTTGTGTCCATCTAATGATTTATAGATGAATTCGATAAGTTGAAAAGCTGCAGTATTGGTAGAGTGGTTTTTCTTAAGTCCATGTTGATTTGTTGACAACTGTTTATGTTTATTTAAGAAGGTTTCCATTTGGTTAACAACAATTTTCTCAAGAATTTTAGAGAAAGTCAGTAATTCCCTTATAGATCTATAGTTTTCCAGTAATTCAGGGTCAACTTTTTTTATAAACTGGTATGACTTCTGCCTATTTTTAGCATATCTAGAAAATCTCCTGTTTTCAAAGAAATAATAAAGAGAAGGGAGATTTGATATATTCCCAGATAAATTCAAGGGCAAAGATCGGTACATCATCCAGACCACTACAAGCAGATTTGTTTTTTAGTTGCAAGATTGCCTCAGACATTTCATCAATTATTAATTCTTCAACAAAGATGGGGAGAATGCAGCCTGTAAGATTTGGATCTAGTTTCGTAGCGTGTAATTGCTCAACGCTAGTAATATAGTATTCACAAAACACGTTACTAATTTCTAAGGTTTCAGTAATACAGGTGTCACCTGAGGTTATTACAGATGGAGCAGTCTTTTGTTTTATTCTATTGAGATTAGTATTTACGACCTGCCAAATAGTTTTCAGACAATTAGCAGAGTTTATAATTTTGTTCTTAAAAAAATTGTTCTTAACCGGTCTGGACTCTTTCAGAAAATAGTTTTTTAGCAACCTGATAATGATTTTTATGTTCCTCAGTGCAGGCATTCTTACTAATCCAAAATACATTTTTTAGATTCTGACTTTCTTTAACTAAGTCAGGCTCGATCCAGTTGTGACAAGGTACACATGGGTCATTAACTTTTTTAATAGGACAAGTTAGAGCTAAGCAGTATTTAAAATTAGAATAAGAAAAAGTAAATAGAAAATGTAGGAACATTTTGAAAACATTTATATTTTATGGTAATAATTTTATACATTGTACTGATTCTGCGGTTGGCTCCTTGTGAAACATTATTAAATATTTTAAATTAACAAAGAAAATTTGCTTTTAAATGTTTCAAAATTATATTTTCACTCTACATGTGTTTCGGCTTTTTAGGCCCTTTTCAAGAGTACAGATGAGAGGTACTAAATTATAATTTGTGTTTCTTGCTTATATATTGAATGTTACATCTGGCAACTTATACTAATAAAAATGGCTTGAAAGATTTGGAATTTTTTAGAAAAGTTAAATTACTTTATCTAAAATGTTGTGACCTGCGAATATTTGTTGTTCATTTGTAACCGTTTTTTTATTTTTGGAAGCTTTCTTAATTTCTAATATTTCTAGTAAGTTTAATTGTTTGCTTTTCTTTTTGGAATGAAGTAATTCTACATTATCCATATTTATAAAGTGATTGTTTTCTATACAGTGTGTTGGCATGCCGGTGCTATATACGTTGTTTACAATAGACTTTTTATGCTCTTCATGTCGCTTTTTTATGTTTCGTCCAGTCTGGCCAATGTATATAGCGTCGCAGTCACTACATTTTGGTTAATACACTCCTGTCTTGTAGTTTTTCTGTTTTATCCTTACTGTTTATTAACATTTTTCCTAGGTTATTTTTATTTACAGATATTATTTTGCCACCTAATTTACTTAATTTATTGCTGACTTTATCACTAATTCCAGGTCTATAATTAATACATTTATGAATGATATTGGCGTCTTGTACAGAACCAGTATAAAACTCCTTATACATATTTTTCTTTTGTTTTGTTTTTATTAAATTATCTATGATACTTTCTTTGTATCCATTATTTCTTGGTATTTGTTTTATTGTGTTGACTTCTTTTTCAAAATTGTTTGGACTTAAAAAGAAAGGTTAGCAGACGGTGAACAAAACTGTGAAATGATGACATTTTTATTTGGAAAGACTGGTTAGAACTATTGTGTATTACTGTATCTGTACAGGTAGGTTTACGGTAGATATCGAATTCTGAACAACAATTATGATTTTTTATGTTGACGTCTAAAAAGTTTAAACCGTTTTCATTTTCTTTTTCTAACATGAACTGAATTTTTTCATTAAAAAGAGTTAAGTAAATTTAGAAATTGTTTTAACTGTCTTTCTGTACCTTTCCAAATGCAAAATACATCATCTACATAGCTTATCCAAAAGAACACATTTTTCTATTAAAATGTTTTTGGTGTTAAATAATTTATTTTCAAAATCTGACATGAAAATTTCGGCTAATAAAAGAGAGATTGGTGAACCCATCGGTAATCCGTTTAACAACTTATAAATTTCTCCGTTGAATTTAAAATAATTTTGGTTAGTGCAATTTTTAATAATGATATTTGACTTTTTTTTCTTTTTTCTGCGCTTAAATCTGAATTATTTATAAGTTGGTCTATTATATTAAATAAAGTTTGTAGTGGAATTGAAGTAAAAAGACTTTTCACATCAAAAGATACTAATGTTTTTAGACGGATTACCGATGGGTTCACCAATATCTCTCCAGAATAAAATATAATAATTTTAAACTAAAATACAAGTAAATTAAACATCAGTAATGCTTACAAGGTATGTAAATAGAAATGAGGTTATTATTACTGTTAATAAAAATTAAAAAGGAACTATAAAACTAAAAACTAGTCACTGAATTAAGAAAGAGATATGCATATACATTTAAAATTAAATCAAATGAATAGTTATATAGAACTTAACATGTTCACTTTTTACAACTTTACAAGAAACGATTAAATTGTATTGTGAGGTTGGCATCTTTTTATAAAATGTTTTTGCTGATTAAGCTCCCATTTAGCTTAATTTCTAGTTGAGGACAACTCATTTTTAAATTTGTAGCTTTTTTTAACTAATAAGATAATGCCAATTTTCTCTTCGACGTGTTTAGTTTTGCGAAAAATAAGGAGAACATCGACAAGAATATTATTTAAATTCAAGGATTACAAAAACCTGAATTGCTTTATATTTTCACATAATCACAAAACTACACCCCTTGTTGATATAAACTTGAACCATATTGTCTATGCATAGTGGAAAACACTGTCGGCAGCTGTATTAGTTTGTTGTCGATATCGTAGAGCACACAATAATTAAAATTATTTTTACAAACTGATTATTTAATTTCCTATTTAGAAGTACTATAAGCCAATATTGTGTATTATCTGTTATACCAGACGCCTAAAAAAATAGTAAAGAGAGTACCATGACATGTTTAATTTTGATTTAATATATACATCTAATTTTACACATTAGTACTTATTTAGTTTTGCACGAAAAGCGTACTTCAGAACATGATTTCTATAGGATATGTTAAATTTTACTCGGAAATAAACCCGGATTTCGGTAGCGCGCCTTAAAATCTATACCAAGACCTCAAATTGGTCTGCAGTTGGACAGATCATTATTAATGACCTATTTAAAAATGAAACAAAACTAGAGTTGGAAGTTGGAACATCTAAGAACCCGAAACTTTAGTAGTAAATACCTATCTAATATAATTTGTTAAGGGACCAGCTGTGTCTGGTGAAATTTAGGCCACATCTTAGTATTGGAGCATAAGACCCAAACGATACTTTAAGGCGTAAGTATCAAGACTAAATGAGGAAGTTTTGCAGAAAAAAAATTGAAATTTACGAAAAAAAGTTGGAAAAAATGTGAGCCTTCAAGGTTATTTTTTAAACGATTTGTAAAATATTTGCGAAACATTTTTCAGAATCAGGTGGAAAATATAAAGACAGATTTCAAATTTCATAAAAAAATATTGATTTTTTTGCAAAATTGCACCTTTTTGAAATTTGCACAGTAAAAAATGAATCTAAAATAAAATTCATAGCCCGCTTTATTGGTTAGTGGGTCAGTGACGGTTCGGTGAACCGTGACAATAGTTCAAGTATAAATAGGGTAGATTGTTAGCATAAGTTTAGTCTTAATCATCTCCAGATGATGCCAACTTGGTTGGCGAAACGCGCGTCGAGTGCAGTATATATAGTGTTTTGGTGTTTCGTGGAAAACTACGTCAGTGTTTGCAAAAGACTAAAAAAATTAAACATAATTCTTATTCAATGGATGGATAATGCATGGATAATTTATCTGCTATATTTTTACAATAATAAACAAACAAGAAATGAGGTTACAATCAAATCTGGTACAATATCATACATACAACAGGCCCCACGCAAAAAATATAATTTTGGCATTTTTGGGATCATTACTTAATACAAAAAAAAACAGTGTAATAGATGTATTTTATTTTTTTTTACAAAAGTTATTCAACGTTAAAGTTTGAATTAGTCCATTACGCGCGCACACATGTAATTTAATAAGGAAATAATTCCAGGAAATCTGGAATTTGTTTTAATCGCGTCAATTATACCTCCCGCTAATCATACTAAGTTTTCCCCCTCGTACGATGTCGGCGTTAGCCGAAATTTAGTTTTTCGCGTTTTCCGAAAATATTAACTTTTTGGCAGAAACACTTATTATGCCAATATAAATATCCATTAAATTCTCTACAAGAAAGGTCCTTAGTGCTTTTTTAACCGTCTCGGAGATACAGTCGCGCGATTTTCAATACTTTTGTGCAGTTAAGGGAAAACAATGTTTTTTTTACTTGCATTATCTACCGGTCTCGGTCCAATATGCATAATTATATCATGCACATTATTATTATTACATGCATTTTTTTCCGGTTGCCCGACACTGGACAGTCCTCCCATGGCTCCCATTCTCGTGGGAGTCGCGCCAGCAAATTACCTACAGCCGTTTCCCACTCCCATACGGTTAGTGCCTGTAGATCCCAGAATCATATGCCCTATGCAGACGGATGGAACCTAAAATGACCGCCTTCTGCATTTGGCCTGCCAGGCACTCATCTGATATTTGCCAGACCAGTATGATTTTCAATTCTGAGAACAGCGTAGGCTTTACCCCTCCGAGTACACCGATTCTGGACGACCATCTTGACTGAGTAGCACTTGGAACTCTTACCGGAGATAATAGTAATAATAATGATACATTTATTTTCATTTAAGACAATACAATTTACATAGGAATCGTCACAGTGAGGCCAATGTAATGTGGTGAGTCCAAAGTTACTTTAAATTTACCTAAGGGTATGTGAACATCTTTTTTGTTTGTTGTATTGATACATTGTAATTCGTAACAAAACAATTTTTATTAAAAACGTATAAGTATACATAATTCATAGATAAATAAACTAAAAAGCGTTAAAATCTTATATTTTTAAAAAATATCTTTACATTGAGTACTAAGTATGGATTCCCTCAATACATCTTATCCGCTTTTGAGCTAAAGATCACATTCGGTGATAAAGTGGCATTACCCAAAAACAAATACCACATCTCAACCTGATTCCAACTTGTGTATGATACAAATTTATGTTGATTTTTAGATAGTACTGTTTTAAGATTTCTAATTAAGTATGAAATTGAATTTAATTTAGATATTAGGTAGTAACAATAATGATCTTTCTAATTTAAGCACCCATCCAACCCAGTTAACATGTTACTTCTATAATTTATAAGTATTGTTAAAGAAGTTTTTTTGGGAGTTAATAATTCTTTTGTGACTTCTTGTATGAGGATTATTAACTTCCGTTAGATTTATGAATGTCAGCCACAGAATAACTCTTATATACGATCTCCAGAAGTAACTGTTCATTTCTAAAGTAATGATGTTATACCACTACACTTAAAAAATTCAAGAGACATAAAAGTTGTATTTTTAGTTGCTTAACCCAAAATATATATATATATATGTATATATATATATATATATATATATATATATATATATATATATATATATATATATATAAAAAATTACAAAATAGTCAGTGGCGTACATTTTTCTTGTCAAAAATATTCCTTAAGGTGCCGCTCGGGACGCCACAGGACTTAATAAATTTTATTAAGTTAGTGCTTAATTAGCCCCTTAACACTACAAATAACATTACCAAATTACAACAAATTTGGGTAACGGATATTTAAGATATTTACGAAAAAACCAAATTTCTTAAAAAAGTTTAACGCCGTGTATCTTGAATACAAAGCATTTGCGGACCCACGTTTATGACCTTTTTGTCTTAAAATCACTAAAATAATTGTATGTTAAATTTATTGTACATACTTAATGAACACCCTGTATATATATATATATATATATATATATATATATATATATATATATATATATATATATATATATATATATATATATATATATATATATATATATATATATATATATATATATATATATATATATATATATATATATATATATATATATATATATATATATATATATATATATATTATTATATATATATATATGGATGATATATGAAATCAGCTAAATTGGCAATTACTTTGAGCAGTAATATCATGAAATGTAATTTAGTAATAATACTGTGGTCAAATTTGAAAATTGTTGTTTGATATAACCATAAAATATTTTATAGTAAAGAAATAACAAAATGTGTTGAGAGTCATGAGACAAGAAATAAAAAAATATTAAATGAACATAGTTATTAGAATTTAAGTTATATTGTTATAATATAGAAGTACATACCGTACAGATAATTAACAAAACATTGTAATTAAAATAAAAGTGAAAGTGATAAATTTGAGGAAGCATGCAATCATCATAAGTTACTTGAAGTCAGTTTGGAAACCATGAAATATAAATTTCAGATAGTATAGCACAATTGATTTAGTCATCCAGGGTAACTAGGAAAAACAAAAAATTTGTTGAGAGGAACAAAAATTTGAGTGGAAGGGGATGTTTTTTTGGTAGAGAGAGAAAAAAAGGACAAGAGATTAAGAACGGGTAAAAAACACAAGTATAGTAAAGAAATAAAGCGTTTATAAATAAAGTGCAGTATAAGAAGTTAAAGCAGAATAAATAACTAAACAGAAGATAATTAATAAAATTGGAAGAAGATTGAAAATAATAATAATTGAATGCAAAATTGATAAGGAAATCAAAATATTTATTGTCCAGTAATAAAAAGTTAGTCTCCGGCTATTTAATTATTGTTTTAGAAAACCTTTAGAAAATCTTTGGTTTGTGAAGAAATTAAATATTAGAAAAGTGAATGTCAAAATTAATGTCAGATGGGGAGAATTTAAATTTAAGAAAATAATAAGAAGTTTGGAGAATACGAGAAGAGGAAAACTTCAAGGGTGAACGAAGGAGACGGAGTTAATGTTGTTTGCGTATAAGTGTTAGAAATATAAGGAACTTGGTATGTGATAAACTCTATTTAAAATCAATGTCAGAACATTAGTAAATTTAAGGAATCAGATTGGTAATTATTATTATAAAAGTTAAAATCATTATATGATCATTTGGTATATGATAAACTCTATTTAAAACCAATGTCAGAACATTAGTAAATTTAAGGAGACAGATTGTTAATTATTTTGTAAAAGTTGGAAATCATTATATGATCATTTGGTATTAATCTTAGCCTCAATTTAATTTATAATGCCCTAGAACCTGCTCTTTTGAGATAAGTGTTTCATGTTCAAAGTACTTCAATCTAAAATCCAAGTTAATGTATTAATTTGGTTGGCGCTCAGCATACTTAAATTGTGAAATTGAGTAAAATAAAAGTAAAATAAATTATAGGAATAAAATAGCACATATAAATGACGCCTGCCAACGTGGGGCGATCAAAATAAAGGGTAGTCATTAAAGACAGGAAATTTTAAATAATTGAACACAGTATAGTTTAAAATTAAAAGATAATTAACAGGGAATTTTACTAAAGTAAAATAAATACTTCAAATTTCTATTTTGTTCGAGCATGGATCTGCGTTCTGGGAAAAAGAGTAGTATGGCAGACCAAGAGGAAATTGTGGCACAAACAAGTACAGATCAAGGTACGGGGGACAACATAAATGTTCCAAGCAATGTCATGTTTAGTCAATTGTTAATAATGATGACTGAAATAAAAAAATCGAATGATGAAATAAAAATGTCAAATGACCATTTATCAGGGGAGGTTATGCAATTTAAAGATACAAACGAAAAATTATCAGGGGAAATAAATTCAATGAAACAGGAAATGGCAGGGGAATTAAACAATTTAAACACTAAATTTGAGAAAATAATATTTGATATTAGAAAGGAAACAGATGAAATGATTAACAACGCGAAAGGGCAAATGATTAAAGAAATACATGAAAAAATAGAAGTAGAATTTCAAGACATGACGACATTAATTGATAGGAGAGACATTATATATGATGAACGAATACGGGGGCAAGACGAAAAGATAAACACGGTGGAAAACAAACTAAAACAACACGAGACCGTCACGAAACAATTTGAAAACCATATTAAAAAAGGGTGTAATACTGGTGGAGAACCAACTTATGTAATAAGGGGGGAGCCACCCATTAGTTTAAATGAACTTAAATTTTACGGGGACTATAAAATTCATCCTTGTGTTTTTATAAAAAGGTTAGAAAACTGTATGGAAAACAGAACGGAAATAGCTGACATAAAAACATGCATACAAAATAGTATAAAAGGGGATGTAGAGGCCTGGTACAGTTTGATAGAGGATGATTATCACAATTTTCAAGAATTTAAGGAACTTTTCTTAAAACAATACTGGGGACAATACCACCAGCAAAAAATTCGGAAAAATTTAGGTAATGGGAAATATTATGAAGGCTATGGGTGCTCGCGTGAACAATACGCAATACGTAAATATAATCAATCGAAATATCTAGTTCCTCAACCCACAGAAGCTGAGATAATAAATTATTTAGCGCAACATTTTGAGGATGATATTCGAAAAGTTATAATAACGCAGAGAATGTGTACAATAAGTGAAATGGTTGAATATTTAAGGGATATTGATGATGATAGGACTGGTTGGAGGAAACCATTGGCTCAGTTTGACCGACGAGACAGGGACGGCAGGTACGGACGAGGAAATTTCAACGAACGGGGGAGTCGAGTCGATTTTAGGCAGAGAATTGATGACGGACAAGGGAGACGTTATGCATATCAGAATAGGAACTTTGACAGACAAAACGAAAGGCAACAGAGAAGGATTTTCGACAGACAGGATAACAGAAATGTAAGAAGGGAGGATGGACAAGCACAAGAACAACATAACGATAAAAGAGACGATAGACAAAGACAAATTAATACAATACGAAAACAGCAGGAGGATATAAATAAGATAGAAACGGTAGCGCAGATACAAGTAGACGGACATAGGCAGGATTTTCGGTAGCGAACAAACCAAGTGTGTCGATCATAACAACTTACCAACACATGCGAGAATATTTGGATTATGAAAACGGTTTTGAAGGCAATGAGGAGATAAATATAAGTAATTTACCAATTATTAATGTTAAAATAGATGAAATAGAGGTGCAAGCTTTAGTAGACACAGGTGCGGAAATAAGTTTAATAAATGAAGCAGTGCTGGAAAAAAATTCCAAAGAAAATTAAAGAGAACATTATGAAGGTATCAAAAATAAAATTAATGAATGCAAATGGAAGAAAGTTTGCTGAAGGAAATAGGGTAATGAACATAACTGGTGAGGTACAGGGTGAGAAATTTGAGGGTAATTTTGTAGTGATTAAAAATATGAATTTTGATATTATTGTGGGGGAGGATATTTTAACAAAGCTGAAAGTAAAAATTGATATGGGTAAGAGGACTTTGAGTATAGATGGAAAAGTAGTGCCCATGGTAAAAATTAATGAAGTAGATGTGCAATTAAAGGGCAAAGTTGCCGAAAATATAAATGTGTATAAAGTTATGGAGGAAAGCACATCGCGTAGAGTAAGTAATTGTAATTTGGGGGAGAGCTTTAAAATAAAATGTCCTACTCAGTATGTTGGAAAAATTCAAGGATTACTTAAAAGATATAAATCACTTATTAATTACACACCGAGAATCGCGGAAAATTATGTTCATAAGTTATTAGTTGATGAAAGTAAACCATTTAAATGCAAAAATTACCCAATTCCTTACAACTATCGAGTAAAAGTAAGTGAAGAAATCAATAACATGATAAAGGATAAAATCATAGAACCGGCAAAAACAAATTACATCAATCCATTAGTAGTTGTTAGAAAAAAGAATGATACCATACGGTTATTTTAGACGCTAGGTTACTAAATCAAATAACTAAAGCTCAGTATGATGCACCACAAAACATAGATTCAATGTTATCTAGAATAGGTAAAAATACGATATTTAGCAAATTAGATCTCAAAAATTCATTTTGGCTCATTCCTTTAGATCCAAACTCTCGTAAATACACAGGGTTTAGTGTTGAAGGTCATGTGTATTGGTTCAGAGTTGTACCATTTGGTTTGCAATCGGCTAGCTCAGCTTTAGTACGAGCTATGCAATCGGTACTTGATAAATACGAAAATTTTTGTTTGCACTATATAGACGACATCTTAGTTTTTTCGGAAAATATCGAAAAACATTTAGAGCATCTTGACACGATTTTAAATGCTTTAGATACCGCAGGATTAAAGTTAAACATAGAAAAATGTGAGTTCTATCAAACAAATGTAAAATACCTAGGATATACAGTAGGTCAAACAGGTATTAGCATAGATAAGGAAAGAATAGCGGAAATTAAAGAATATCCATCACCGAAAAATTTAAAAATGTTAAGAGGTTTTCTGGGTGTTCTTAATTACTATAAGAAATTTGTGCCCAAATTAACCGAATATCAGATACCATTAATAGAGTTATTACGAAAAAATGTTAAATGGGAGTGGAATGAGAGAAGGGAGAAAGCTTTTCAACGGTTAAAAGAAAACTTCCATGATAATTTGTTATTACACAGCCCAGACTTTCAGATTCCATTTATTTTAAGGACGGATGCATCACAATACTTTATTTCCGCAGAGTTGACGCAAATTCAGGGGGGAGTAGAAATACCGATATGTTTTATATCCAGAATTTTAAAGCCTTATGAAACTAGATACTCAGTAGGAGAAAAGGAAATGTGTGCAGTGGTTTTTGCAATTTCCAAACTTAAATACTATCTAACATCAGCTAAATTTACTCTTGAAACGGACCATGCCGCACTATGTTTTCTGATGAAAAATAGATTTGCAAACAGCAGGATATATCGTTGGTCTCTACTAATTCAGGAGTATTCTTTTAAAATTCAATTTAGACCAGGAAAGGACAACATAACGGCGGATGCATTGACACGAAATCGAGAGTCAAATATACAAAATACGGATACGTTTGTAGTAGCTTTAAATCAATTTTTGCCCATGGAAGAATTATATAACGTAAATGAAATTTTACAGAGTCAAATGAAACTGACGGATTTACAACAAATATTACGGGAAAGACAAACTTATAGAGGTTACAGTTCTAGACAAAATTTTATCATTAAGATAATTGACGAACAAGAACTTTATGTTATTGACTGTGAACTGACAAATAAAATTATATTTGATTTGCATACTCACTATGGACACATAGGAGTACGCAAGACATGGTTGATTTTCAGAGAAAATTACTATTCCCAAAAAGACTTGCAAATAACCAAAAAGGTGATATCCATGTGTCATGAATGTTGCATGGCAAAGTTTAAAAATCATTCAAATAAAAACACAACAGGTAGCATAACGACAACGAGACCATTAGAACTTGTGGCAATAGATTACGTGAGTAACTTGATAAAAACAAAGGGTGGTTATAAGAATATTTTAGTAATGACGGACAATTTTTCAAAATATGTAAGGTTATACCCAACGAAACGTTGTAATACTACAACAACAAAAAAATTAATTAATAAGTTTTGCAAGGAAATTGGTAAACCAGAAAAAATTTTGTGTGATAATGCTACGTATTTTAATAATAGTAAATTTAAAGATTATTGGGAGAACAAGGATATTAAATTAAGTTTTACATCTATAAGACATCCACAGGCAAACCCGTCTGAAAGGTATATTCAAGAAGTGGTAAGGTTCTTAAGGATAGCAACACAAGAAAAGCATGAAACGTGGGTAAATTATATGTCAGAAATAGAATATTATTTGAATCATGTACCTAATACAGTGACGAAAATAGCTCCAATTACGGTTATGTTAGGTCAACAAGCAGACAGACCTTGGGTTATAATGGATGCAGAAAGATTTGAAAACATTAGGATTCGTGTAGCTAAAAGAATTAAGGCAAATTCTGATCGATACATCAAACGGGAAAATGAAAAGATTAAGAAAAAAGTAAAATTTAAAATAGGTGATTTTGTTATCGTAAAAAAGGTTGAGAGTGTCAAACAAGGACAGAAAAATATGTGCAAAATTATTGTATCCATATGAAGGTCCATATCGAGTAAATAAAGTTATAAATGACAACACATATGAGCTTTGGAACATGAAAAATGATACTGTACGGGGAATTTTCAATATAAGTTTATTATATCCATATCTTCCAGATCGTAACATACATGCTATGAATAAAATAGATACAACGTCTAGTGGATAAATACAATTTTCATACAAGTGTAAAATGTGTATTGATCCAGGGGGAGAAAATGTCACAATATTCATGGTTCATTAAAAATAAGTTGTTTAAAAGGGACAGATAAGAAATCAGCTAAATTGGCAATTACTTTGAGCAGTAATATCATGAAATGTAATTTAGTAATAATACTGTGGTCAAATTTGAAAATTGTTGTTTGATATAACCATAAAATATTTTATAGTAAAGAAATAACAAAATGTGTTGAGAGCCATGAGGCAAGAAATAAAAAAAATATTAAATGAACATAGTTATTAGAATTTAAGTTATATTGTTATAATATAGAAGTACATACCATACAGATAATTAACAAAACATTGTAATTAAAATAAAAGTGAAAGTGATAAATTTGAGGAAGCATGCAATTATCATAAGTTACTTGAAGTCAGTTTGGAAACCATGAAATATAAATTTCAGCTAGTATAGCACAATTGATTTAGTCATCCAGGGTAACTAGGAAAAACAAAAAAATTTGTTGAGAGGAACAAAAATTTTGAGTGGAAGGGGAAGTTTTTTTTGTGAGAGAGAAAAAAAGGACAAGAGATTAAGAACGGGTAAAAATACAAGTATAGTAAAGAAATAAAGCGTTTATAAATAAAGTGCAGTATAAGAAGTTAAAGCAGAATAAATAACTAAACAGAAGATAATTAATAAAATTGGAAGAAGATTGAAAATAATAATAATTGAATGCAAAATTGATAAGGAAATCAAAATATTTATTGTCCAGTAATAAAAGGTTAGTCTCCGGCTATTTAATTATTGTTTTAGAAAACCTTTAGAAAATCTTTGGTTTGTGAAGAAATTAAATATTAGAAAAGTGAATGTCAAAATTAATGTCAGATGGGGAGAATTTAAATTTAAGAAAATAATAAGAAGTTTGGAGAATACGAGAAGAGGAAAACTTCAAGGGTGAACGAAGGAGACGGAGTTAATGTTGTTTGCGTATAAGTGTTAGAAATATAAGGAACTTGGTATGTGATAAACTCTATTTAAAATCAATGTCAGAACATTAGTAAATTTAAGGAATCAGATTGGTAATTATTATTATAAAAGTTAAAATCATTATATGATCATTTGGTATATGATAAACTCTATTTAAAACCAATGTCAGAACATTAGTAAATTTAAGGAGACAGATTGTTAATTATTTTGTAAAAGTTGGAAATCATTATATGATCATTTGGTATTAATCTTGGCCTCAATTTAATTTATAATGCCCTAGAACCTGCTCTTTTGAGATAAGTGTTTCATGTTCAAAGTACTTCAATCTAAAATCCAAGTTAATGTATTAATTTGGTTGGCGCTCAGCATACTTAAATTGTGAAATTGAGTAAATTAAAAGTAAAATAAATTATAGGAATAAAAAAAAAAAATAAATTTTTTTATATATATATATATATATATATATAAAAATAAAAATATATATATATATATATATATATATATATATATATATATATATATATATATATATATATATATATATATTGTGGAAACCCGGGGACTTGTGTTTCTTACTAATTGGTCTTTTTCAGCACGGTGTAGCTGAGTTAAAATGGTGGACAAAACTCAAAAAAGACATTAAATGAAAACCACTGAAGGGGAGCAAGTCTCATCTTCCACTTGGATGGCTTTGTATGAGAGCGTCGCCCAAACATCGCACATGCGGGCAACTATAGCACCTTTATACCTTTGTGACAAATTTGGTTTAAATCAGATAAAAACTAAAAACGTTATAAGGGTGTTACAGTCTTTAAGTGAGACACGCTAATTTTTTTTTCGGTTTCCCGATGCCGGTCAGTCCTCCCGTGGCCTCCGACGCCTTACGGGAGTCGCGCCGGCGCATCAACTACAGCCACTCCCCACATCCCACAGGGTTAGTGACTGTAGATACCAGAATCGTGTGCCCTAAGCAGACGGAGAGAACCCAGAATGACCGCCTTCTGCATTTGACCTGCCAGCCACTCGGCTGGTTTTTGGCAGGCCGGTATGATCTTCAGTTCCGAGAGCAGCGTAGGCTTTATCCCTCCGAGTACACCGATAATAAGGACGACCATTTTGACCGAGTAGCCTGGGTACAGCACTTGGAGCTCGTACCGGAGATCGCGATATTTGGTCCGTTTCTCCTCCTCCTTCAAGGTGATGTTTTTCTCCGCAGGTGCCGAGAACTCGATGACATACATCACCTTGAGTTGATGGTCGAGGAGGACTATGTCAGGCTTGTTGGCTTGGATTAGCCTGACAGTCGGGAACGAGTAGTTCCAGTAAATCCGGCATTTCTCGTTCTCGACAACGGACTCAATATCTCCGGGGACGTAAGGCAGCACTGGTGTCTGGTCTACCCCGTACGAGTGCCTTAGATGGTAGTATAGCACTCGTAAAGCCGCGTTATGTCGGTGGATGTAGGCCGAAATCGCATACATGGGGCATGCAGAAAGTAAGTGCATGAGCGATTCCGGCGCCTGATGGCAGGTCCTGCAGTTGATATCAGGAACCTCTACACGCCACACGCGGCTACGGTAGACCAAGGTGTTGATAACACCATCTTGGCAGGCCATAATGAATCCCTCGGTCTCCGACTTAAGCCCTGCTGACCTTAGAAAGGCGAAGGTCAGCCTGGTCGATAAACCCAGTGTTTCTATGTTTTTATAGAAGACACCATGCTGGGGTTTATCGACGTGCTGCCGAAACAGATTTTCCTGTTCGGCAGCTCTAATTCGGGCTTTCAGACGATTTGGCTGAAGTTCGGTGACTGACTCAACATCAGCACCTCGCCGGCCTCCTCGCCTGATGTCAAATGCGAGACCGAGTTCATCTGCGGCTCTTTTTTGCTGCCTTTAACAATCCTGCTCCCACTCCTACAGTTTCGTGATGTTTTACGAACCGCAAGAGGGGATCTGAGCTCCTGAGTATGTTACATGCCATACTCAGTACTACTCTGCCATGCGTACACTCCAGGCTCAAGAGTCCTCGGCCCCCCCGTTGACGTGGGAGGTACACACGAGGAACGGACGATCTAGGATGAATACTTCTATGAATATTCATCATCTTGCGGGTATCTCTGTCTAATTGGCGCAGCTCATCTACCCTCCACTAGCATTAGTCTGTCTGTAGCTGTCCCTAGAAAAAGGTCACAACCTCAAAATCGCACCACATTCTTGCCAAATGAGGCGACAAAATTTGACAAAGGAAAGCGAAGAATATATTTCGACAGATGACGAAAATACTATAAACACTGATAGCGATACCATCACCTCTTCATGATGATACTTCGGCTGACAGTGCCCAACAGGTGTCATGAATTAAAAACTTATTATTTCTAAAAATGTATAATCTCTAAAAATGTGTTGTTAAAAACTGATTTGCCTATAATTATACCGATAGATAATAAAAATGCTTAATTAATGTTCAACAATTAATGTATTTACATGATTTACATCGTAACATTGCTATAAAATTAAACTTTTCCTACTTTTCCCAACTTTTCATGAAAAAATGGCTGAACTTTTCAACAATTCAAACTTTTCCTGAAAAGTTGTAACACTAGGGAAAATGTGGATATGATCGAATAACTGATATGATGGCACCCTCCCAAAATTGGCGATATTTATTTGAATTAGGTTAGTTCAACGCTTGCCCGCTATTAAACAGACAACCATAGAACTGTTGTGGTGAAGTTATTCGCCATACTTGGGAGGGGAAAAATATGTGTGAAGCTGTGAAAAATGTGCAGCAAAAAAAGATGAGCTGGAAGTTTGCTTCCAAATCTTTTGTTCCCGCAACTATTCTTCGTCGTAGAGTAAAAAGAACCTTAGAGGATGCTGTCCAACATGTTCTAAGGATGTTGAGGATGAAATTGTTTTTCATGTTACAAATATGGAAAATAGATTTTGGGACTTACTACAACCGATGTAAGATCACTGACATATCAGATTGCAAAATAAATTAATATTTCACATATATTCAATAGTGTAACTGAAAAAGCTGGATGGTTACATCATTTTCTTAAACGGAACTCAAAAATAAACTTACGGCCTTCAGAAATCACAGCCGCAGCTCGAGCCCAAGCATTTGTTGGAGTTAATATTGCAGCCTACTTAAGAGTCTAGACGAGGTTCTGACACTGTATAATTTATCTGCCGAAAACATTTATAATATGGACGAGACCGGCTTTTCTATGGTTCAGACTAAGCCTGATAAAATAATATGCTACAAAAGAGTGGGCGTTCTGAAAAGTCCTGAAAGAGGTCAGCACTATGCTGCAGTATGTGCAATGAACGCAATTGGGTCATTTATACATCCAGCTTTCATATTCCCCAGAAAGAATGTGAAGTTAGAACTTTTGGATAACGGCCCCGCTGGATCGATCTGCTTCTGTCAAGAGAGTGGTTGTTGACGTCAGATGTTATGCTTAAGTGGTTAAATTATTTCATACGGTTTGCAAAACCAGGCCCAGAAAATAAAGTTTTACTTTTGCTCGATGGTCATGCCTGTCACAAGCACTTCAGCATCCTACAAAAAGCTAAAAAACATGGATTTATACTCGGAATTATATTATTTTGCCTTCTAGCTCACTGTACACACAGATGTCAAGCATTAGATACAGCGTTTTTTTATGGAGCACTTCAAATTTATTACAATCAACAGATTCGTTTTTGACTTAAGTCACATCTTGGAAGAGTAGTGACACATCTGCAAGTGACCCAAATATTTGGTGAGGCATATCTTAGAGCTGCAATGCCTACTACAGCAATAAAGGCATTTCAAACAACACTGTTGCGGAGACAGAAAAACACTAATCGCCACCCATTAGTCCTGTGACAGCTGTTGATAGACCAACAACTTTAAATCAATCCTCTGAAACCATCACACAGAAAAAATGAGTCCTAGGCGCACCAGTAGAAATCTCAAAGTTATCGGTCATTTACCAAGTGTCTGAATAATCAACAAAAACACAAAGACCAAGAAAAAAGGCAAAATGGGCATTATCAATTCAACACCAGACATTGACGCTGAGAAATCTGTGGAAAATACAAAGCAGCAGAAGAAATTGCAAAATTTGCAAGGGCGGCAAAGAGAAAGCTAAAAGTTGTTGAAGAACAATCAGCTGATGAACGTACACAAATGAATTTTGACGAAGATGATGGTGATGAATATATTCCATACTTGTATTGTAACGAGTTACTCTCCTGGTCAAAATCCGGAGTTTTGGCACAAATATCAATCATGTGGAATGTGGAATTTTATTTGAGAAATTTGCGAAGATGAATTACTTTTTCTTTTTTCTTTTTCTAGATTTTATAAGAACAGAAGATGTCATTAATTTTGTGTCACCTGCTTACTTTTACTGAGTGCCATCATATCAATAAGTTTGATATGATGGCACACGTGGCATTAAATGAAAAAGAAATGAGTGCTACCGTTTTTAGGCTCATCAGTTGGCGCCACTGGTGCGTAAGGTCGCTGTCAAAAGTTATTGCTAGGCGCAGAACAAGTTTATAGGGTTTTATTTTCATTATTTCGTAAACCAGTCCTTTGAAACATTCGTGTGTTTGTAAGGAACATTTTAATCCTGACGATTATGCGTTACCAAAGGAGTCTACTACAGAAAATCGTAAGTAAGAATCATGCACATTCGTTGTTTTCATCACGCTCATACTTGATATAACCTAACTTTAATGACATAAGACACCTACGATAGGTACAGTAATTTTCCCACTGAGCAAGTAAATTACTACTTCCGCTTCTGCCATCACTGTGTTCAGCTAATTTTTATAAAAATTACTAAAAACTCGCGTTAAAAAGCCATAGTAAAAATTAACGTTCAGTGACATGGACTTTCGTCAGCACCGTATATCGCAGTGGAAATGTGAGAAATGTCTTCGATTCAATATTTTGCCTTCTATGTATTGGCAAATTGTAGAAACTGCAGTAAGATGTGTTTTTCTAAATTTAGTTTGTTTCGTCGGCATTGGGACTGCACTTGTGTCTAACACCAGGCTTTTTTCAACATTTCCCAAATATTTTGTCAAACTTTTAGTGAATTCATTATGTTATATATTTTATAAATATTTATGAAACAAATTTGTAGGTAATTTTAATGCATAAATCGGCTATTATTCTTTTTTGCGTTTAACTGCACTAAAATTGTAAATAGCACACACATTCGCAACTGATAAAAATAGTAATAGCGTTATCTGTAACTAAAACTCACATTAGCTGGCGGTTCTCTAAACTAAGTTGTGTCTTTTTGTGTAGGTTTTAGTTGTATTTGGTTTATCGTGTCGCTGCAAAATATTGGCTATATCGCGCGCTATCGGCCAGCCACTCGTGCATTTTTCCCGAGATACGGGCATCATTTGCATAAGGCTATAATAAATAAACGAAGTTATCTAGGTGCATGGTGAATATATGCATGGCCGGCTCAGATTACCTAGATTCGATAAGTGCAACACATATCGCTCCTGCGAAACACGCTGCCCACAACCCTGCCTGACTTTGTACGAGGTGGAGTGAAAAATGTTTTCTCAGATTTTTGCAATTTTTGAACTACATGAATTGATTTAGGAAAATAAATTAGGTTTGGGTTTCTTAATTAAAAAAAAATTAGCTTGTTTAACCTTCATAAAGCCGTGCGTGGTACAAGGTGTACCCAGAAGTCGAATTTCTTATATAACTTTGTATAAACATTTTTTCTATTGTACTTGTGTCCTCTATTCTATCTTAAGATTATTTTATTTATTAGCATTTTACCAAATTGTACAGTTTCCCTTTTTTTATTTTCCAAATATAAGAATTTTCTTTGTTTGGGGTTCATCTGTATCAACAAATCCTGTATTTTAGGAGGTGTTGTCTGTACCCCTCCGGTATTTAGTGATAGTAAAAATTATAGCAAGCATTAAATACGGTGCGGAGTATGTGAACACCCCAAGTTGCGCACGCACGTATTTGCGGTCTGCTTGACACTAGCGTCTACAGATAGGTTGCAATTGGCGTTGATGCTCCAGAAGACATGCACGAGATTGCGACCATGAATTTTGTCTAGACGAGTCCATTATGAACACAAAGGGGAAGCCTAACTTAGTTCATAGATAAGTATTAATAAATCCTTTTGGAATCGTTTGTTAGCAAGAAACTCGTTAGACGATAGTACTCGCCTATAAAGGGCAAGGAAAAATCTTACTAACGAACTAAAAAATACTTATTTAAAAAAAAAATAATAATAAGTTTGCGATTCGAACCCTGGACCTACCGCGTGCTAAGCGAGTATCTTCTCTATCATCTAACGAGTTCCTTGCTAACAATCGATTCCAAAAGGATTTATTCTATGAACTAAGTTAGGCTTCCCCTTTGTGTTCATAATGGACTCGTCTAGACAAAATTCATGGTTGCAATCTCGCGCATGTCTTCTGGAGCATCAACGCCAATTGCAACCTATCTGTAGACGCTAATATGCTCGACGACGTAAATCGAATATCAGCAAGTTATAACCTCTTTACTTTTTGAGAACATGGTTTGGTATATGTGTAGTGTATTACTTGCAAAAATATGAGTGGTTTATTGAAATTTAAAAATGACGAGAAGCTTACGGATAATGAATTATTGGCTATAATAGTATCTGATGATTTTTTTAACGATCTGTCAGACCAAAATGCTAGTAATATTGAAGCAAATGATGCAATATTGGAGGATGAACGAGTGGAAGATATTATGGAGGCTGCAGAAGTAGATACTAATGTCTCTGACCAACACAACGACAGTGATTAAGCTTCATACAGTGAAATATATAAAGAAATATATAACGATTGTGCCTGTGTATACCGCAAAAGATGGAAGTAAGTGGACAAAACATCCAATTCGAACTAGAGTAAAGAGAACAAAAGCCAATATTCAGAAAATTGCATCAGGTTTAATTCAATATAGTTCAAATGTTTCGAACATAAAAGAAGCTTAAGTTAATTAAACAATTTTCTTTAAATAAAAACCTCAAACCCAAAAAAAAGAAATCTCCTAAATGAGATCAATTGGATACGTAAGAGCTTACTAAATTGGCTTTGTAAACTATTTGACCAAAGGATGTTAATTATGAAGGATAAAGAATTATATCGGATGTCAATTTAAAAAGTTTTCACCTCAATTATCCTGGAACAGAGAGTCGTATTGAAAATTGCTTTTAACCATGTTTAATGGTATCGAATGGGAGTAATTGCTGTACTATTAGGATCAACAAAGAGCAACCCGCTCACACCCACAATATTAAATGACACTCTACCGCTAATGATATCTCAAGTGAAATGCCTTTCGAAATGCCGTCTTTCTGCAAAAGTTAAATTTAATATCATAAACACTTTTTTGTGTACTTTAGCAAAAACCAATTTTCCGAAATTTGTAAAAACAACTATTACCAAGTTCACATTTTAAAAAGCCCACTTTACAGGATCTGTTGAAAAAATTCAGACAACTAAAACATTTTATTTGTTATTTATTTTAATTCATAACTAATGTTCAAAATCTTGTTCATTATTTTCTCAAACAGTAGTATAGTTTATTCCTAAATTCTCGTCTCACATTCTTGAAAACCTCTCTTGGAATAGATGAGCGGTACACTGCAGTAATTCTTTGCTGAAGTTCTTAAAAGATTTGTGGTGGAGTTCTTTAAACGACTGATTAGAGATGGATCCAGAGATAAAAGTCGAGTGGCATCATATCCAGAGATCTTGCTGGCCACTCTATAATCCTCTTCTGTCAATCCACTTACCAGCAAATGTATTATTCAACAATTCCCGGACTGTAAAACATTGCGGAGGCGCACTGCCAGCGAGATGCTGGAAATAAAGCACATCATGATGGACTTGCATTTTACAGGGATGAAGTTTATGCAATTTTAGGAACGGTCGTTTGAAAAATACGAGTTATAGCAGACACCTGGTGAAATGGTCTTATGTGATTCATAGCAAAATACCCTAACACTTCAATCCGATCTTCTTCGTTCAAGACTCTGGGCTCAGTACTTTTTTGTTTTTCACAAATCCCTGTTCTTGTAAATTTTTGCAACTAATTTGAAGATGTCTATAGATCGAGCCAACCCAGTAGATACACGACTTGCAGTATGCGCAGTTTAGAGTCACCCGTCTGTTTCCATCGAATGTCAGAAGGTACTTTTACGGTAGGTTAGGATATTGCCTTTCTCAAGAAGGAAGTATTCTTAAACATAAAAAACAATTTCATAATTATACTTTTCGTAAAGTATAATAATTTATTAAAACTGTTCTGAATGCAGGAAATAACTAAAATACTATTTTAAAATTCTGCGTCATCTGGCATCGAGAAGCGATGCTACATAATTATTAAAAACAGTGATCTAATCGAACGAAGCGACGAAATATAATGAAATAAATATTTGAATTAATATAAATTTTTAAGCAGTACAATAATTTACTTTATGTTAACTACCAGTACAATGCTGTCAATCAACTTAGAAGAACTTTTTACTTTTATTTTCTCTTCCTGCTCTTTCCTATCCAACTTTTTTCGTTCGGACTTGGTATTCAAACGGGCAACTGTATACTGAGCATACCGCTAGTCGTGTATCTAGTGAGTTGGCTCGATCTGTATGTGATATACATGATTGTTAGAATTTCTTTCACTGAAAATCGCAGCCGGCGTTTATCCTGCGGAACGATTTGCACCACCACAGATTAAAATTAATTCAACCTTCTCTCTCTCTGCAAACTATACACCATTTTATTTCAAATTTCACAAGAATCGCAAAAAATACGCTTTTGGCATTTTTGGAATCTCTACTTAATACAAAAAACAAAAAAAGGTGTGTAAAGGATTTTTCTTTATTTTTCCCTTTGAATTATGAACCATTACGCGCGCAAACACTGCCGGTCACCGGGCAGGTTGATACGGTGACACATCGACGAATAACAAGCATCGTAGTTGCTAGTGAACACAAAGCAGGCAAAGCATATGTTGTTAAATGTAAACAAGTGGTGTTATTTGTGTTGTGAAATTTTAAGTGAAGTAATTTTACTGATCAATTCTTCTAAATTATCATCATATTACTAGTGCATCGTAACGATGTGTGAAAATATTCCATCGCAGAATTTTGTGTGACTCTACTATGGGTGCTACTGAAAATCATCGGACACAAAGTTACCATTTATCCCTTTTGGGTGAGGCTCATTTTTAGTCAATGTTAACATTTAAAGAGATTTCAATTTCAAACAGTTTTGGCTTGAAAACAATGAAGGGACGTCTAAAAATAATGTTTTTTTAAAAGTACTTATATATAAAGTAATTTTTAAACATTTAAGTATACAGATTTGGGGGTTTTAATTCTGTCTATAAACAAACATTTAGGAACCAGAAGGGTATTAGGTAGGGGGTTGAAACCCCCTACCGCTGAGTAGTCCTTAACAAGGAACCAATCAAAATAGATATCTCCAGCCGTTCATGAGTTATAAGGAAAAATATAGTGTAATAATATAATTTTTTTGATTTTAGTCATAGATACTTCGATAAAACTAGTTTACGTATTAACATTTGAAAAAGAAATGAAATTCACTTTATGTTGTATAAATTTCTGTTTTTCTGTTGTTTGGAAATGTTTCAGTAGGTATTTGCAATATAACATTCTGTCCAGATAAATATCGCAGACCGGAGACAATAAAATAGTTTTAAGAAATAACCATGCGTACATAAACTAAATACCGTACTATTTAACACTAGTAGATATACTCACCAATGATGTCACGCCAATAGGAGAGCGTTCTCGGACACGGCAAGTTCACTGAGTAATTTTAACATTTTTCAGGTTGTGAAAACAGATTTGATAATGGTAATGTTTAGTAAGACCATATTGGAGTATATGAATTAATTTAAGAAATTCGGTAAGTGCAAGAGGCCTATTGTCCAACGGTTCCACGAAAAAAGGACTCCCGCCCTTCGCTAAAACAAAATGAGCAGCCAAATAATTTTTTCCTTCTTCCTAACGGTAGGTATTTCATGAATTGGTCATTCTATCTATAAACAAAAATTTAGGAACGAGAAGAGCATTAGGTACGGGAGTTGAAACCCCTACCGCTGACTAGCCCTTAACAAGGAATCAATCGAATGTCTTTACAAAAATTTAGATATATTTCCAGCCATTCACGAGTCACAAGGAAAACATAGTGTGACGTCACCCCAACTCTGGCTATGGTAGATATAGGTATTTAAGTATTAAGTGCGGTAAGTGCATTTCACCGATCGATAATAATATTTGTACACCGAGACGATAATAGTACCATTCACCCGGAAAAGGAAGCTGGAGGACTTAAGACCTCCCACCTTAATGGGTGAAACTATTCCATTTGCGGAGGAGGTGAAATATCTAGGAATCACTCTGGATAGATCACTTAATTGGAACTCCCATCTGGAAAAAGGTAATCCACAAAGCAAATCTGTTCTTATGGACATGCCGTCGTATTTGTGGCAAATCCTGGGGCATGGGTCCCCAACAAATTTACTGGATCTATATCACGGTCATCAGACCAATGAAAACATACGGATCCATTGTTTGGTGGCCGAAAGGATCACAACAGACGGCCAAATCCAAACTTTCTGGACTGCAGAGACTAGCATGCATGACCGAACGGGAGCAATTAGCACCACACCGTCAGCTGCAATGGAAATACTTCTGGATTTACCCCCTCTTCATATATATCTGGAGAGAGAGGCCAGGTCGGCAACCTACAGACTGCAACAAGCGGCCATTAATATGCCGCAGACTAGTATCATGGAGCGGAACAGGTTGCTTGATGACATAGAGAATCACAGCATTCTGGGAATGCCCTCGGATACTATGCCTACCATGATCAACTACGAGCTGACCTTTCTCCAGAAAGAGATGAGTGAGATCGGAATAAAGCCGACCTACTGAAGGCAGATAGTTGCTGGTTTACAGACGGATCCAAAACTCCCGAGGGAACAGGAGCCGGAGTACATAGCTACAGACCAAGGGTGAGGATATTCTCAAGCCTAGATACTTATGCAACTGTTTCTCAGGCTGAGGTTCATGCCATTGAACTGTGTGTACGAAGGCTGGAATATACGCATCTTACACGCAGATCAATAAAAATTTTCTCAGATAGCCAAGCAGCTATAAAAGCTCTTGACTCCTACCGGTGTAACTCCGAAACGGTATGGAATTGTCAGAAAGCTCAAAATCATCTGAGCAAAAACAACAAAGTGACTCTGGTCTGGATACCCGGCCACACTGGTATGGAAGGTAACGAAATAGCGGACTCCTTAGCCAGAGAAGGAGCGGGATCACGATTCATCGGACCAGAATCAATACTTGGCATATCCTCAAGTACTGCCAAGATGGCTATCTCAACCTGGGCTGAAAGGAAAACTCTCCAGTATTGGCAAGAGTTACCAGGATTAGTTCATTCGAAGGCCTTTATAAAATACCCTTTGAAATCAAGAGCTAAGAAACTTTTAGAGTTAAACAGGGTAAACCTGAAAACTCAAACAGGCCTATATACAGGGCACTGCCGACTAAACTATCATTTACATAAACTCGGCCTAGCGGAAAACGCCGAGTGCCGTCTATGCCTGGAGGATGATGAGAAGGCAGACCACATCTTATGCACCTGTCCCGCTGTGGAGAGGATCCGATTTTCAATATTTGGCAAAAGGCAACTGCTGCCAGAGGATCTGGACACATTCTCACGCAATAAAGTTATCAGTTTCATTAAGAGACTGAACTTATTGGGTGAAATATAATTAGGCGTGAGCCACAATAGGCCAATAGGTCTACTGAGACCCACTCACAACAAACCTAACCTAACCTAACCTAACACAGAGACGAATTTGAGGTCCTCAATATTATTAGAGACCGGTACAAAGTACTTGACGCTCAAAGTGCTTATTAAATTTTTGCACAGTCGAGTTTCTTTATGTCAATATAGTTACCTGCATGAATGCTATTATTAAAAAGCAAATCATTAAGAAGTAGATTTATTCAAATTTACCCTAAGAAAAAATTGTATGCACGAGTTGTATTTGACTAGACTATTTCCCGAGTAAATGTTGATAGTTTATATTTTTATTTAAATACTATTATTTGTTGACGTCTATCTGTCAAGTAAATTTTCGGTAAACCGAAATCGGAAAAATTGCTGACAGGTTCTGTCACATCAATTTTTACTCTTAAAAAATTATTTAGGTCATTACAATTGACGGTTCTAATTAGTTAGAATATTGACAGAAGGGAACTAGGCGAAATAGTCACTATAAGGTACCCCTCCATAGACCAAATTAAATGTTTATTTTAAGTTGGCTTAATTATACCGTTTCTACTGAGTTGTTTAAAAATATAAAATATCAAATTTTTATTTTTTATGTGCCATTTTTATTTACCGCCCTAAGGCATTTTTTAAACTTACTGCCCTAGAACGGTAAACATAGCTTACTGTTGTAAAAACATAGTTGGTAAGTTTACAAAAAAAAACCCAACCGTACAAAATAGTATATTAAGTATTAAGGTCAGTAAATGTTCTTTACTGGATCAGGATATGTTTGGACATCGAGACGAGGTCGAGATCTCCAAAACATCCGAAACCAGTAACACCGCAGTGCTTATGACGTTTTTTGCACCCTCAAATGTTGAATAAATTTAACTAAAACTAAAAAAATTAATATTTTAAAGATACATAAAACAAACAAGTCGCACATGAAAAAGTTTTCGCTTTGGTTACTATGAGACCGAATATTTATTGTCAAGTGGCATCTGCTGTCATTAGATATTTCTCCAAGATTTTTTGCCACAACTTAAGCCTCTTATAAATTATGATTCAAGAAAGTGACGATTCAGACTTACAGAAGAAAATGTTTGGCAAGTAGGATGCTCAGTCATAATTCCTGAGAAGTCCAAAGAGAGATATGTAATTTTAATTTTGTCTTTAATAAAAACTGATTTTTTAAATTTTTATATTTATTTACTTACCGCCTTCTGATTGATAAGTAATCACTTACCGATCGGTAATTTGTAAACGTCACTTACAAATGTCTCAACAAATTCACTAAAGGTGTTAAATTACCTTAGCGTGCAAAAAATACTTTACAGCCCGCCTAGAGCTTTTGCTTTATTTTTTTTACAACAATTACGACTTTTGAGGCAACATGTCCAACGTCGCAGTCTCTGTTGCTTCGGTAATTTCTGGTGGGGTACAGGAAAATTAATACTCATCCTCTTCCATTCCCAGTTCAATTGAAAAATACAAAACACTTCGATAAAAGGATTGTAAAACGATTCTTGCCATAAAATTACATTATTGCCATCTTTATTTACGTTGTTGCTTGTTGTTGTTGCGTGGAAGAGCAACAATGTTGAACGCTGCCACCTATATAAATTTGTTGAAAACCTGTAATTATGAAGATAAATAAAGACATATTTTTATTATTATTATTATTATTTTTTTCGGTTACCCGACGCCGGACCGTGGCCTCCAACGCCTCACGGGTGTCGCGCCAGCACATTAGCCACAGCCAATCCCCACATCCCGTCGGGTTAGTGACTGTAGATTCCAGAATCGTATGCCCTAAGCAGACGGAGAGAACCCGGAATCACCGCCATCTGCATTTGGCCTACCAGCCACTCAGTTGATTTTTGGCAGGCCGGTATGGTTTTCAGTTCCGAGAGCAGCGTAGACTTTATCTCTCAGATTATTAGGATGACATTTTTGACTTCGTAGCCTGGGTACAGCACTTTGATCTCGTACCGGAGATCGCGGTATTTGGTCCGTTTCTCCTCATCCTTCAAGGGATATTTTTCTCCGCAGGTGCCGAGAACACGATGACATACAACATCTTGAGTTGATGGTAGGGGAGGACTATGTCAGGTTTGCTTGCTTGGATTAGCCTGACCGTAGGGAACGAGTAGTTTCAGTAAATCCGACATTTCTCGTTCTCGACTTAATATCTCCGAGGATGTAAGGCAGCACTGGTATCTGGTCTACCCCATAAGAGTGCCTTAGATGGTAGTATAGCACTCGTAGCGCCGCGTTATGTCGGTGGATGTAGGTCGAAATCGCGTATACGGAGCATGCGGATAATATGTGCATAAGCGATTACGGCGCCTGACGGCAGGTCCTGCAGTTGATGTCAGGAACCTCTACACGCCACACGCGGCTGCGCTAGACCAAGGTGTTGATAACACCATCTTGGCAGGCCATAATGGATATCTCGATCTCCGACTTAAGCCCGGCTGACCTTAGAAAGGCGAATATCAGTCTGGTCGATAAATCCAGTGTTTCTATGTTCTTATAGAAGACATCATGCTGGTGTTTATCGACGTGCTGCAGGAACAGATTTTCCTGTTCGGCAGCTCTGAACAGGGATTTCAGGCGATTTGGCTGAAGTTCAGTGACTGACCTCACTTGGTGTCGAATGCGAGACCAAGTCCATCTGCTGCTCTTTTTGCTGCCTTGAACAATCCTGCTCCCACTCCTACAGTTTCGTAATGTTTTACAAACCGCAAGAGGAGACATAAAGTTTAAGATCAACCATATAAAATAGATGGCTGACCTTATGCCTCCGGTCGCTGAATGGTCCACATTGATGTCCGCGGGTTTGGCCTAGCCCAGTGGACACCGGCAGTAGTAAGATGCAGAAGAGGAGAGGACTCAGGAAGTTACCATGGTAAACTTCTCTCCCTAAATGCCACCTGCTTTGTCGTGACCCGCTGTGCATATGATGTAATGGTTAAGCGAGTCTTCCAGAGCGGCAGCAGCTGTTCTATGCATCTCACTAGTGGTGCTGGTACCGGAAAACATTCGAGCAAGTACAACAATAACTCGTGCGATGTTGCATCAAATGCCTTGCTGTAATCAATCCAGGCCATCGATAGATTCCGCTTGTATTGCACAGAATCCTGTGTAATACAGCGGTCTATCAGCAGGCTGTCGGCCGTGCCTTTCTTGGCACCACGCTGCTCGTGTATCCGCTGGAAGACCGAATCAACAGATCTTAGTGTCATAGCATACAAGATACGTGTAAATATCTTATAGCAGGAGTTGAGGAAAGTGATTGGCCTATAATTCTTTGGGTCAGAAGGATCACCCTTTTTTGGGGATAAACACAGTACGTCCTTCGACGAACCAGTCCGGAATCTGCTTCCTCTCATTCAACCATGAGTTGAGAACTCGTGCCAGACGGCGACGAGTGGAAGGAAATTTCTTCCACCACCAGTTGTTAATGCCGTCTGGGCCCGGGGCAGCGAAGTTCTTGGTACCAACAAGTGCTTGATGGACTTCCTCCCTACTGATTGCCGGGCATACTTCTTCTGGCTCTTCAAGATGTGTGTGGCACAGACCCTTGTAGTGTGGAATGACTGGAGTGTCGCTATTGAATGGACGCGTCTTTTCGTAGATTCCCTTCCAGAAGATTACAACATCTTCTACAGTCGGCGAATTATCGACAACACGCTGTGGCTCTTGAAGGAGGCGAGAAGGATTCGTACGGAACAAATTGTTTTGCTCCATACTCCTTACCCGCCTCTTCAACGTTTTCTTTATAGCCATGAAAGCTCGGATCCTATCTAGGTAGTGCTGCTAAATGGTAAGCATCACTGTTAGATTTGTAGTGTGGTGTTGACGTCTTAGTCCGGCTACTATGCGCCGAACTTTGGGAGTAAAAACTCTACCGTTTGTCGTGTATGCCACCACACGAGAAGTGTGTTGTCTAGCCGACTGAATCTTGCTTTGGATTTTTTGTACACGCCACTTGGCTTTCTCGACCCCGTTTGAAGTGTTAGCTGACCTCTCACGGGGGACGAGTTGCTTCGCGGCGTTGTACACGGCACAGTTGACTTGCCAGATGCCTACATCTTCTGGAAGTTCCTCATCGATGACCGCGTCCATTCTAGTCAGGTCTTGTGGCTTTAGGTAAGCCCTGGTGTTAAGGCTAACCCTCGTCCTTAAGTCTACATCGGTGAACTCTACAGAATGTTCCCCATCAGCTGCTATTTGCCGCGATGTGACTGCGGCTGACAGTTCTTCCAGCTGACGGGGTGCCCTTACGTAACCTGTCCTGTGCAAAAGGATACTTGATCTCTCAGATGTTGCTGAGAGAAGACGCGGTGTTCAGAGTGCATGATACACCAGGCATCATGTTACCGCGCCATGTATCCCCTGCGTTCAGGTTCGCTGCTCTCGTAGCATGTCAGCAAGTCATCCCTTAGTTTCTTCGTACACTTCAAGCGTCCATGTGCATTGCGACTTTCGTCAACATTGAGACCTTCCGGTGGGGCTCCAAGCTGTCTCTGACCCATATCCGGTTGGGGTCGATCGTGAGAAGCCATTCCTCTGTGTGTTGTTGGAACCAGAGGTTAGAGGTATCAGGGTGGTTAGCTCTATTATTATTATTACTTGCGTTTATTTTTAATATGAATTCAAAATCAAATTCCTACCTGTAAATGTGACAATACGATTAACATTTTTATGGAATGTCAAAATTTAACAGATTGACAATTCTTATGTAGAATTTACAAGATAGTCGACATATTATATATTATGTATTAATTAAGACTGGTCGTACACAACATTTTGTATGCACCACGGGCATACAAAATGTTTATGGCCCTTTCGTCTAATTTTCATGCCGAGGGTGATAAACGCATCTTTATGCCCTTGATACATAAAAAACTATTATTTACTGAAATTGTTTTACATTCCAGTTTATTACGTTTATTACTAACTCTATCGCTAAATTTTACTGTTCAGTATTCCCTATACTTTTGAAAAAGACCTAAAAGGCCGAAACACTATAGAGTTTTTAATAAAATATTTTGACACATTAAGAAGCAAATTTCCTTCATATATTTTAAATATTAGGAGGAACTTTTGTTTCTATAAAATTACTGCCGGAAAGCTTTTAAAAAGTGTATATTTAAATGTGTTGCTAATATTTCCAACACGACAAGATTTTTACCATTCGAATTCTGACAATTTCAGTAATAAACGAAATTGTTAAGTAATTGCAGTTTTGTTATGCACATATCTAGTTAATACAGGATCCAAAAATTAGTGTTTAGAGAATTTTTGTTCCCTAGACTTGTCTTTTTTATTATAGATCCTAAGGTAAAGAGACTAAGGTGTGATAGAGCTCCATTTTCTACTAGAAAATACCTCTTGTGATCCACTACCAATTAAAATGTGTGAGATGGACGAACACTTCAAAATCCGAACATGTCAAAATTGCGGACCTTGTCTAATATAATTGAATATTTTTATTCCGTATTTCTACAAATTAGGAGGTGTTTGTCTATGTATTTTGGCGCAAATATCAGAAAATACTGGAAATTTCTTAATAATAATTAGTGCAAGAAAACATGGCTGTTCAAAAACTGGAACAACTTTCTTCTAAATGACAGAAATAAGGAAGAACTGTTCCGCAATTCATAACATAAAGACGGTCAAAGTGGAAACAGTGGTTGACTGTATCCAACAAGTTTTTTCTGTATCGTGTGTGATCTCAAGGGTGGGATCCCTCTTAAGCTGCGTTTGGAGAGGCAGATGGCAGAATGCGACTCCTCCTTCACACAAAGTATTCTACTGTGAACGGTGCTAGGCGTAAATTTTTATTTACACTATTGTCCTTTTGACAATATACCTCAAGCAAACTTTGTACGACAGTTTGCTTTCGTTATATTCGTTATATTTATAATAACCAAGTTTTCGTGTCAATAAAAAGTTATATTCGATAAAATCGAAATTTCTTGCGGTATTATTTATGAAAAAGTAAAATTATTGATAATCGTGATCAATGTTCTTAAATATCTTACGTATTCAACTTTCTGTATTTTCTTTTTTTTGATTCTCAAACTTATTGTCAGTGGATAACTATGGGACTCGTAAAAGTAGGTAGTGAAACAATATAAAATACATTTTAAGTTCCCTAAATATAATTACTTTTCCTCGTATTACATTTTTTCCTATGACCTAAAACGCACATTGCATGAGGGATGCAAATTATGTGTATAGATTTTTCTACTTGTTTTGCATATATATTAAAAAGAAAATCTAAAATACGCCCTTGTTATTTATAAAAAATAATCTTTTCCAATCGATTGTCGTTTTCTTCACGCACATTTAATCGCTAAGAATGTTGAAATTGTTAAGCAGCAATTAATGAATTGCCACTGAAAACACAAATGCAAACACGTTTAATTTTTTAATATCATTTTAAAAAAGTATTGTTTATCATAACAACATGAAGGAAGTTAGAACCGTTGCACAGTGGTCTGGAAATTCTATTAAAGACTAAGGGCCAGTTTCACCAAGCCTTGTTAAATATTGCTTAATCAACTGTTAACTAACGAATCGTTAAAATTTAACGGTTACTTAAGTACGTAATTGTTTCACCAAGCATTTTAACGCAGCGTTAGTTAATCACTGAATACTTTGGGCAACGCCGTAAATACATAGTATATCCATTTGCATGCAAATATTATAGAAGTAAAAGTGATTACAATAGATACATATACTCGCACTGTTGGTAAGATTTTGCTGTCTGCCGGGATGTTACAACCGGCGAAAACGTCTGCCGTCTTAAAAATAAGCTTTTAATACTATTACAAATAACATACCATAAAAATCAGATTTGTTAAAATACTTTTGAATTTTTTTTTCAAATTTTCAAAAACGTCTGCCATGAGGTTACAACCGGCCAAATCGTCTGCCATTGCATTTTTCAATAGCAATAGTTATATTCTTTAATATATCCAAACGGCTGCTTTGGTAAAATACTTTTGAACTTGGTCTGATTTTTATACCTGTCTTACCTGAGTGACGTCATAGCTACCCTCGCTGGGCTTAGTGACTCCCCATCTCATGTATGGTAGGTATAGGAGAGTCACTGAGGAAAATTTCATCTTTGGTAAAATACTTACAGTCTGCCGGCCACTGGCTCTTAGACTATGAGTATTTACTACTGTGGGGAGTGGATATTTAGTACTCGTTCTAGTTGTTTTGTTAATTGCTTTGTGGATGTTCATTTCAAAGTAAGAAGGAGCAGAATGGAGGGGAAAAGAAAGAGGGAAAGAACAACTTATATTTTAAACTATGAAAAAGGATTGCTTTTAAATATTGTGGCTACTCCAGAAATAAAATATGTTGTGGAAAATAAAAAGACGGATGGGACCACAATTTATGTCAGTTGGATATTCTAAAACAGGTTCAATTAATCTAGAGACCTGTAACACCACTTCTTTCGATATCTTTCACGGAACTTCCATCTTCCATTTCTTCAAACAAGTTCTTCCTTACTCTTTCATTATTTTACACGTCATTTTTTAGTAAGTTTAAATAGGTAATTCGGTATTAAAAGCTTCCATCAGCACACATAACATAATATTACGCAAAACGAAAATTACTTAAAAAATGTTTGACAGTAGACATCCATAAAACACAAACATTCGCATTTAATCATTCGTTAAATAGTTAAGGAAACGGCCACTTAAATTAACGACCCTTTAACGGCCCGTTATATTTTAACAAATGTTGATGAAGCTACTAATCATTCCTTAAAAGTATCTTAACGGGCCACAGTGCATGAGACGGAGGCAGCCATATTAATTGACGCCATTCTGGGAAAACGTGGGGGATGGGAGAAAACACTTAAGTTTTTGGACACCAAGACCACCATCAAGAAAGTCCCAAAAAATGTTCTCTTTGCACGCAAAAGTCTTGTGGGCTGCACGACTACTAGGGGTGTATTCTGGGGGTAGGATTTAGTGAACCATTAAACTCAATGAGAGTAATTAATTTTACTGAACATAAAACAGCATGGGATTCTGAGGGATACTTTCTAAGGAATCATAAATAATTATAACAAAAAAATACTTTCCAGTTAAATTAGCCATCATCAACAGTATCGGATGGGATAGACACATCACTTTCTGCTGCTTTAAAGGAAATCCAGCGAATTTATGAATCTGATCAATACATTCTAAATATTCTTTCGAATTTCCTTGTGTAGGAGTTCTTTATACTTTTTTTAGGTGTTTTTCCTGGACTCTTGGGAATCCTTCGTTGTATACCTGACAGATTAAACGAAATAATAAAGATACAAGTCTTCCAATACGATAGTAGATGTAGAAAATTTTGTTTAGTACCATGGTGTGTCTATCCTTTTATCCCTGGTGCCTAGACGAAATTTGGGGAGGGAGCGGTCCTGGAAATTTCAAAAGCAAAGTATATCGAAAGGAAAAAATAAATGATTTAACAATAATAAAATAACTGACAAGTTATTAATGTTTGCAAATTAAGTTCAACATAAAATTATGAACACCTTGTAGTTACCATTCTTTTGCCGGACACATAATAATTTGTAAGCTCATTCTATATGCATATGACCAGTTGCAATATAAAAATTGGGAATTGTTTTAAATTAAAAAAATATAATGTGTCTCATAAAAATCTATATCCTTCAAAATTTTGACAAAATTTTAAAATTAACATAAATCGCTAAAGAGAAGTAAATACATGTTATGGCGGTTCATTGGGAAGCTTATAATGTTCTCTAAATATGTAATAATTAAAAACGGCGAGTAATTAATACATTCAGTGTGTTCAGTGAAATATTTATTGCTCCTGTTATTTTGGATACTACAAAATCGGCAATTAAAAGGTAATATATCATTTATCATATCTTTATACATGTACATCAGCGCGGTGTTTTTGGGTCAGCCCCTGATTTTTATGTCATGTACTATTAACTTGCGGTCCTTAGTAATAATATAGTGTTCCATTTATCTTAACAAAGTTGGTTACTTCCCAGCTGAAATAGAATAACCTGTATAACTGAAAATATTTTTGCAATATGCAGTTTTGATTGCTGAACAATTTATGTATTAATTTACTCTATACAGGGTGGGGCAATAGTGCGTCGGAACTCGATATCTCGAGTTCTACGATAGCTAGACATTTTTTAAAAAATTGTAAGTAACCTAGATAAAAAAGTCTATAACTGGAAATTATTTTCGAACATACAGGGCGAGCCAAGACGAAATTACAGGACCAAGTGCCTTTCTTTTAAATGGAATGCTATGTATATCAGTACATTTTTTGAAGCCTCTTTTTAGGCTCTATTCATTCCTATATTATTATTGGCTATCTCCCAACCACTTTGATGTAATGAATTTTTTTGTTGAAATAATGCCATCTGCAGATGGATATTAAAAAAATCACCACAGTCACAATTATGGGTTCTAAGAAAAACTTATGTGAATACCAGTTACAAGACATCTAATTAATGTTTTTGAATCATTTTCGTTTCCTAAAAATGTACAGGGTGGCCAAAAATTAGTATTCAATTAAGAACTTTTTAAATTGAATTTTCTCAATTTTTTCAAATGGAACACCCTGTATATTTTTCAACGATGTGATGTAAAAATGAAAAACGAGCATTTTTTGTAAGTACTTCCCTATGGCTAATTGCAACCATTTTCGTTTTATAAATAAATAAGTGTTTATTTTTCAATTAAGCACTTTTTAAATTGAATTTTTCTCAATTTTTTTCAAATGAAACACGCTGTATATTTTTCGACGATGTGATGTAGAAATGAAAAACGAACATTTTTTGTAAGTACTTCCCTATGGCTAATTGCAACCATTTTCGTTTTATAAATAAGTAAGTGTCAAATTCAAAAATAAACTTAAAAAAAGAGGTTCCCTCAAATAATTCATTAGAAAAATTTGTAATAGATGTTCGACGTGTTGCCCATTTTGATTGACACACGTCTTTATGCAATTTTGAAATGAGGCCATTTAGTGAGACCATTTCCATTCAAATGAGTAAATAGTATTTAACCAGTCCTTTACTGTAATGTTTTTTGTAGATTTTTTTGCTGTTTTCGTTTATCGACAAGCAATAAAACCTCAGTTTGGTATAAATTGTCATGTACAAAGAAGCATTTATCACACTTATCGGTCGCTAGTTACAATTTGTATTGAATTAATTTTTGGAATTTTACAATATGAATTTTAATAAAGCGGAACTTGTAGACATGACTTTTGTTTTGGGCGAGTCAGACAGAAATTGTTTACTTGCCAATAGAATTTATCACCAACGTTATCCTGAAAGAAGGCTTCCTGATATTAGCAGCTTCCAAAACCTTCTCGATAGATTTCTGGAAACTGGAAATGTCGAATATAAAAAAAGTGAAAGAGCAAAACGTGTTGTGAACGAAGAAAATGAGTTTTCTGTGGTGCTGGCAACGGTTGAGAATCCCCATGTTAGTCAAAGAGAAGTGACCTCATTAGTAGGAATAAGTAGACGGTCTGTGGGTCGAATCTTAAAAACAAATAAGTTGCATGCATATCATATTCAAATGCACCAGGAATTATCTGATGACGATTTTCAAAAGCGTCTACAATTTTGTAATTGGGCCAGAGGTAAAATGCAAGTTGATGTCAACTTCTTCAATAATGTTTTATTCACTGATGAGGCAACTTTTCATAAAAATCGATTTGTAGGCACAATTTCGATTATTATGCTTCGGAAAATCCTCACTTTTTTATGCAAGTTGATAACCAACACAGATGGTCTATGAACGTTTGGGGAGGAATTATTGGAGAACATGTAATAGGGCCACATTTCATTGATGGTACATTGACTGGAGCTATTTATCTTCATTTTTTGGAAAACTATCTGCAACAATTATTGGTAAATCTCCCTGGAAGAATTCGAAATAGCATGTGGTTTCAGCAAGATGGTGCTCCACCACATTATTTAAATGCAGTTAGAAACCACTTAAATAATACCTACCCTCATCAATGGATTGGAAGAAATGGACCCACTGAATGGCCCTGCTAGATCCCCAGACCTTACAAAAATGGATTTTTTTTATGGGGATACGTGAAGGAAATTGTTTATAGAGACACACCAACAACAGTACAAAATATGAAGGAAAGAATAATAAGTGCCTTTAGATCTATCACACCGGCAGTTTTAGGAACAGTGGGAACCTCATTTCAAAAGCGCATAGAGATGTGTGTCAATCAAAATGGCCAACATGTGGAACATTTATTATAATTTTTTCTACTGAGTTATTTGAAGAAACCTCTTTTTTTAAGTTTATTTTTGAATGCTGTAATTATTG